>JAWNNR010000120.1:1200000-1667658 GCA_035044725.1 Scaptomyza caliginosa | reverse complement strand
TTCGCATTCGTATTTGGGGTTTATTTTGTGTGCCCTTACTTAGGGTGATCTAATATTGTTGTTAAATGTGTGCCACATGTAAAAGAATTAATTAATATTTAATAAATAGTTAATAGTTAATAAACTTGTTCTGCAAAATACTTGCATATAAATTACAAGGTCTCTATGTAACCAAAGTGTATGAAAGGGTATCTAGTCTTCAGTGTGCCCAAAGAAAACACATGCATTCTTGTTACCCAAAACTGTTGAATGGCGCTCGTTCTATGTGTTGGTGTCTATTATGTGTATTTGAGCCCTACGCACGCCTCCAAGATGGCTTTAAAAAAATGTTTCACTTAAAATAAGAACGTTCCTGGGTGGTTAGGGTAAAGGACACAACGTCTTAAAGTTGTTGTCGACTTTCTGAGACTCCAATAAAAACAAAATGTGTACACGACAAGCAAACATAAAGTTAGAGGAGCTCGTTAAATTTCGCCAAAGGGTATAGGTAAAAGAAGGAAAAAATGCAAGCAAATAATGTGAACAGGTTTCTGGATATGGAAAACATGCTTTTACTTTTAGCTTACGTCTGTATTAGTATATATGTTTGTATGTCTATATGTACTGTGTATATGTTTTTGAAAATTGTCAAGCAACAGTTACTGGTTGAGACATGGGCTTTTTGGCCTAGCTGTCTGACTGTTAACTGCAAGTGTGTCTGCAGATAAGTGTGTATACTTAATAATCCCGACTCAACTGTGTGGTCGCACGTGACTTTATAAATCGTCAAACGGTGAGCCATGGCATAAGCCTGGCTTGCGGCATTTTCCATTTCCATTTGCCAGAAAAGTCAAATGCAAATCCAAGCAGCGCCTATTTGGTATATACACAAAGTATATCCTGTGGATTGGGTGTGTGCCAATGTTGCTGACTCAGTGGAGCGCGAATCGTTAAGGGCCAACAAACAGGGAAAACAAACGAAGGCGTTCAGGCGCAAACGATAAGAAGGGGTAGCTGAAACAGGCAAACAGAAACAGCAACAATAGTACATACCTAAGAGTAGGTGGACAGATTTGTAACTGAAAGTGACAGTCAGTCAGTAAAGACGTGTGTCCTGCCCACTCTTTGCTTCTATTCATTGGTGTCCTTGCATTTGTTACTTCGGTCAGGCATAGAACTCACATATACATATGATATGCATAATGAAGATTTGCAAACATTTGTTAATTAACTTGTACATAGATCTAGGCTCTGAAACTTAACAGCTTTTTAAACTCATTCTTTAAGTAACGTGAAAAAGGTTGACGTGCTGCAAATCTTTTAAAAGTTGTGCTTTTTAAATAAATACCTTTAAATTTGATGCAAAATATGCATTTTAGCTTATAAGGGAATAAATACTAAGAAAACTGTTACATAATTCACACTAAAGTGAATATTTTGCATATTTAAAATCTTTCAATATAGATTTAATATTCGGCATTAAATGAAATTTTATTAACACTTACTCAACTTGAATGATTCGCTCGTAAGTTTTTCCATTGTTTCTTTTATAGAAAACTCCATCAATTTATTTGGGGACTATCGCCATTGAAATTTCTTTGCATAAAAACTGTCTGCTGTGTTTTTCGTTTGAAACTGAAACTGACATTAATAACCGATAAACTGACGAAAAAATAAAAACTGCGGTATTTATATAGGGCTCTGAACTGATGCTCTTAGCCACATATCAAGCGTATAAGCTGCAAAAAAACCCGTCTCGCAAAAACACAGAGAAAACGCACAAAAAATTAAAAGTGCCTCAAGCGAAACGCCCACAACTGTGTTTTTCACATGAATTTCCTTGATAAATGGCAAGAGTGATAAACTTTACCTGAAAATGCGAACCAGGCGTATCTAATATTAAGATCTCAAACACGAAAATAGCCAGTAAACACATGCCAATTGTCAAATAGTAGAAACGAGCATAAGCTGGGTTCGGATTTAGTTAGAAATTGAGCTGGGGATCGAGAAACGGGCTACTACGTTCGGGTTTTCGGGGTCATTAACATAAGCAGCTCTGCAGGCGTTGGGCACGTGTCGCTCGCAGCAAGTGACAGGAAAAAGGAAACTAGCAAAAGCACTTCACACACACAGAGAAACACATAGATAGGAAACAAAATGACAACAGTGAGTACACAGAGAGAGAAAATTTCGGCTTACTTTACTTAACACACACACACGCACACATGTGATAGATAGTTTGTTGAAGAGGGAACCCATTTAAGGCAATTCGAGGCATTTGTTAGTCTGCGAGCTAACAAATGAACTCTGAATGTCAACTGAGTGCCCCAAATCGTTGGTTTTTCTGGTCAATTACGAAGTTTTACAAAAAGTAAGTCGTTTCCAAGATATGCGATTTGTTTTGTAGATACAAAGAATTTATGTGCTTCAAGAACTATTTTCTGAGTTACTAGTTAGCTTGCTTTCACATTTTTATCAACTGTGACAGTGAAATAAAATTTCTGTGATTTTCAAACAAAATTAAATTTGTTGTATTATTAATGAAGCTCAATGATGATCCGCAAACAGTTCAACAGGTGCAGCTTATACATAAGCTCATCGAGAACAAAATTGGGAAAAAAGCGATGAAAATCAGTCTGCAGCCGTTGTGGTATCGTGGACTCTCTGACAGCCAACTGGCTGGTGCATATGGCCTTCAGAATGCCCTTTCAGATGACAATTCGCAGGGAAGTGCACATAGAACGTATCATCAGCTATGTCAGCTTGGTTTGAGTCCAAGACCCCCTCGAGAAGGGTTGCGTCTGCTTATCTGCATGAGTCGGAGTAACGAATTAGCTTTTCTTTGGTTTCTTATGGAAATGTTTTACAAGACGGAGAATCATGAGCTTATATATGAATTTAACGAACAGATCATTATGTCTGCCATCTTCTGGCTGGATCTGTATCCCACTTTGCAAAAGTTAGATCTTTTGCTACCACTGCCTCATGCCTCAGCAGCGGATCGACTAAAGCAGTATCAAGCCGAAGCTAGTCAACTTCGGAAGCAGCAACAGCGTGAGAAGCGGAAGAAGTCTGAGGTTCCGATATCGCCATATTTCCAAAAGCCAGTAGTGATTTATCCACATCCGCACCGACTGCACGGAAATCGTCCAAAGAAAGCTTTCAAACTGCCTCAACCAGAAGGAAATCAGAATCGATCTCCCATCTGGGCCCGGTGGTTCGATGACTTTAATCAAGGCGAAAACGTAGTCCAATCTGTGCTCAATAATGAAATAACTAACATTCTTTCCTCTCTCGAAACAGTTAAACTGAGCTCAAACCTTGTGGAGTCCATGTGTATGAACCACAAACAGATTAGGGCATTGGAGGAATCACTGCAGTGGAATTTGGAGCTCATTAAGCAGGAACAACGCAAACGTTTATTGGAACTTAACTATCCCAAGGAGGAAAAAAGGCGTCGACTTGCTCTAGAGCACTTAGACCGTTTGACGGAAAAGTATCGGAAACAGTTCCATAAAATGGCAGTAAAAGCTCGGGTGGCTGCAACAAGAAAACGACTTTGTGCAGATGCGTACGATCCGGGATTTATATATCTGGGCAACTGTGAAAGCGAAGAGGAACTTTTAAAGTCTGTTGATAATTCACGAACTTGCTTTAAACTGTTAAAGGGAAATTATCCATTGGCATCTAGTTGCCAAGATGAAATTCCAAATCAAAATAAGCAGCAAGGATCACCTTTATTAAACCAACAACGAACAAGCAGCCTGATGCAGTTTCTGCAAACTGATGGCACTGGAATTGAGATGGAAAATACACCAATTAATGAGCCTTCTCAATCTCAGTGCCACACTTGCAGCAGCTATTTTAATCTAGGCCAGACAAATGCACAAACTTATAAGTTCAACTATCGCAAGTTGTTTGCAGACGAGAGGGAAAAGTTGCTTAATAATCAAAAGCTTCGGCTTAAGGCTAAATTTATTGAAGCGTTAGATGATGATGTAGAGTATCTGGATGCGGTGCGTGAAGCCAAAGAAAGTGGCTCCCTGGATGGACTTGTAGATCGTGTAGCAAAGGGTATGTTCAAATCGAGCGTGGATCTCTTTCAGGAGATCTACGAACAGACGGAGGCAAGGGAACTACATAAGCCGACAATAGACCGTTTGAACTTCGGCCAAGACTTTTACGATGCAGATGATCTGGAATTAATGAAGGAAATGCTGCGCATTGCCCTTGAACGTGTAGCCACGGATCGTCGATTTGTTCTGCCCACACTTCCAGATGTACATTGTACACCAATACTTGTAGATTGGATTCGTTGTCGTTATGGTAAACGATACACGCAAGCAGAGCGCAAAAAAAGCTTTGCAGAAGCCGAAACTCTAATGAATCGTCTTTCTCACATAATAACTCATAAGTTAATACAAGCTTCACGCCCACTTGCAGTTTCATGCTCTAAGAGCACTATTTCGAACTTTGCTGCACACAATGAGCCACGTTCTGGGCTAAAGCAGTTTTGGGATCAATATATGAAAAATTTTACGGTATCTCTTTTGGAGATAGGCCGCATATTCCATTATGCCATGCAAGCTTATCAGAATGCTAAAACTAGTTCTACTTACTATGCTTATATGCCAGCCCACTTAGGAGATTCGCAATTAAGTTACACAAAGCCAAATTGTTGTCGTCGCAGCATTAAAAGATGATCGCTACACAAATTTTTTATTAAAATTCAATCATTAATGAAAAATGCTTTCGTTGTTTTGAAAAATGTGTATATTCGATATTTCGAATTTAGCAAATTATATTGAACGGGAACACGTTCATTCTGCTGATACATTTTCATTTACTAGCACGAAAATCACGAATCACGTTTCACATTCATTAAACACTAATAACTCATTATCGCAATGGTTCATCAAAATAGTCTTATAGAGTTATTTATGTGTATGCTCATTAGTCAGCCTTGATGATGATGGCTGCCTATGTGTGCCTGACGATGCCTGTTTGACTGCTTGCCTCGATGACGAGTGATATTGCTATGCATGAACGCATTTCCGCTTCCGCTTTGGCTCCAGGACGAGCCATGGATCAAGTTTTACGACCCACACGCACTCACACAAGTACTTTTATGTGTATGTGCAAGCCATGTGTGTGTGTGTGTGTGTGTATGTGTGTGTGTGAATTATTAAAGTTGAATTTGCCTTTAGTTTGGAATGCGGGTTTGACTGCAACGTCGACTGCGACCGCGAATGCGAATGCGCTTTTCATGCTTTCATGTGCAGCATGGCGTATTAAATCCAAATAGCGTTATCCACTTGCCAAATGGCATAAAGGCAGCTTATTAAAATAAAAATTGAATGTTGGCCAACACCGATAGTAGCTCGGACCGAAGTGAAAGCATGCGCATAAGTAAAGTAAATTTGAGTAAAACCTGGGTCCAAGGTTTATCACCCATGTAATTACGGCATTATGAAAACGCCAGACACAAGCAGAAATAAACGTTCAGTCGCTTACCTGTGTACACAGAATACTCATAGGTATATGTTGATGTGGGCGTGCTCGTAAAACGGCCGTAAAGCCACAGAAAGACACAACACAGACAATGTGCGTATAAATTGAACGAATACAGTATACACTCTGCAGTTGGAAACAGATGCTGTCTTACGGTCGTACTTATGTTATTAGAGGAATATAACAGCAAGTGGTTGCAGCTTTGACGAAGCTTATGGCTTTCAATTTCATTGTGTGTGCGTAGATAACGTATACGCCTATTTGACTACAGATTAGGCCTCCATTTTTGACCAATTTGCAGATGTTTTTGTCTTATTATTATTTGTTTTTTTTTGTTTTGTTTTGCCGGTAGCTGCGGTCATTTTTTTATGAGCCATAACAATAAACAATTAGTCCTTTTGTGCTGACAGCCAGTATTTGTTACGCAATTTTTATATCTTGGTTTAATAAGAGAAATACATTAGCACAGAACACATACACAACGAGGGGTAACCACGCCGGGAGAGCAGCATCCTTCTCAGTTGCAATGGTCGGAAATGTTCTCGACGCGCGCAAAAAAGATGAAATAACCAACTCCGGCACCCAACACAACAGCGATGCATAGATACACATTAAAGCTCATAAAGATGAGCATCAGAAAAAATGATATGGTCACCTGTAGCATATGAAGCAGCGTCTGGCACAAGTGCGCTAGCGAAAGCCAAGGATAACGTTCGTCAAATGGTCGTCGGGGATACGTTTCTCTTTCTGGTGATGGTACTGCTGTTGAAATGCCTAGTGGTAACGTAAAAAGCTGATCCGCAACAGGTTTGGAGCTGGAACCACCGGCTTCAAGGCGTTTCTTATAACACTTTTTCAGCCACTCGCGATAGAATTTGAGCGCTTCGTAAAGCACTGCTATTACGAAGACGATAAGGCACGATATTAACATTGAACTGGTTGACTTTGTTTGCCAGAATCCGAACAGAATCGTTTCAGTAGTGCCCGCATGAAAGAACATATGACCACCGTGTCCGCAAGACGTCTCGGCTGATTGCTCCTTTTTGCCAGATACTGCTGCTACACCTGCTGGATTCGCATGTTCTTCGTGGTGGTGGTGTTCATGCTGCCGGGGCTGACGTGTAAATGCTGACTGCAGTTGGACATCATTGTAACCCAAATCCATGTTACGTCAAAGGCATTCCTCATAAATACACCATCAAATAGGGTATTTAAAACATATTGTATTTTAAATGACAGTGTTTTGAAGCTTAAAAAAAAATACCTAATGATTTTGAATTTCGTTGTTTGTTTTTGAACAAATTTGTATGCTTATGCGCCTTTTGAGATAAATCTAGGGTGTTTCAGTCTACAACACGCATCATAAATCTGTCTGCTTTCAAATGTGCAACATTTCCATATCACAGACCTGCTATATTCATTTATCATAACCAACGGTGTATGCAATTAGCTTCATTGCTGGCTGGTAGCAAATCGAGCCGTGTCAATCAGGGCACAATTTATGGTTTCCCATTCATGAGATGTGCCTCAATTTGCTGGGCTACATGGAATTCTAATGCGGTTCGCAATACCCAGATCATTAACATAAATGGAATGTGGTTGGGAAATATGAAGTACAACAACTGAACAACACACGACACACCAGGGCAACGTGCTGCAAAATCAATGCAGTTGCTGTTGCTACAGTTTGTGTGGCACAAGGCAGCGAATTTGCTGGCTCTAATGGCGGCCATTTTTCATGGTGCTTGCTGACGAACAGGACGAGCTTTGGCTCCAATGCATATTAATAAAGATTGAAGCAAGGAGCTTGGCAACCTTAAAATTAAGTTGGCCAAGCATCAAGCTTCAAGCTACAGTTACAGCCACTGACAGCTCACTTCGAGTGCGGCACGAGCTGCCCATTAGATTGTGTAATACAACAGATTAATCATACGCCGTGTTGTTCACAATCTTACTCTCTCTCTTTCTTTTAGTTGCTTTTCTCCCTCTATTAATTTATGTGTCTCCGTTGCTCGTTGATTGTTGCACTGAACGTGCAAGCATTTCATATATTTGTTTTTTTTTGGGCGCACGCGTTAAGTGCCGCAATTTGCTTGAGTTTTGAAAGTCCTCGCGTGAAGTCAGCACGTAAAATATGTAGCTGGAAACAAGTATGGGTACTCTGCCCACTAAGGCACATTCCACTGACCACCCATTAAGGCCTGTGTTTTGCGTTGGCTTCACATTAATCATTCTGCACGCCTGCTGCAGCACCCAAAAGAGTGGGCGACCTCGGGGTAGGACGACAGAGGAGGAAAGCGAAAGAAATGCCGAAGCATATTTTGTGAACTGGCTAACAACAATGCCATAGCTGCCAACCAACAAAAAGAACAACAACAAAAAGCGCAAAAACAATGTAAACGCTGCATTAAATGCTCTTTTTTCTCTTATTTCTCTTCTTTGACTGCTTGAGAGTTTCCGTTTTCGACATCGCTCAATTGTCAACTGAAAATAGAAAGCGAGCTGTCGTTGAGGCTGGCGGTTGCTAAGCTTCCCTTTATGTTATGTTATTATATTAGCTAAGCAAACCCTTTAAGGTTTTGCAATATACCCTTATCATACGTTAGAAACAACTAAATATTGGAATACAATTTTTTACACAGTCTGTTTGGCTCACATTAATCATACTATTTGTTACAAACTTCATTAGGAAATTACATTTACTGTTAGCTGTTTTATTGTGAGAGTTGCATTGACTTTTGTTGTTAGCTAGCAGCTACTGCTACTGCTCTTCTATTCTTTATCAATTGTCTTGTGAAGCAAAGCGTTAATCATGCGCCATTTAATGGCTTTAAGGCAACACTGCTCCCACGAGACAGAGATTTCTATGGTCAAAGTTTCGGGCTCGTTCTTGTCAGTTGTTCACTTGGCCGCCTACGCCGTCCACCCGCTGCCTGTCAATGGCCAGAGCGATGTGAATGGAATGAAATGAAAAATATGTTGTTTTTTCTGCTCTTTTCTTTTTTATTTTTCTGTTGTACTTTTGGGACTTTGCCCATGAAAATAATATTCGCAGGCCAGACAACACGCATAGCGGTTCAAACCAAACAGACCAGAACAGCAACCTTCCCTACCACCCCCAGCTATTTTTCTTCAGGCTGCTTCCATTCAGCTTTGCGTTTAATCGCGCTGCTAAGTCCATTTAATCAACTTAATTTTGTACAAATTCTCAGATAATTCAGCGTTTTTTTTTTCTGTTTGTATATTGTTGGGTGACGCAAGCCCCCTGGGCTGACAGCACATTTAATAAAACATATTTACAACTACATATGGGAAGGGGCGTTGAGGATCGAGCGGGTTGTGCGGACAGGTAACTGCTGTTGATTTCAATCGCTGTTGAAAAATGTTCTCAGCGTTTTCAAATATTTAACATGATTTGGTAATGATATGTATGTGGGTGGTTGTCTGTGTATGTGTGCATGTGGATTGTGGTCCGGTGAACTCAGTTTACCATTTAAATGCTGCATACTTTATTGGGGCATTGTTGTGCTGCGCGGCGTATACGCAATATTTGGTTACATTTTCACATGAACACAATGAAAAATTGCAATTTTAGCATGGAGAATTTTTATATTTTGGCATCCATTGTAATTGACAGACAAATGTGTGGCATCTCTAATTTGACTAATTGGATAAAAGAATTCGATTCTACACAACACCTAATCAAATTTCAAAAACACATCAATTTGTATTACATGCTAGAATTCTTATGTACAGAACTGTTTTTTGTTACCGGCTGCTTACCGGCAAATACCGAAATGAATTGAATGAACCTTCTGCAAATATTAAACCCAATCAAAATTGCTTCTTTAAGTCTTAATGGCAGCTACACGAAAACAAGACATATAGAAATTGATTAAATAATGTTAAGCTCAAATACTTGAAATGTTATTTTGCCACTGAGTTATTAAATTTCAGTAAAATATCAAATTGCAATTCGGCTAAGTACATTGCTGCTCATATATTTATTGAATTTAGGATGTAATATGAAAGATTTGGCTTCTTAAAAATGGTATTGGGCTTAAAGACGAAACACAATTGCTCTACTTATCTTAAACTGAATATGTGTTCATCTCGTTTTGGGTCATTTTCACATCAAACAGCTATCAATTTGTGCGACATGTATAGCTAGCTGAATACAGTTGCCACTTTCAACACTCTATTGATTATCGACTGTGTTATCAGTCAGTTAAGTGCTCCGCTTGTCCTTCAATATACTGCAGTCTATTCAATACACACATGGCCTTCGAGAGGACTGCAAAACTAAAACGAAACTGGTCGAACATTTAGCTCAATTGGGCTTTTGTTACGTGACACTGGGCCCCCTATGCCCTGTGCCCATAAAAGTGTGAGCTAGAATCTCTGAACGAATGAAGTATACGCCTCTGCATTCATTTGTATGCATGAGATCATCAATCCCAGTTACTGCTACAGCTGAAGATAACAAATTTGGTATGCAAGTTCTGGTCTTCTTTACTTTAGTATTACACTTGTAAGCCACTCGTTCTACAAAAATCTTTTATAGCAACTACTGACTAAAGATACTTATTTGAGTTAAGTGTTATGCAGTATATACATCTATCGAGCATTATTGAGAAAAATTTGTATCGGCCTTTTTTCTGATTTAGCCTGGTTTTATTAGTTTTATTATTATTTATGATTTAATGCTTGTTGGCATTCTGTACTGTACCATTGGTTGACAAGCTGACAATTGCAGACATTTTCATAAGCACATTTTTCTAAATTGGCAAGCTATTTTTCTTTTTCTTATATTATTGCAATGTTACAATAACTTGACGACGAATCGCTATTGCCAATGTTTCATAAACGTCGTATTAGTATCACACACAAAAAAAATGTTAAAAGAAATAATATAAAAAAAATCTCTCAAGTGCTAATAAAACTGCAGACTTTACTGCTTACGATACGAAACGATAGAAAGAGCACCCACGGTAAATTCTCTGCAATCGTCAGCTCATTTTTTTGTCTGTACGTTTCTCTGGTTTTGTGTGTTTGTCTCTTTTCGTGAATGGTCCCGCGCACAGCTATTTGAATATAAAACCCGCTTAGGTGCAGGGTGAAATAGCCGAAAAACAGCGCAAATGACAAAAAATATAACACACATACGCCGTGGGTGCGGTCGAATTGGATGATGATGTGTGTTTGTGTTGGGGTTGATGTGTTGCACAGCTTGTCCTTGGCATCGCCGCCATTCAGTCTGCAGAGGCGGCATACCTCATAAAGTGGCATTGTAATTTATCAGCAAAGCAGCAACCAGCAGTAGCCAGGAGGAGTAGCAATAACCAAGAGCTAGAAGCTGGCGCCGGAAGATCACTTTGTCATTGTCATACCCTTTTCAAGTGCGACTCCGCTTACTGAGCAATGCACACCCAAAACATACACACTCTCGATACTCTGTCAAGTGGGTGCTGCTGCTCCTAAAGCTTTGCTTTACTTGTTTTTTGCATACCCAAAACTATGACTCAAAAACGTGCACAGATACAGATTCATACAAACATGCATATACACATATATACGCGCATTTGCATACCACACGCCTTTCTATGTTTCCGACCCAACTGTTTTAGTTGTTTTTATTGCCGCTGCTGCAGCTGCCGGCGCTATTTTTTGCCATTTGGCATTTGCTACTTGCCAGTTGCTGTTTGCAATTTGATATTTTTCACCATGTTTCACTTGGTTTTGCTTCCGTTTCCGCGCATTTTCGCACGTTTGAACAAGTTGTCTGCCTGAGTAACAAATAAGCTCTACATGTACCCATATATACTATATATTACGTATTATATATAGTTTATTTATATAAGGATTTTTTCTTTTTAATTTTCACAGTCTTTTAAACTGTTCGTTGAGTTGACATTTTACAGCACTGTTTGCAACACTTGGCAGCTGCTGCATTCCATGTTGCTTGTTTTTTTTACTTTTTGCCAGGAGTACAAGGATATTCCATTACTCGTAATAGCATACCCTTGAGGGTAACAATTTAATTTTAGTTAAAATAGCGTAACGGATGCTCAAATCAATTAAGCTTATATATATATTTTTATTCAATCAATTTAACTAAACACGTAAGTAAATTAATATATATTGGCATCAGTTTCTACCGCTAGCTTGTTAGTTTACTTTTTTAGTGTTGTTTGGTCAACGATAAAGTTGCTAAACGCATCAAGCATAAAATTGAAGGTAACTTTTATAATTGACTTGACTGCTTAACAACTCTGATTGCCAAGATATGCATCCCTTACTGTCATGTTTTGAGAATATTTAAACATCAGCAACGTGTAGCAATAAGTTTCCCTTTTGATTAGCAACTGGTGGCATGGCAATGGCAACTGTTGGTCAACTGTCAATTTATTGTGGATTTACAGTTTATGTTTGTGTTGCAATAAGAGCTGCATAGTGAATGACTCAACAAGTGAGCTTAAATATTAATGACAGTTTAATCAACTTTGTTTTTTCAGGTATTTAAAAGGTTTATTTCTGCGCTGGGCAAAGTTTGAAGAACGTAACAACAATTAAAGTATTGCTAGCATAATTGAAACTTGAGTGTCATTTTGTCAATGGCTTAATAATATCTGCGGTTTTAAGTTGCATAATTTAAACTCAAGACTCGAGAATCAAACTTTGTGCATTTTCCCAAAAATATTCTACTAGCTTAGCCTGCGTTGACATTTTCAACTCATTCACAAGTGGGTTGCGAAAAGTTGTTTGGTAAAGTTACACATGATATGATGTACATTTTGTACTGGTTGGCTGGATGGGTTGTAGTGTGGGTGTGTGGTTAGTAGACGAGTAAATAAACAACAAAATCTGTAGGAATTACATATATATGGTTTGCCTTTTATTTGATGCTTTAATTTTTGCTCTCATTTTTAGTTTGTTTTTTTTGTTTTATTTATTTTT
This sequence comes from Scaptomyza caliginosa, assembly GCA_035044725.1. Classification (NCBI taxonomy): domain Eukaryota; kingdom Metazoa; phylum Arthropoda; class Insecta; order Diptera; family Drosophilidae; genus Scaptomyza; species Scaptomyza caliginosa. The sequence continues at coordinate 1,655,211 of JAWNNR010000120.1, read as the reverse complement.
TTTGTGTATATTTTGCACTATCAGCTGTGGAAAATAGAATTCAAATGCAATTTTACAGTGTTGTAGGCCTTACTCGGACAAGTTTCGAATACTTTTTTTATTTTGTATTTTTTTGTGATTTGTTTTCTTGTTTACTGAACTTTAGTTCTATGTTGCATAGCATTAGATGCGCTTAGTTTGTCATGCTCTTTTCTTTGTTTTGTATTTATGTTTGTTGGATGTAGTTTTGTGTATTTTGTGGGGGGATTAGATATATTTGTAATTCTGTACCTCCCATTTGTTCAACAATAAATTACACATACATTACACATATGTAACTCAGTATTTAGTTTTTGTTTTTGAATATCATGTGCTTAACATAGACGTATACGTACAATAAAACCACGCACACTTAATAGACTTAACCAGACTAGATATACATTATATATAAAGTATCTTTATCTTAAGATGTAGGTAGTATTTGTATATGCTATTTGTTATAATTAGTATTATGTTTTAGTACCATATCATAATGCAGTTTGTTGATCTAAACATAAAAGTTAATGCTTAATGTTTGGTATCACAGAGAGGCGTGACTTTTATACAAATACAAAAAATATAATAACAATACAGTAAAATTAATGCAGAAAGTTTCAGTTTTTGTGTTTTTTTGTTTTTCTTTTTGTTTGTTTTAATAAATACATATACATATGCACACATTATAGTATATTTAGTATTGAGCTTAGGCTATACGACACAGTTGATAGCTGCAAACATACATACATACATTTATATTAATCTTTGATTTAATTTTTGGTATCGCGCTTAACTATTTACAGTTTGATAGTTCATAGAGCCAATGTTTGACTTGTCATGCTTGATGATATTTATTTAACTAAAGTGACGTTTATAAGTATAATAATCTGACACATCTTATCTTAAGTGTGTGATTTAATATAATTTTTGGCTCAGTTTTGAGTATCGCAAATGAACAACGCTCGCTGTGGGCTCAATAGATTCGATATCAATAGTGATTCTCACTGGATTTTTTTTTTCATTGATGGAAATAACAAAGAGAAAAAAACAGTTATATTCGGAATTGCCGAAGCATAGGTAGCCTTGCAAATTTTCAGTATCTGGTTCACATATTTTGTTAAAACCATCTTAGATAGATATAAGCCCGAAACTATCTTCGGCAGAACAATTTATATTTAAACAGATGTCAATGGAAATCTTAACAGACAGACAGACGTAATGCAAAGATTGATGTCAAATTAAAAAACAACATCTGCAAGGATATTGAAAAAAAGGAATCGTATGTTAAAACCTGTTTTGGGTTTACAATTGTACAACCGTCTTTCTCTGCGTTTGTGTGTTTGATTGGTTGTATGTGGGTGTATACTTGTTAATGTGTGTGTGTGTGTGTGTGTCTGGTTGTAGCTTTTAGCCCACTTCATTGCTTAGCGTTACATTTCAAATTACAACGTTCAGTTACATTTAAAGTTGTCATCTACATCATTATCATTACCATTTAGGTTTAATCATTTATTGCAATGTACTTATGGCTTTGCAACATTTTGCAACACTACTACATACAAAAAATACTCAAAGGTAAATAGTTACCTACATTTAGTAGATGTGTGTATAGATTTTGTTTTGCTAAGCAGCGAAGACTAATTAGATGTTTTTTTTAATTCTTTTTGGCTTAAGTCCAGCGTATAGAGAACAACACATATTCATTCACTGTGGTTAAAGTACACTTATATGAAAATTCAAGGAGCCAAGGATCCATTATACCCATGACTTCATAGGAAGCTTTCCCGAGCGCCATGGCGCTCATCTCCTAACATGACACGCTGCGACGGTGGCTCACCATACTGATCCTGATAGTAGTTCTCTCGCATCATGGTGTTTAGGCTAGAACAGCGGAAATAGAGTATCTCCTGGAAGGGTTTGCGAAAATCGCGATTCAACGTGGCATATATGATTGGATTCAGCAGTGAGTTGGCATAGCCCAGCCATAGGAAGAGCGAAGAGAGTGAGGGCGGCACATGCATCGTCTCAAAGGGTCGAATCAGTGCTAGTATAAAGAATGGCAGCCAGCAGATGGTGAATGCGGACATAATGATACCCAGCGTGGTAGAAGCCTTCTTCTCCTTGGCCAGCTGGAAGCGCAGCTTTTTGTGATGCGGCGAGCCAAGCAGTCCAGTGGAACCACTCACACCACCACCGCTGCCATGATGTCCATGTGGTAGACTAACGCCACCACCAGTAGTACAACCACCACCACTGGTGCTTAATCCACCGCAGGTGGAGTATGTTAAGGATGTGTTGCCCACACTGCTGTGACGATGTCCATGACCGGCACCATTGCCACTGCCCAGTTCCGTGTGGCCCAACGCTGGAGCAGTGGCTGTCTGTGGTGAACCAGCGCCACCATTCATGGCTTGTTGTAGATGCGTCTGGGCACGTTTCTCCTCCAGAACAATGCGACGGGCGGCCTTAAAGATTTGATAGTACACGAACAGCATCACGGACAATGGAATGTAGAAGGACCCAAGTGTGGCATAGATCTGATATGCAAAATTCTGGCAAACTGTGCATATGGGCTGTCCATCCTCATCCTCATGCTCATTGCCCAGTATGAGAAGTGGAGGCAGTGAGATGCAGGCAGCTGCTAACCAAACAATGCCCACACACAGCATCATACGTCTGGGCGTACGCTTAACTCCATATTCCAACGGTTTTGTGATGGCCAAATAACGATCCACAGAAATGGCGCACAGATTCAGTATGGAGGCAGTGCAGCAGAGCACATCAAACGACACCCAAATATCGCAGAGCAGTGTGCCAAAACTCCAGCGCTCCAGCACTTCATACAGCAAAGCCATTGGCATAACTAGAAGTGCCACACAGAGATCGGATAATGCCAGCGACACAAGCAGATAATTGCAGGGTCTACGCAGTTTGCGCACCATGCAAACGGCAATGCAGACGAGTACATTGCCCACAACAGTGCCCAATATGACAATCAGCAGGATAATACTCACAATCACCGATTGCAGTGGCGGCAGCTCAAATTCCTCCTCGCCCACAACGAGCTCCTCGAGCAATAGCGGGGGATCGGACATTGACATGACGGTGCTGCTGCTGCTGCTGTCATTTGGTGTGCTGCTCGTAGCCCCCTGAATGCTGACAATTGCAATGGGACTGCTATTAACTGGGGCACCAACACCACCAACACCACCACCACCAGCAGCAGCGGCAGCTGCAGCTGCAGCAATTGCACCCAAAAAGGCGCTGCTGCTGTTGAAATCCTCGCTAATTGCTGGCTGTTCCGTTGTTGCTGTTTGTGTAGCTTGTGTTGTTGTTGTCGTTGTGGTTGCTGTTGCTGCTATGCAGCTACTCAAGCATAGTATGAGTAGCGTCAGTGTTGCTGTCGAGATCAGTTTATTATAGTTGTTATTTTTGTTGTTGCTGTTGTGCTTTGTTATTGCTGGCTGCTGCTTTTGCTGCGGCTGATGGCGTCGTCTACGGGCTGCGGCTGTTGCGCAATGCTGCCCGAACGAAGCCATCAAATAACTAATTTTGTAATGACCTAACAAAGACTTGCACTTTTCCGTCACTCTCTTCTTTTTTCTTCTTAGCTCTGACTCTTCTTATACAACGTGTCGTATGCGCAATTTATTTTCAATTGATGTTGCTTTCACACCGGCAATCAACAGCGGCGACAGCTTGGACACCCACTGACCTGCCAGTGTTTAATTTCATCATCATCATCAATATTATTTTAATGTTTATCATTTCCAGCTGCTCCATGGCTCGTGTTCAGATGAACCGGCGGGAATCGTAGTTAAATTCGCGCCTTGTCCACAATATCATTATTATTATTTTAATGATCGTCATCATTTCCATTGTCATGGGCTCTGCTCTTAATTCGTTGCAATATTCAAAGCGCTCTGATGCTTCGTTTGCCGTCGTGCAATATTCCTGTCATTAATCATAATTTCAATAAAATTAAAGTCGTCTTATTAGTTTTCGTTGGGGTTCCAGAGCACAGTCGAAGACCTTAGGCTCAGGTTCAGTTTCAGCTTATGACGTGAACTGCTTGCTGTACCCCTAGGCGTTTGCTTTTATCAAGCTTGATTATTAATTTGATGTGCGCTCTGTCTGACTGTCTGTCTGAATGCTACCTAACGTTGTGTTGTATGCTTAATAAAGCAATATCTGCGGTCTGCCTAATAAATGTTTTGTGCTTACGGCGGCTGCTACTGATTATTGATGTTGTTGTTGTTGCTTGTCCTGTTGTTGTTGTTGTCGTTAGTGCTGCTGTACTTTAAGATATTTTTGGTATAATATATAGCTTAATAAGTATATATTTTCAGATATATAGTATGTTCAATCCGTTGGGATGTTGCTTGAAACCGCCTGTCTGTGCTCTGATTGTCGCGCTGCTGCAATGAAAGAAAGAGAAAATAAATAATTATTTGAAACTAGCATTAACGCTTTTGTAACGTATTTAAATTTTGGGGTAATGCATGAGCTTTAAATGTCTTTAAGTATATTCTGTATTTTGTCAACATTTTTCCTTTTACATTACTTTACTCTTCTCACATATACGATTGTCAGTAGCCGCAGTTATTAAAACTTCCAAAGAAATTTTCAAACAATGAGAAAAACTTAAGAGCCGCATGAGTTTCTTTGACCCCGGCGGCCAAAACGCAGATGTGTTTCTTCGCAGCAGCACCAGCCCCATCATCATCACCATTCAAAGCATCATCATCGTCTGTCTTCGTCATTCGAGGCATTAAAAAATACAAGAGAAGCTAATGGCGAAAACCGTAGATGCCGTTGCGTCCTTTTGTGTAAATTTTCATACTTCTTCTCATAAATTGTTCGCCCACAGTTACGCCTATGACCACGCCCCACTTTAAAATGCGTAACAAACAAACAAAAGACACTTAAAGTGGTTGCTTTTTTTGTTGGTGTTGCTGTTGGCTTGCAGCTTCCGTTTGGAATTTTATTATATATATTTTCTCGGCAATTTTGTGGTCAGAGGATGTGGCATGAAAACCGCGGGTCAGAGCGAATTTATTTATTGTGCTCTGAATCGAATTCCATTACACTTTTGTAAAAAATGTGGCAACGTTGCCACCAATTGTGGCAATGGCATTTTGGCCTTACTTGTCTCTCTGTGAATTTATTGAAGACCAAAACGGCAATTGAACCACATGATGATGCCCAGAATCGAGTCTAGACGGCCAGACGATGTCACAGCTGCAGCGGCCCGCAAATAACAGTACCACTCATCCCTCCAGCTAACCCACTAGTCACTCAGCTACCTGAGCGTGCAAGGACTTTTAAACTCGCATAAGGTAAATGCGGCAGCCGATTGAAATTGAAAATTCCATAAGTGACGGAAAATTTTATAAAATTAAATGGCAAGCGATTTGAATTCAAATGAGCGAAAACTAAAAGTAAATGCGCGCAAATAAGCGCAAATTTCAATTAAACTTTAAAAATATTTGTTTAAAATAATACGCGATTTCCCAGGAACTTAGAACAATAACAAACAGACAAAATTATCATTTTAATTAGTCGACATTTGAATGTTCTTTAGTGTAATTTGAATTTAAAATTTCCAAAAATTAACGAAATATATAGAACATGTGTCTTTTAGTTTTCATAATAACTCGCTAAAATAATAATTTTATTTTTTGTTATCCCTTTTTCACATGCTGTTGAGCAACATAGTAAATGTGCATAAAAAATACAGAGAATTGGACACAATAAGAGCATTTTGAGTTTGTGTTTTGATTTGATATTAAAATGTACACAAATATACATATGTATATTTACTTATTTGGATTGTGGATTCAATTATTTTGTGTTGTTTATTATTATTAGTCCTCGATGAACTTTCTCATTTGAGATTATTTCAGTAATTTGCTTTGCACATTTCTATCGAGGGGTGTGCTGCTAATTAAATTTGTGTTTTATACCAAATGCTGAATTTTAAATTGGATGACTACACACACACTTATATATATATATATACATATATACATATGCGTATGTATTTAAAACAATTTTGCAATCGACCATGTGAAAAGCGCTCAACTAATTTTGCTGGTTGATTATGCTAATCAGCTGACAAACAGACGAGCATCAGTGAAGGAGGGTAAGGGAGGACTAGCCAAGTGGCAGTCGTTGGCAAGCTCAAAAACGGCGCAATTATTTGGTCAACAAACAAACAAACTGTAAGCCGCTTAAAGCATTTGTGGACAGCTGGTAAGTCCCTGTCCGAAATGTTCTGGCTCATCTGGGGAATCTGTTTTGCTCTGACAGTGGGACATAAATAATTGAATTTAATTATGCGTCTCGGGGGGTTGCCGAAAAGCCAAGCATCCCAATTATTGCTCCAAACGATTATATCATTATTCTCCGGCCATCCCTAGATTATTCTATGCTGCTCGTATTAAAAATCTCCTAAGCCGTTGGTGGGTCGTAAATAATTTGGCTATCACGTTTCTGTGAGCTGGCAATGCGGCGTATGAGCAATTTTTTGTTCAATGTGTGTGTGTTCTTATTTCGATGTTGCTTTTACGTGGCTGTCTGCACAATTTGGCTTTGCGACCACGCCCTGGCCAATTTACCGCAAGTTTTACACTAGTTGACATTTTTGGCGAGGAACTCTCAGTGCGGCACTGCACAACTTTTCAAATATTTAGCAGTTTTCCCAGTCTTGTTCCAAAACCCAAGACAGAGCAGTGTCTTGGGGTTTGCCGCAGTCGCTTCCAAAGTTCGCTGTGTCTGTCTGCTTGCTTTACGGCTGGCAAACACGCAGACAAGAATTTAGAGGGAAACCGAGGAGAGTCAAGAAAGTGTAAGCGGATAAGTTTCGTTCTAGCCAAGATTTGTCGTTAGCTACTGGTTTGGCAGGCAAAAGATAGGAGAAATGTAAGAGTTGTGTTATTGGTTTGGTAACTATTTGTTGCAGCCAAGTGCAAAGTGGGCTTAAACTTAAACTTTGATTAAACAAACATGCACTGCTCTCAAGGATGATCAGGCAAACCAACTTGTTTGGTTTGGTAACGTCAGTTCACCTCAATACTAGTTTTTGATAATCTTAAAACAGAAGGCGAAATAAATTCCAATAAAAAACTTTTTGTTGTTTGTGTCTTTAAATTATGTGATTTATTCTTTTGATCCTCATATTTCTCACAAGCTTTGTATTATGTTATTCTGTTGCTTACTGTATAAGTTAATACAAATCCACAACAATCTCAAAGAATGCGCCATGTCAATTGTTTATTGTCTGTGCTGATGCTGATAATTTCTTTAATGCCATTTACAATGTGCACTTTACTTAAAACTAACTAAATGAGCTTAGCATCGTAACGTAAACTTAATTTTTCCCGATATGCCAAACAATTGTTTTACCAACAACAACAATAAAAACAATAACACACACCCAACCAACAAAATGAAGAAGATTAAGCAGCAGGCAGGGTCATTCTGTAAGGGAAAATGTAAAGGAATGCACTGCTGCAGTTGGTTTGGTGGTTTTATGTGGATTTTTCTTCATGGTCTGCTGCGGATTGCTTCTTTTCAGGGCATTCCGCAATACCACTTTCTCTTGCCTCCATTTGCTTCATTCTCACACAGCTATTCGCCTTACCCTACTCTTGGCGCATTAAACCGTTTTTTGTTGTAAAAAGCTTTTTAAATCCGCGCGGCTTTGTGGCTGTAGTGCAAAATGCATGAAATAAGTGACTTTGACTTAGGCGAGGGACTAGCCACGCAGGGCAAAAAACAGATAAACTGCACACTGTAGGGTGCTTCTGTCTGTCCAAGAGAAGAGTGACCAATGCCTCTTGCCTTATGGACAGCTATGACCCAAAATCACAGCAATATCATTGTAAATGGCCACGTATACGTAATGTGCGCTTGAAAGTTAAGGGAGATCGTTTATTGCGTATGCTTGTGCGAGAATTTCAATTATTGAGTCATCAAATTTGATTTCTTTAACATGTCTGCCAACCTTTTTTTCAATTTACTGTATTTTTTTTTTGTATGTTGCTTATTTATGAAATTCGTTATCCTTGTAAGACATTCCTTCCTTCTGCCATTTGCCAAGTGCCTGATGTAATTTCAATCTGACACGTCACACACACATGCAGCGCGGAAGGGAGATCTCGTGGTGGTAAGAAGACGGGTACACGCAAAATTTCTGTAAATGGATGCGAGTTAAAAAGCCAGCAATTTTAAATTGACGCAGTCGACGTTGGTGCCTATACATGAGGTTTGCCGCCACGACCTCTCTCGTTGCTGGTTGAACAGACGTCAAAATTTTTTCGTTTTTAGCCAATTGGTTTTTTTCTTTATTTTTATATTTATGGTTAAGATTGTGTTGCGCACTTGATGTTTATGTGCCAAGCAGCTGCTGGTTTATTTTGTTTTCTTGTTTGACATCCCCATAAATAATGAATGCGTTTTTTTTATCATATACTTGGGCCAGCGTTCTTACACCAAGCTACCTGGCAACTCACAATAAGTTAATGTTTTAAAGAGTCTTCAGTGGCAAACGAATTATTCATAGCAGCCTTGCAAGGGGGAATTAGAGCTTGTTGGAAAGCTGTCCAGATAAGACGTTTGTTGGGCAACAGGTCTTTTCTTTTGATAATCTAACGTCAAAGATAATAAGGTGTCTGGAACAGCAAAGCAGCATTTGGGGAAAATGCTTTTAAATAACTTATGATTGGTACTTTTTTATATCTTTATTTTTAATCAAAGGTTAACTTTTCGTAAACAAACCTCGTCATGAAAATCCATGATAGAATATTTTTAATATTTGTGGTACGACTTTAACCTTTAGATTGTTTAATAAGCAAACAACTTTATAAATAACAAATCAATTTCTAAGATTTCATGCCGTGTGTAGTGCAGTGTATAACGAATTTCGGCCATTAAATGCCTACACAGTGACATATGCGAACATTTTGAAGGTTTGTTAGTATGCCCGGGATTGGGTTTGGGAATATGTGTGTTGAGTTTTGTGTGCATAATAAAATGTGTGCACAATACATGTGAAGAGCGAACGCCTAACGGTGGAAACATTGGGAAGCGAGGAAAATTTCTTATCTTTACTGTTATCTTTGTTGCTGTGTTTGTTTCATGCCTGACATTTTCATTGGTGTTTCATGTTTTATGTTTGATAATGCTTTACATACAGTCGCGCTGCGTCGCGTCGCGTTGGGTCGGGTCCTGTCGCGTCCCTTAGCTTGACATTAGGTAGGCGCATGTGAGTGATATGATTTGCATATGTATTCAAAAATATACACGTACTACGTGCCTGCATTTTGGGTTTTCTTTTGTATATACTAACATGTTGTGCATATTGTTGTTTTATGTGATTATTTACGATGGCGACTTATGGAAAAGCCTAAAACAAGAAAATCGCGACTAAGATGATGATTTTTCTTTGCTTTTCACTTGTACTGCGTTTTATAGCAAATTTATGTTTCCTGCTTCGTATACATGTTAGTTTTACACAAGTCAAGACAGAAATATTGCTATGCCTTATACATATAAATATACAATGCACATATGTATGGGGAATATGTCACATAAGACATATTTATTTAAATTTAATGTATCTGTTTGGCACACTGTGACATCATCTATGCAAAAGACGGCAATATGTGTGCTTCTTGAATGCATTTAAATTTTGACAATATTTGATTATGTTTCCATCAATTCAATTACTGACTTTCACAGCGAATTTGCCTGTGTATGATTTTATTTCAATCATTTTTATCATCAGTCTAAACAGCTTATATATTTGTTTACATATATCTCGCTTGTGATTGCTGCCACAAGCCCGAATACTCTCTTTTTACTTATTGCAACATCGTAGATGGTTGCCAAAAATTTCACTTAAGTGTGTTCAGCTTGTACTGTCATACCATACCATATATGTATAATGCAATTTTTTTTTACTTCAGCTGCACAAATAGAGTTTTCATTTTTTGATGCGAACAATTTTTCACTCAACAAACTTTATGACAATGAGAAGAAGATACAGAGCATAGCTCTAACGCAATGTTATCTGTGTGTTTAATAGTGAGTCATGAAATATTTTTATATGATTACCACATCAAATGCACAGTACTAATTGCATTGTTCTAGCCATTGTTCATTGTTGAAGTTCGGCAAACTTGAAGCACTTCAAAATTTTATGTGTTTTGCCGTTGGTGTTAAATTGCAAAAGTTTTTATCCAAGTGTTATAATCAGAGTGTTCAACACAAAGAACAAGTGGCATTATCAAACACACAGAACAAATTGAGTTTTTTTTTGCATATGAACGTCAGTTTTTTAGCTAGTAAAATGTTCAAATATTACAAAAAAATAAAAAACATAGACCATAATAAAATGAATTTTTGACAAGCAAAAAATATGTAAATAACTTTTAATTGTTTTAAGTCCATACTATAAATATGTAAATAAATTGATTTTGTTATTAAAGCCCATCTATCCGTGCTTCAAAAAATCTCTTTTGAATAAATACAATTTTGTTCAGCATCAAAAAACTTACATTTTTATTGTACTTTCTTGTTTGCCTTTTCCTCTGCTTCGTTTGCTTCAATGTTAGGAGAGCTGAAATAAAAAGAGTAAATAATGTAATTAAAGCAACATAACACACAATCCATCAAGAATAAACATACGTGCTTGCTTAGAGCATAATTTAGCGAAAACTTTTCCACCCACTGTTTACCTGAACATTTCTATCTTCCCCTCTATATAATGCTCTGTGTACTCTTGTGTATATGGCAACCAGCAATGATTTTGTTTTTGTTATGTAAACATAATAAGTTGTCTGCTGTCTTTGGTGTGTGTGTGTGTATGTGTATGTGCGTGAGTGTAGACGGCATCAATCATACGCCATGTTGTGCTGCGCTGAAGTGTGGATAAAATGCGGAAACGTTAAAGCCAACACACCAACACACATTGCTGTGCATAACTTTCTAGGTTGCAAAATTGAAAATTTATCGACTAGAACGTACACACACTCACTCACACACAGGCATGGCACATGCAGAGCGAAACCACAACATGAGCAGCGCTAACAAGAAATTGTCAGCAACAAATTTGCTACGAACAACAGCAGCAACAACATCAACAACAATTGCTCCAAATGCAACAACGTCAAACCGCCATGTCGTCGTCTGCTGTGCAACACACACACACGCACACATATACACATCAAACCAATATTCACCGTCCCCAGCTCTCTCGTCACCCACCAACAAGTTGAGCTGTTGCATGCGCTTCGTCAACGTCACGCTTTGCCGCATTTGAGACTTTGTAGGCACAGGATATATGTATGTATGTATGCTGGTAGCCAGCTCGAACAGAAGGCGGCGTAAGGTGCTTATGGTACACTGCACCCACAACACATGCAACAAAAATTCCTGTCGCATTGTCAACAACAACTGATGCAATTACAGCTAAAACAACTGTCAGCAGCAACATCAACATGCTAAATTCCTTTGCATTACAAAACGCCCAACTAAACAATCTCTCGATTAACAGTTGATTTTCAATTTACCCCATACTGACAATGGCACTTGCCAAACAGTCTGTCTGTGTTTCGTATGTCTCTACTACTCATCCTTGTTAGACAATAATCAAGAGCTTACAGATGTCTAACAACTAACTTTATCGCTTTACTTACTACTCTATAATGCTTTTTTACAATACCCATCTAAAGAATACTAATTAAAGCGCACTTAAATAAATTAAATTCTTTCTTTGCATAACTGAAAGTAAAAAGAATTCAACAATAATGAATATTTATAATAAAGTATTTATGCAGCTAATTTCGCAAAATTGCATCTTAAATGCAAGCTCCAACAGACCAAAAAGAAATGTATAAAATATAATGGGCAATCCCACTTCCCATATATCTCTCTGCATGTGCTTGGCACAAACATGCAAGAACACTGTTGATGAAAAGCTGCTGTGGTGAAATGCTTGATATGCGGGTGTTAAGATAGAAAATGGAATAGAAAAATAAAATAAACAAATGCATTTAACACGCAGTGGCAGCGGCAGCAAATTTGTGGCAGGATGTGTAACAGATCCAGACACTGGATAAGGATAATCAAGCTCTGTCATGATTGTTTGTGTGCGTGAGTGTGAGTGTGTTTATGTGTATGCGGTGAGCTCGACAGTTTTTAATTGAGTTTACGCTTCGTGTGAGACAGCAGCAGTAGTGGCAGCATCAGCAACTGCGGCAGAAAAAACGACAGTGGCAGCATGCAACATGAGCGTTATGAATGTGTCGACAGGACTGCTGGCATGATTCGTTTATTACTCGCCGAGCACACATACTCGCGCATAAACTGAGCTGGAAGTGAATCGCTTTGCGGTTCCTCCTGCCGTTCACTCATGCCCAACCGAGCTGTGAGATGCGACCACGACAATGGTGCATTTAAATTATAATAATAATGATGGTCGTGATGATGATTTTTTTTTTGTATGTTATATTTGCTGGAAAATAGTTGCTGACACAAGGATTTTTAATTAAGTTAATGAAGTGCATCCTGTGGGCATTTTTTTTTTTTGGCAGCAACCAGTGAGCAATCATCTTATTCTCGATGGCATCAGATTGATGCAACCGCCGAACCCCTACTCCCACCACCCGTTGCTATGGGTTATTGAAAATTGCAGTTAAAGTTAACTGATACCAGATAGACATTCCATTCCATTCAATTGAATCGATTCGCATCGAGTCGAATCGAATCAATTTGAGTTGAATTGGGTTGCTTCGTTTCAGGTCTGCTTGCTTTTTTTTCAAAAGGGCAGCTGTTGCTTTGCCATTTTTGTATGCAGTTAAATGGAAAAGTCATATAGAGATAATATATATAGATAAATGAGCAGAGATATCTCCTTAACAGCTAAGGGCGCGCCGCAAATGCTGCTTCCACATTCATTCAGTTCAGTTTCAGTTACTGCTGGTTAAAGTAAACATTAAATATTTATGACGTTGCACAAAAAAAATAGTGCCATCAAAAACGTGAGAAAAGTTTCTATTGCATATTTATGTGCGCACCGTACGAAAACCATTTCAAATAAAAAAAAACGATCCAGAAACGATAGCCAAAAATCCACGTTTACCGAATATAAAATACACTTTTATTGGCTGGCAAGATTATTGCAAGCTGTTTTTGTTGTTTGAAGGTGGGAACTTATAAAAAATCATTTATTTCATTGAAATAAATAAATGCAATGTATAGAACATATTAATATTTTAAAACTTCTTTAATTTATTTCTTCCTTTCAAATATATATATATAGTTTTTGTGTTCAAGCATCCAACTGACTTGGATTTGAAATTTTTTATTAGTGCAGTGTATAAAAAATAAAAATGACTCGACTTGTATGAAATGTAATGAATATGAAATCGTGGCGCGTGTCGGTGAAAGCGTTTGGTAGTTGGTTCAGAGAGGAAACAGCAGCGTTAGTAAATGAAGAAACTGCACAGTCAGGACGGGAAGAGGCAAAATGGTTTTCAATTTAGGCAATTTATGGGCGAGCATTGTTCGGCAGTGAAGCTGCAAGTCGACCGAGCTGCACAATAGCTATATTTATTGTCGCTTTATTTGCCGATTTTAACGCAATTTCAAAAGAAGGACACAATGAAAGAGAGAGAGAGGGAGTGAGAGAGAAAAAGAGAAAGATGAAGGTGGTCGCCAGGGTACAATGCAAAGTGTTTTAATGCTATAAATATTTTAGAAAAATTCAGATGTCAACAATGGGCTACTCCTGTTGCTAAGCCAACAAACAGATGCGCCAGCTCCAAATGCGAAATACGAATTTGAAAATGTAAAAATGCAAAATGCACTCGACACGAGCATTTTAAATGGAATTGCACAAAACTTGGCAACAGCACAAAAAAAATGGCGATGAATGCACACACATGCAAAAATAAAATAGCAGCTACTGAAAAGTGGTTTAGGACGAACAGCACACACACACATACATTTGTCATTGGCTGAGAAGTGTAGCAAAGCCACCTACTTATGCCAGCTTATCTATGCAGGTAGCTGCGTTTTGAGATAATTCTCAAATATGAGAGTGGTTCTTATGTCTGCAGCTACGAGCCATTAGGACAATGGGCCTGTTTTGGTCTGGCCCGCTCGTAAAGTTGTGCCGTATCTTACACTCGTTGGCAGCTGCTAATTAGCATAAAGTTTGCATTAAATTCTGGCCACACACCAAACATTAACATGCAGAGTGTTCTCCGACAGCTGCAAGCAAGCAGACCAGGAATAGCTAAAAGGATGTGTGTTTATTCGTTTTGGTATGACGATTTTAGCAAACTTGACAGCGTCACTGTTCTTAGTTGTTGGTTCATCGTTCTGCTCTTGTTCCATGACGCTGCAGTTTGGCTCTGTTCTAAGTTTGTTTCTCCATCTACGCCCTCTGTCTTTTGTCTTCGTGCCATATTTCTGTTGTTTCTTTTCATCCCAGTTGCTGTCTCATATTTCTGGCTTTCACTTCATGCTTTCCGGCCACTTTGCTTTGGCGCCGACCATGCTGCCAATGCTTTTGTACAGCTGAAGCACGTCTCGCTCATTTCTTTGATAAATATTAGTTTAATTCTTTTTCAGCTGGCGGACAGAGCGCCAAGGAGCACTCCCAAGGCCATTTGCTAAAGCGACCTAAGATTCTTATTACATTTGAATTTGTTTTTTTTTTCATTGTTTTCGAATATACTCTGCACCTGTAGTTCAGAGTAAGAGGTATTATATTTTTATAAATATAATTATTAAAAAATACCTTTCATTTTACTGAGTATTTATTACATTCATCATTAGTTAAAATGCTTAACAGATATTTATTGCTTCGGTATAGCAGGGTATTTTTTTATTACTGTCTTCATATGTGTGTCTTTGTAAATGTATTTCGGTTTGTTTTATTGCTTTGGCAACGAGCGTGTTCCCTTAGCTACTTTTTTCATTTTTGGGAAAAAATTCCCTTTTGCTCGCATGACGTCGTGAAAAAATGTAAATATTGGTTTTTGATTGAAATTTGAGACATGCAGTTGAGCCAAGAAAATGGAAACATGATCAATTGGTTTAGGAAAGCGTAAAGTAATGAATTGGTAACAAACTCAAGGCGTTGCTACTTCTATTTCTTGCTTCAAAAGGGTGAAACCTGAAGATACTTTATAATGAGCAATAAACCCAGAAAGCAGAAAAGCAGCAGCAAAATTTCAACAATAAATCAATCAGCAATCTGACAATCTTAATAATACAGCACGAACAGTATGTTTGAATTGACCTATTCTTACCGATAACTCTATAAGAACGTGACAAACGCAGCTGCACTTGTCCAAGGTACCCAATCAATAAAAACTGCCAAATGCCATAGTTTGATGCATTTTGGTTCTCTTCTTGTGGGTACTATAAACTGCGAAATTGCTTGCGTTTTCATTCATAAGACTCACAATCATATCTCACGTTGGCACTCTGACAAGTTGTCTGGCATTTGCCAAATTTCCCGAAAACCAACAGACACGTTTCTTGCATTGAATATCAGACAACTAAAGACGAATACGCACACACACTTAAACAAACACACAGCACGCACTGGAAGTGAGATTTAAAGGGAAAAAATTATGATTATTTTTATGTGACGCGCAAATGTGACGTTTTAATTGAATTTTGAATTTGTAGTATGAACTTTGTAGTGAGTGTTAACTAAACGAGAAAACGTTACGAAAAAACCAAATCTATTGTCGTGAAAAATTTGCATTTTTCAATTAGCCTTGAGTAATAAAAAAGTTTTTTTGGTATCCACCCAGCTGAGTTTCATTCATTAAAAAAGAACACACATAAATTTGTGTTTGAATAACAAACTTTTCAAACTAACTGGCATAGCTCATATAATTTCTGACGCAGCGTGAAAGCATCAAAAAACATGAAAGACAATTTGGCGCATTTGCTTTCTGTATAAACATTTAGTTGCTCTGGCCAAATGCGTGTACAGTTGATGTACGTAAAGTTGCGTGCTTTTTGCTTCTTTAACTTGCGGCTGTAGACGAAGGGGGCGAAGGTAGAACAATCAGCGACAGGTGCAAATGTCGTTTTAGGGTCACGCAATTTGGCAGAAAAGTTTTATTACGGTACGTTAGGCTTCTGTTAGGCCATTGCTGATGGGTGGGGCTTATCTTATGAGCACTTTCGTGAATCCTACGCCAAGCACAAAACTTTTCAACTAGTCATGCGGTCGTCGCCGGTTCGAGCTATAAATAAATGTTGAAAAAGCCACTTTGCGAGCGAGCAAAGCTAAATGGTAAGCCAACTGGCTTTTTATTAATTATTCAGTAATGCGATACATATTGAAAGTAAAGAGGAATAATAATCCTTGTCTAATAATTGCGCTGCACTGAGTTATTAATAGATTTTAACCCGCAAAAAGTTAATATTTGCACTTTTGCATTTGCCGTTTTAATTGATTTAGTCACCCCAACGCATTAACAATGCCGCCCACTGTAAGCATCTCGCGGCTTTATATGTAACACAAACATTCACAGAGCATGAAAACTTTTTAGCGCAATGGTTGTCAGGTAAGGATGCCGAAACTCACACAGTCTGACAGACTAGTTGCCGGGTTGCCTGGTTCTGGGAACTGCAGCCGCAGCTGAAACTCTTGCATACCAGCCAGAGGGCTAAGGTGTAAATATTTACCTGTTGACTGCCTGTTGCTGCAACCAATGGATAGGCAAGTGCGAAAGAGATCGAGACGGTAGAAAATTTGCATTTTACATCCAACAAGAAACAATCGAAGAAGCAACAGTTGATTTCTTCTTTGCACAGCAGCAAAAAATATGCAAAACTGTTTTTACCACTGAAGTACGCAATTTTATTTGCGTTAAGAAGTTTTCCAACGACGACGGTCGATAGTGCGTCTATATATATATATGCAAAGATAAATTGAAATATATACTATTGCTGACATATATCTTAAAGGTCGTTTTCATGTTAGAAGTGTTGCTACAACAAATGAAATGCTTTAAGGAACCGAATACAACTTTAATCAGTTGGGAAAACTTTAAAATGACAACACTTCTTGAAACATAACTGGGCTGTGTATATTTGTCAGCTCATTTTGGCAGCAGCTTTAAAATAGCCTTTTATTACTTTCGGCAAAAGTTGTCAGCTCAGGAATTTTTCTGCCAATTGCTTGGAAAATGAGTTTATAAAAGACAAAAACAGTTGCTGTTGCTGCTGTTGCGGGAACTTAATTAAAACTTTCTTTGCGCTCCACCAAATGGCAACAGCCACAACAGCTATCTATGTACCAAATTGTGTGTATGTGTGTTAAAGTGTTTGCATTTGTGCCTATGACGTTATCGTTATGTCCGTTTTGTGAATGAAAGTTTATTGCAGCATGAAAAAGTTGTGAGTAGGTTTACTTTCATATTTTTCTGTTTTGCATATGGCATGTACATTTTCGTTGTACTTAGCCCAATTCCAAATACGTAACAAAGTGACGTTGCAATTTATAAAAGTTATGCGACGAGTCACTTGAGCAGCAACTGCTGCACTTAACTACTACCGAAAAGCTGTGTGCAGTAAAATCCTCATGATATATAAAGCGCACACAAAACTTATAATGTAATGCGTATACGCCGCGTTGGCTGATTTCAATAAGAAAGCTGCTGGCGGCAGCAGTCGCCAATCTATTGACAAGAGGCAGTGCAGTGAAGAATAAAGGTTAATGCCAGGAGAATGACTCCAAGAAGCTGTTAGAAATAGTTACACTAAGTAAAAAATTCTATAGCATTTCGAGTATGACATACCAAAAGACTGTAAAGGTTGGTCACAAAAATATCTCCAAGTATAAAATTTTTATTATGATGGTAGCAAAAGTTTAAACTATGATTTTTTTTTAGTGTATAGCAAATAGCACTTGAAATGGCAACAGCAACAGTCAGAAGCATCATTGGATAGGGGCTTGAGAGAATGTTGCTGCTTGGCGTGGCCGCCAAAATTACAATGGTTGCGTAAATAGAGTGGCAAGCCAAATTAAACCGTTAGCTGAGCCGCGAGTGGAGCCACTGAGAAATAGGAAAGAGAGCACTCGCTCACTTGGCCACAGCCAATTGAGTTAGTATTTGCCATTCAAGTGCCAATTAGCTGAGGTTTCATTTGGCCCTTTGGCTTGGCTGAGTGGAGCCGCGTTTTGTTCTCGTTACTTGTACATCATCAAATCAGTGAACGAGCCACCCAACCATCCACTGTGTAGCTGGCAGTCATAATGGTTGACTGACTAACCAAGCGTAAAGCACAAAGCACTTATCTTGGCCAAAACAATACCAGCATGATATCAGTTCACTTAAACCCAATTGACCCATCCCTTACCATGGATACCAGAATCCAAAAGTGCAATCCGTGCAGTTATTTTTTTCCCCTTCTGGGTTATCTGCTCACACAATTTCCGCTGCGCATAACATAACATAACCGCAAACAGCAGCAGAATGCAAATGGATCTGTATCTCCCCCACTTCAGTTGTAAATGTTACTGTATCTGGTTTGTGCGTTTGCCAGGCTAATTTGTACAGCTGCCTGTATATGCCCCGGAAGTGTGGTAAGTGGGTGGCAAAAGCTGTCTAATTGAAACACCTGCAATTCGATTTGTTTGCACTGCCTCCATCTGCCTTATTTTGTTGGCCTCCTTACAAACTGAAGGATTATAGCTTTTCCGGTCTTAGCTCGTAGCTTACTTCTATCGAATATTGCAATTGTAGTTAAACTAGGCTTAGAGTTTCAGGTATCGCACATATGGACAGTAAATAAGATATTATCTGTTATCAGATAGAAAAAAAGAATATGGGAAGCTGTAATTTTATATGTAATGCCTAAAGCTTTATAAGATCTCGTTCAGTTACAGATTAACATAGGTAGGGTTCAGTTAACTTTTTTTGCATTAATTTAAAGTGTCTACAACTGGTTTATCATATTCAAATTAGTTGCATTATGAGACACACGCCCTTTTTCGTTTTACATACTTGAGCTCTTATGCAAATGCTGTAAAAATGTCACGTATCCCGTTTTCTAATATGTAAAAACTATGCACTATTACCCCTACTTGAAGTCTACAGTAAGACACACATATATAGAGGCAGACAGACATACACGTGTTGACTGTCACTCATTTGGCATAAGCACAAATTATGTCACGTCGCAAGTTAGTCAGAAAGTTTTGAGAATGGCTTAACTTACAGCGCACTTTTTTGCCTGAGGCTAAAACCTTTGCACCCCATGTGTTTCATTCCATTCGGTTCCGTTCAACTCATTCCAGATACAGTTTTTCTTGGTTTAGTTGATCAAGCGAGCGAATGGCAAAAGAAAAGTTCGACTTTGCACTTCGATTGCTGGTTTTTCTCTGCTAACAAAGCACTCATCGTTAGCTAGAAAAGAAGGAAGAAAGAGGGTATACGAAAGAGGGAGAGAGCGGCAGCGAATCGCCAATCAACATCAACATCATCGTCAAATGCGACGCCAATGACAATGGCGACTATAACCGCAGCCATCACAAATGCCATTAGAGAAACTCAGTCGGGCCTGGAACAGCAGCAGCAGCAGCAGCAGCGAAAACAGAAGCAGCAAAAGCAGCCGCAGGATCCACAGCACCCACAAACAACTATGTTAGTAACTATGGGTCGTGCTGCCATCGGGGAGGCGACTAACGCGTCGTAAATTGAGATTTCTATTTATTGTCAGGGACTTTGGTGATGTGGCAGCATCAACAGTGCGGCATGGAACAAGTGCCCATCTCTGGCTCAAATATCTGCCAGTCTGCCGAGCACGGGGAGATGGGAAGGGTACGTGACTAACTCGACGCGGTCCGCCAATTTAACAATGTCGCTCAAGCATTTTTAATGGACTTTTAAGTTTGCTTTTATTGTTATTTGTTTGCATACTCTCGCTTTTAGTATATGACTAAACAACTATATATGTATATATATATATTTATTTAAGTACTACATATGGAAGCTTAGTTTTAGTTGTTGTTGTCCCACTACTGTGCCATTTGTACAAATGTAATGTAAATGTTCGCGCTATTTATTTTAATACACTTTGCTAAGGGTATTTGGAATAAAGCATTGGAAAAATAAGTATGCGTATTTGGATTAAGATTTTAAATTTTCCTTGTTTTATCCTTATGATTTCCAACAATGAGTTGCTATTAGCTGAAATTCAATCGCAATTGTTTACCAAATCTCAAACACTGAAATCATCTTCAGTTTATTGAGCTAATGGAGAGTAGTTGGGTTTCGGTGCTTTTTCAATAGTTTGCCCTAACTATCTTTGTTTAGTATTTGGTTTTGTTTTAGCAGCACTTTTGTTTCGAACTTTCATGGGGCGAGTGCTGGACAAATAATATTAACAACAGTTGCACTTAGTCCAAGTCTTCTTAGGTTTGATTATTCTACGTTCTAAGAGTTCTGAGTTGTCAGTGCCGAATTTGTTTTGTGGCTGTTAAAACAATATTTGATCTGAAGCGATAAACGTTGGCGCACCCCAGCGTATGCCAAATGGGTTCATGCTATTCTAAGGGAAGTGTCAATCACAAGCTAAATCCCTGGAGAATGCGCCCTGTCACTTGGCCGATAACAATAAATTGGTTTGCGGCTCTTGTTTGTCAGTGTGAGTTTGGGGGCCTATTATGGAAATTAAATTGATATTTAAGTGACACGTATATATTTCAGGGTTCCAAGACAATGTTGAAGGCAAATTGTGAGGCAACAAAAATATAGCCTGGTGAAATTTTTATGAGCTTAAACTCAGCTTAATGAGACGAAAGGAAACTTTTACGTATAATGTAGAAGTTGCATTGTTTGGACCGCTTTTAAATGTGTACTATTAAACATCAGAATGTGCTCTTCTAGGTGTTTGTATGTATGTGTGTGTTTGGTCAGCTAATGCTTGTGGTGAAGGGCGTCTGGTATTTGACCTTTTGGCTTTAGGGCTTGCCACTTTGCTGCTGCTATTACTCTTTCGCCAAAAGGTTTAATTAATATGTAAATGCTTTTCAACACGGCAAAGGCACTGAAGCGGTTTGTGGGTTTAAGGGTTTTGCTTAGTTGAGTTTAGTTTACACTTGTTTAATTAAGACGCTTTATTGCGAACTGAAATTAACTAATACAAGGAATGCTAGTTCAACATACTGGGCGTACACTGCGTATGCGTGTTGGCAACAAATTAAAAATACTTGTTTCTACCCCTGACCAGTTGACGTTGAAAAGTTGCGCAAATAACAAACTGCTAGAGAGAAATTGTAAAATATTTATACAATATTTAACTTTGCTCTTTGTCGCCTCAGAGATGCCACAACAATTTGCTGTGGTGTATAAATGCCAAAGACTTTCCATATTCCCATATTCATTTTCCCAGGTTTTAACTTTTTTTTCTTTGAGTCACTTGCGTCAGACAGACCAAAAGCAGAAGAAATTATAAAATGGCTGCCAGCGGACAGAAAATGATGAAGAAACTCTGAGTTTTCTCCATTTTTTTTTTGTCCATTTTGCATGCCCTCCTGAAACTTTGCGTATGTATGCACATATTTATTAAGTGCTCGCCATGTCTTCTTCTTTTTTTTTTCTTGTTTTACTTTCTGTCACATTCACTGATGATGACATATGCCTGGCAGGGAGTTTGGGCAGCTCAGAACTGGACAGTCCATAAATGTTTGAGGTGGACAAGTTTTTTATTATTATAATTTTACTGTATTTTTATTTTACCTTTTATTTTGGTTGTGGGTGGCAGTCATGGCATGACCAAATGCAATTTGAAATGCAAGTACATTTCCGGTTTTCGAAAATGCATTTCCGTTTCCGCCGTCAGCGCTGTGACAAAGTTGTGCAACAGCAAACTTTGCCGCACATAAATTTCCAGCTTGACTAAAATGCCAAACTGACACGCCCAGCTCTCACACATACACACACAACCTATACATACGAACAAACACTTACACACCGACACATACACACATCCGCCTGAACGTCAAATGCACTTATTGGCCATTCAACCAATTTGGTTACACAATTTTGATGCAATTTATTGCATTGCACGCCTCGATTGGTTTGCAAACTTGAAAATTTATTGGATTTGATTTGATTTGATTTTCATTAGCATATTCACGACTGATTGATTATAAAGTGCATAGCAAAAAAATCAGAAAACCTGCACATAGAAACCCATGATTTAATTTCGAACAAGAAAAACCGCAAGTTTTAAGCTATAAAAGCCTGCTTAAAGCCTTTTCGCAGACAATTTAACTTGCAACATTCTGAACGGAGTGCAATTTTTTTCGTTTGGTGCCTGTTACGCTCATCACTTGCCGTCGTCCATAAAAAAATACAAATGAACACGCACCCGCAATTTCCTTTGATTGTGTTGTGTTTGTCATATCATATTTCACACTCAGCACAACAAAAAAGTTCGCGCCTGATTGCCTTTTATACTGTGTATGTGTTTTTCTCTCATTCCATTTTTTTTTTGTTTTATTTTTGGTGATGTTTTTTCATCATGTTTCATGTTTTCATCATGTCGGCACTGAGCTGTTGTGCATTTATATTTCTTTTTATACCCATGAAGAGCAGGTTGAATATTTTCAACGAACGAACATTTCACTCGATATCGTTGGCTGGCAATGCTGCTGCCATCCCACTTTTGAGGCTATTAATGACAGAGTTATTGCACCTGAAGTGCTGAGAGTTTCTCATATTGGATTTACAAACGTTTTTCGCAGCTATGGAAAGCATAAATTGCTTTAAAGTTGCGAAGGAATCTTTTGATTCTTGTTAATAATATGAAATTCGTTGTACTGCTCAAAGGTTTAATGTTGTATCAAATTATTTTTACTTGACGACAGAAGGTGGAATTTTGATTGAATACCATTTTAATACTTAAGAAGTATTTTATTTCTTTTCCATGTATTGGTTTGGAGATCCTTTAGCTGTATTAAAGCATTAAGTCTTTAAGCACATTGTCATTCAGTTTTATCATTAATTTGCTACATCTTCATTTCGTACTTCCCAAGAAAATGATTATTATTTCTTTTTATCAAACACACACACGTACATAAATTAGTTTTCAATAAACTGCAGTAATTAATTAATAAATCTCTTGTATAAATGGGATATACCTTAATGATGCCCTGGTAACCTCAGTGGTTGCTTGACTGCCTAATCCACACTCACACACACAACTATCAGTTGGGCATTAGGGCCAGCCGCAATTTGATGCGGCCGTTGTTGCTGCTGCTGTTAGTGGCAGGTGCATTTTCAGTCTCTTGTCTAATCTAAGTTAAGGGATGGAAGTTAGAGGCAAGCTGGGGATTTTCAGAGAACATAATAAATATTTATTAGGTTCGCTGGCGCTGGCGCCAAAAAAAATTAAATTTGTTTTCATTAGCGAAGACAAAGCGTTTAGGGCAAACAGGCAAATATATGCTTAAGCAGTCCTCACTTTGTTGTCCCTTCTATTGTTTTCGATGTTTGCTTAAGCATACGCCAGAATGTGCTCAAAATTAAAAGGGTATCGCCTCTGGAGAGAGTTGGTTTTTGGTTTTGGTGGGAATGAGAACGCTTGAAGCCGCTGCCAAAACATTTTACGGACTTAATTGCGCGCAAGCCAAGCAGATAAAAAAAACACCAAAAACGCCAAATATATGTATGTCTAAAGAAAGAAAGCAAAACCTAATGAAAAAGTTTAGCTTTGCCAAAGAACGAACCAAAACGAACGGGCCATGAAAAACGCGTTGAATGCGAAAAACGTTAGCAAAAGCGAAACAACAATACAATTTAAGTAAATATGCGCCAAAGCGCAGACAAAGAACCAGCGCAAACAAAGGCTCCATCAACCAGGGGTGAGATGAAAACGTCAGGGCTGGCAGTAAACAAAATCACAATTAACTGGATATGACAAAGACATTTTAAAAGCCGAATGATTTATACTCTAGTCAGTATATTTACTAAAGCACATAATAGAATGATTATTCAAATAAATGAATTCATTCGTTTTCCAAGTTTAATAAAACAAAAAAATTATAAACAATGATATTATTTCATGCATGAAAATCAAAAGGCTCTAGCGAGAGGCTAAAAAAACAGAAATGAAGAGTAAAAAGCCGGATGCGCATATGGAACTAATACAAAGGGCGTCAAGCATTGTGCAGCACTCACTTTGAGAGTGTTAAAAATAAATTGGGATGACTAAGAACGGTGCGAAATACAGTAGGGGAAGCAGGGTCTGACAGTGAAATGGGCATTCGCATGTGCGAACCATAAAATATTCAAATTTCTAGCCGTTGTCTCTCAAATAAAACAAATTGGATGGTTTAAGCTTAAAATAAAAGAACCTCATTTAAAGGCAATTAAAATAAATGAATATTTGAAATATTAGATTGTAGTATTTTTATTGATTAGCAACTGACAAATAAAACAAATTGGATGGTTTAAGCTTAAAATAAAAGAACCTCATTTAAAGGCAATTAAAATAAATGAATATTTGAAATATTAGATTGTAGTATTTTTATTGATTAGCAACTGACAAACTATCTAAAATTTGTGAACGTTAAATAACTATTGTTTTAGGCGTATTTTGTTTTCAGCTTGATTCAGATTTTCATCAAAAACTTATAAATTATAACGCTGATGACATCTTTTCATTGCCTCATTAAAGTCATGACAAATGTTTAGGTCGCTATTCTCCTCGCTGCATTTGAGAAACTGTTTAATTTCAAAGGCACAAGGACCATCCTCAACCATTTCGCTGCGTGGTCGCTTCTCAGTGGCTGGCTGCGCAGCAGCTGCTGGTGCTGTTGAGCTGCCACCCCCACTAAACGCACCAGTTATTCCAGCACCTACGGCATGACCCACTGCAGAGCCAACGGCAACACCAGCTGCAGTGGCTGCCATATCCTTCATAACGTCGCTTGTGGAACGTCCAGCTGGAGCGGGCGCAGGAGCTGGAGTTGCAGCTGGTGCTGGCTTTGACTGTACAACCGGTGGGTTTTGGCTGTATGAGCCATTAGAGAAGACGCTACGGTTGCTGTTGCTGGTGCTGCTGCTATTTCTAGTGCTGCCTCTACCTGCTGGCTTGGGTGCAGGACTGGCCGATCGCTGACGTGGCATCTTAGATACTATTTAATGTTATGTGAATAAGCAACCGAAAAATGTGTTTGTATATACCAAATATTTTTGGTGTTAATTTTGAAGCAACGTCTGTTTTAACAACGTCCCGAATAATGTACAAAATTGAATTTAAAGAGAAAGCTAACTGTTCCAATTTAAAATTCACATATCAAACGCATATTTTCACATGTGTTTTAAATTTCTCCAAGGACTACACATTTCACCTTTGTTATTGTTTATTTTTTTTTAGCTCACCAACTAATTTATACAACATTGGTAGAGGGCACCAAGCCAAAAGCACAAAGCCGGTTAATTGCCAATGTGCACGCCCCAAGGCGCCACCTGGCGGTCGCTAGCGTCAACAGCAGTTGCTGCTATTCGTTTCAATTCTTTTTCTTCTTTAGCCCCCGGCCAGCAAACAAAATGGATTTCAAAGTTGTATTTTTTCCCAATGTATATTCAACAATAAATTTGAGGACTTACACGCACACACCATACATATAAACAGATGCAATAATGAATTTGTTTGTGAAAAAGTCACATGAATTAGAGCTAAAATATGAAATATTCCCTTTTCGTGTTTTTGCAAAATACTATTAAACATGCATTTCAACACGAGATCGATTTGTACCTGGCAATCATCTTTAAAAATAAAACTATTTGTAACTTCAGCTAAACCAACGTCATTCAAAAGCACAAGAAGCAAGGTGTTGATGAAAGCTTCTTGTGTACTTAACAACAATTCAATTATCTTTATTACTTTGTAGAAGTCATGATTACAACTAAAATTCAATTTTTTATGTCGCATATAAATCTTATTTTCCATACCAAGAAAGCACATTTACTTACTGCAGAGAATTTCCAAGTCATATGTGCTTTCAAATTAATTCTTAGAAATTTTAAGCCGCATTTTCAATTGCAGCGGAAATGCTTTAATTACCGCAGCGCATGCAAAAATCAAAGCTACTAATTTCTTTTGGCTTCCTGGTGTTCCAGCTTTTGGAGAAATGAAAATACATGACTGAAATTAGCCGAACAGTTAGCCAAGAATGGTAAGTATAATTCAAATAGAAGCAGTTGTTATGTGGTAGCCACACGCTTAAGTTGCACGTAGAATGAACAAAAAGGTACAAGAAATGAGCGAATTTAGCAAACAAAATATTTCATTAAATTATAAGGATAATACATTCTTTCGCTAAATGTGGGGGAGTTAATCAGCCGATATGCGAGCCCAATTTGCACATTTTGTGCTATGAATATTTAAGTTAATTATATTTCGCGCAATCTGCAGATCCCATATGATTAGATGTGACGGAAACAACAGCAACAACAACAATATCTTTAGCAACCAGCAGCTGCTCTTATTTTGTAGCTAAAGGGACCGCAACTGGGTCTTAAATGCTAATTTCATTTTGTTTATTGTTTTGGCTACAACTTAATTTGACTGTCTGTGGCGCTGAAATGTTTATAAATCAATCAACATCAATAACCGCGGCCAAAAAACACTTTTGAAATAGCAGATCCGACCCCAAAGATGGATAGACTTCAGCTCGAGTAGCTTTCTTAAGTGCTTGAATCGAGGCAATATGCTAAAATAAACTTGTATAGACGCTAATTTACAGTGCTATTGAGCGGGCCCACGCTGCGTATGATGAATACTAGCCTAGGCAACGGAATTTTTCTGTTGTTTTGCATAGACAACTGTTGTGATAAGAAATTGCTAAATCCCACAAAAGAATAACAAGGTTAAGATATTCGAAAATTGGATTTTGCATTGTTTTTTATGTTTGTGTCTATAATACATTGACCCCTGATTATTAATATTATTATTCTGATCCTACGCATAAGTATCTATATATTTATTTTCAGTTTTATTCCTGTAAATCTAAAAATAATTCACATTTAGTTAAAACACTTTAATATTTTGAGTGGTTTTTACTTTGTATCATTGAGAGACAGTTTCAATTATTATTCTGAAAATTTCACACTTAAAATATCTATGTATATTTTGGGGTGAACGACAGGCTTAACTTTAGCAACATATACAGTGCATGCATAATTGCATCTTCGCGTCAACGACGTGTAGCCACGGGGCGTTTTATTAATTTTAAAGAGCTAACTCAAATGCAGCAAAACGTTTCCTCAAACAACTGTGAACTTCACTGAACTCCTCCCCAAAAATAGTAAGATTATTGAACTTTGCATAATATACCATGTAAATTAGTGTCAAGCGTTGTAATTTAGCAATTGGCCAATCTTTGAACACTTCCGTGGCACAACATTCTGCATAATTCAATGCCTCAATTATTACACATATGTATGTTTGGGTCTGTGTGTGTGTGTGAGTGTTTGTAATTTGTGCCAAGTTTGCGGTTGCTGCAATTGTAAATATGTTTAACTGGTGGCGAAAGCAAACCAAACGAATTGAGGCAGAGAAACGCAATTAAATTTACATTGCGGCCCCATTGTGCCACAACTAAAGTCTTTTTCTACTACAACAACTGCCTGTATTCATAACCACTGAATGCATGCAGTAGTCAGGGTGGGGTGTTGTGGCAAGTGGCAGCAGCAGGAGAAGACGAAGAAGAATGGGCCGCGTTTGAAATGCGGTAAATTACAGTTAACGATTTTGTAGCACAGCAATTTGCTTTATCTTTAGATTTCTATCTATGGCTTTTGTAAATGTGGCGTCGGCGTTTGTGTCGGTTTGTTTTGCATGCCACTCTGGCACCTCCGTGCAACCTTCCGTGCCACAAGCCACCTGCCAAGGCCCCAACACCAGCCTTTGGTCATTGGCCAAAGCCATTGTGGTCAGTTACATGAGCCTTTATGTGTTTGCCTGTGTGTTTTAGCCTGTGTTGAGGTGGCCCACAAAAGTTGCTGCACCATAAAGGTGTTGAAATAACTGCTGCACAATTTCTTTCTCTTTTTTTTAATGTTTATTCTCTTGCTGAAGGTAAGGTTACTTTGATTAAGTTAGAAAAAATGCAACACAAGCCTGCCAGGCATGCGGGTACTGAAACGCAGTTCTTAAAGAGTGCACAGAGGTCCTTAAGCCAAGCACAATATAGTTGCAGCGGAGCTTCCGAGCTGAGTAATCAATGAAGCATTTTTAATATTCCCTCTTAGCAATCTAAATAAGATATCCAACCATTGATCCCCCATTGATATTTATTTATTCACGATGAATCGTTATCAAGATTTAACTTTAAGCCTACCGAAAAGGTACAATAGCACTCTCTGAAAGCAAAAATATTAATCCCCATATCCAATCAAATCAACAAGAGTATTATGTATTCGTTACAATGCTTTATTCATAGGTAGCAGCTATGCCATTACCGTTAGCGTTGCGTTGGCGTATGCTTCAATTGTTATGGCCTTTTATGGCGATTGTGTTGTGGGCGCAATGCAAATTGGCGGCACATAATTATGTCGCTGGCACAACTGCGAGTACACAATACGAGAGAATTAAAATAGAAAACGAGTGGGACTACAATAACGTCCGGGGTGCTGCAAACAGTTCCTCGTTGTTAGAAAGAAGTAAACTTTTTACTTAGTATTTGGTGTTGGCATTGGATTTGCCTTGAATTTGCATTGCTCTGACCAGAAATTGTGTGTCTGAAAGTTTTACCTGTCTAATTAGCAAACTTCCACTCGAATAACTAATTATATAAAATTCACTTTATCATGACCGACTAAAAAGTAGAATGGGAAGAAACTTTTAATTTGCCAACGCCATGACAAAACATGCAACCAACAAACTAAAACCAACACGAAACAAACAACATTCCTGAGATAACCAAAATAAAGCGAATTTATTAAATTGGTTAGCTGTGCTACAATACGCTTGGGCACACTGCTAGAAATTTGTTAGAAATGCTTTTATGAATTTTATAATTAATATTTTTATATACTCATAATTATTCATTGTTGTGTGAAAGTTTTCTAAAGCGCTGAAGTGTAAACATTGTTCAAATTAAAACAAACAGGCTAAGAGTTCTTTTTTATTGAAGTTATTGAATTTTTTTAATTAATAATTAACTTATGAATAAAACAAATATTTATGTTGTTTGAGCAATCAAATATATTGTGTTATTTTAAAGCTCTTGTATCTATATATGTATATTTTTTGAAAGTGCATTCAAAAAGTAGGGGTCAAGCTACTTTCTGCCACATTCAGCTTTCATCATGTCAACTAAAACTTTTCTTTGCCGCCCTGGTCCCTTTGCTTCTGCATTTGCCAACTGCTTCTGCAGCTGATGTTTGTGCTCGTACTAGTGCAATAGTTGTAGATTTTCTTGACTAATGTTCACGTGCCAATGCAGTGGCAAACAGCCATTTGGACAACTGGCTAGCAGTAGCAGTGGGACGTTTGTTGAAGCGGCAAAGTAACTGTCAACGGGCAGGCAAACAAACGAAATTGTTTGGATTTTGAGTTTGGGGCTGGCATAAAAAATGGTTCGCGCAGACTTGAAGCCGAGTCATTTTTTAAGCTTAGTCCTGGCGGCGTCTTAATTATATTTACATTTTTTACATATTACGCGCTAGTCAAGCCTCAAGGTTGCTTGGCTCCTGCTGTTGCTGCCCCTTCTGCTGTAAGCTGCAAATTAATGTCTGCATTTTCGAGAGAGGCGCCAAAAGGATGAATGCAGGCAGGCGTAACAACAACAACCATAGCGTTGCCTCTTAGTTAACTTTCTCATTTTGCAAGCGTAAAAAAAAGTATGTAATGTGCAGATTAAAATTTTTGCGCTGAGTTTGCTACTTTCTGGTTTGCTTCGTTCTCTTGCTTTTTCATCTTCTTTTACTTAAGGTTCTTTAGCTACTTTTTACAAAGTGTGTGCGTGAAAAGTTTTGCGGCGTCTGTGCACAAATTGTGTGCGTTTAAGTAGAAGTTTCGAATGAAAATAAATCATGAATACTTCTCCCTCTCACGATCGCCTAACTTGCCTATGCTAACTGACAGGAACTCGCAATGGACTCGGCTAAAAACTTAGCACACAGCACGCATTTAGATTGCCCACTCAACCAGTGTAAATTTATGGCACACCCATTTCTACTAAATAAATCAGTGCCATCTGACACTTGAGCTTAAATTAGCGCCACGTTTTGCAAAATTGAACTATGGCTCTTTTATTAGAATATATGCTTAACCTCTGAGTCAACAGGTGAACTGGGCCACAGGTGTTCATTCAATTAATTTGCATAAACAAAACTAAAACTATAAGCCATCTATGTATATTTATTGCCTGTTGCAGGCATTTAGCAAGTAAATATCGAGAACTTATAATCAGCTCCAACTCCACACAAAATGTTTATGACTTCCATAATTTAATGTGGTTCATGCATAATATTATGCATATATGTATATAGTCATAATTAAATTACGTGCGTCGCGGTCTGTTTTGCATTGTAGTTCATCAAAGTGCAGCGCATTGCGTATACTTGTTGTGCAACAAACAATGCTGATTATTGCATAAGCAAATATATTTGTGAAATAACACAGCTATATCGCAATGATCATTAAAATCAGGTTAAGCTACAATTGATGGGTTTTTTAAAGCAGCTATTGAATTTTTAATGAGCAGAAAAACAGTAATTTCCATGACAAAATATAAGTATTTTGTTTTCAACTGTAAAATCACTGTTTTTATTTGCTTTTTCTTGGCTAAACAATCAAAAAGTATTTTTGTCACACAAAATAATCCTATTATTTCTATATACATATGTAAACAAATACAAATATAAATAAATATATAAACAGCATCGCTCAAATGAGATTGTATACTGCCCACATACAACAGTGAAATGCCATTCTGACAAGTGAATGGATGTGTATAGAGCTTTAACTAATTGCCATCCCCAGCCCAGCCTTTTTGAACCAACCACATAAGTAATGCGTGTCGAGGCATGCAAATTATGTACACATACATGCTGCTCTCACAACCTGCAAAATCAATTTGAGTCATTGTGTTTAGCGTTCAATATGGCTCGACAAAAAGCGTAAAGTAAAATAAATATTTTAAAGCACATATGCTTGACGACCGGCTAAAACGTACGGGCAAAAATTCACGCAGTTTTGCCGATGATTGATATGGCATTGGTGGGTGTCGAGCGGGATGGTGAAGTGGTGGCAGCATTGTCAAACTTTGCACATGCCTTCAACACCCACAAATATACCAACACACACACAGGTACAGAAATATTCAAACAGAAACGTCGAGTGTCAAAGTTTTTTGTGCCCGCTTAGCGCATTTGATGAATTGTTAAAAGAAAATCGCGCGTATGTGTAAACATTTTGGTCTATGCCGCAAAGCAAAAGAGAAATAGTGGCATGTCAGAAGGGGGAAAAGTGTCGAAAGGAAGCGTGAAGCAGCTCCTGCTGTTTAAGATGCCTGTGTGTGTGTGTGTGTGTGTGTGTGTGTGTGTGTGTGCAAACAGGTAAAACAAACAACAGCAACAACAACAATGGCCAACATAACGAGAGTTGAAGCCAACGAAGCGGAAACTCTCTTGTTAACTGGAATTACAATCCATTTAATGTTTTGATATTTTAAGCGATTGTGATGAGATGCTCATAACAAATGCTTGTGATCTAGAAAATGATGAACAATAAATTTTAATAGATCAAATACCCTGTTTAGCGATAGCAGCAGCACACACACAAACACAACATCACCGTTGGAGCAACTCCTATAAGTTAGGGTAGATGGTAGCTTGTTTGTACGTGAGGCAAAACTTGAGCCTTCTTTGAGTTGGCAGCGTTTTTGCAAGCTCTTCACTTTTAATCTGTCTTCTGTCGGCTGATGAGGGGACACCCACACACATATGGCTGCTGTCAGCTTGTTATGCAGGCTCCTGGCGCCTAATCCCTGCTACGGAAGCCACATTTGGAGTGTACCACATACATACAGACACAAACAAACACATGCAGATACTCAGTTAAGTAAATGCTTACTTACTGCCACACACACACATTCGCACACTCATCACATTCAATCATCAATCACATGCTTTGGTGATTCATTGATAAGCCGCCTCTTCTTTTCAGTCTCTCCCCATATGCATACATAGCTACTGCATGGGCGTCGTGTTAATAAAGCCGACCATTAGCCATGAACCCCGTCTCATCATATCTTTACACACTTTTACTTTCCTTTTAGCTTTAAATTAACTGAATTAAAGGCGCACTGAACATTGAAAAATAATAAAACACAAATTTATCGTACGCTAAGTAAATACACACTGTGCAGCGTTTTGTTTATTTAACAATTTTTAAAAATCAATTTAAAATTTTTTTTTTTTGCTGTGATGTTGATCTTCTTAATTTTTTATGTGGTTAGCCAGGCAGGAGGCATCCGCATTGTGTAAACAAATGAAAGCTTTTTGCCCTTGTCAGCAACAGATGCGTATATTTTTCACCCTTTTCGTTTTGTGTTGGGTTAAAAAGTGCAAGTTTTTTTTGGCATAAAAACGCTGATATGCGGATTTAAATTTTTTCTTTTATACCCTGTTCCAATCAATTGAAAATCATTGGAATGTACAGGGATTAATGCGGCTAACAAGTTCTATATTTCAAGGAACCGTTCAGGTACAAGAATATTCTTAGTGTTAGAAATGAAGTGCGGCAAACCTTTTATTTAAGGAAACATTTTTTTAAAGACAAAATCAACTTAAAGGCTTGTAATGACCATTTTATAGGGTATTTTCTTGATCACCACTCTTCCGTTTAGACAAACTTTGTACTAGTCGTTGACGTTGGCGGCGTCAAAAGAATGCGCCATTAATGTCAGAAGTGTAATTGTTTTTCAATCGCTTTGATAACACACAAACATACACAAAGGGTGTCGCGCACACATGAAATTTTCACGAAATTTGTTTCGAGTACATATTAAAATCACTTCAAATTGTCGAGTGCTCTGAAATTGACCCAAAAAAACAAATGCGGTTGCTCGTTTGATTTATATGTGCGTGTGCGTGTGTGTGTGTGTATGAGTAGATGTTGCGAATATGCAAAAGGCATTAAATTTAAGCTGTCCACTTGTAAACCTAATGCACACAAACAAAGTGCTGATAATATAATGCACAAAAGTAATGACACAAAGGAATGGAATCAAAATGTGTGCCAATATTCAGCCCAAAAGACACTTAAGCACGTACTCTTAAAAGAACTCAGAAATCAAATGGAATTGTTACCTAAAAAATACTAGGCAAAAAAAAAGAAAGCGCATAAATGTTGATGTCTTTGTTATTGGCATTGCGATTCTTTTTTCAAACCGAGGTGAACTAGGTGAGCTCATCAAAAATTACAACAATGTTTCATTCAAAAATCTAAGTATTGATAACACTTTGTTGCTCACTTTCCTTAATGTGCATTAAGTTGATTAAAATTATGATTAAGATAAGCCGAGTACTAAAGATTACAAAGTTGAAGTCATAGCTACTTGTTGACTCATAATCTTAATCATTAAATATAAATCAGTTGAGTCGTTTGATCATTTTTAAAATGAACTCATAGGAGGTTTTAGCTTTAAACTAAATGATAGGAAAGGTCTTCTAAAATATAATTTTTTACTTAACAATCAAATAATATTAAACTCTTATGCTTTTGCTATAAACTTTTTATAACTGAATTGGAATGCTGTCTTATTTGATTTTCTGCACTCCAGTTAACCGTTTAAGTTTACGTCAAGCAAATGCATCATAAAACTGACTGCATTTGCATATCATTACAGAAATAAGATGTACATACAAGCTATAATGTATATAGTATACTATAAAGAAATTCTTCACAACACAAAGAGTCATATAGATATTTAAAGTGCCTTAGGCTTGGTTTTAATAAGCAGTCAGTTACAGTGCTGTATAATCCATAGATAGTGAGTGAAGACGCTTCTTGGGAACGCAGGGAACACAGCATTTGAAAACGTGCCACAAGCACCACAATACAAGATTTGATAACAAAAAAGAAGAGAGCACTAAAAAAACCAGAGGCAAAAGGCAAGCAAAAATTAAAGACAGAGTGAGGCAAAGCGAGTCAAATTAAGGCAACTTCTAAAGGTTATAAAATAATAATAAAGACAATTTCAATGCTTCATGCCTCCACCTTCTTGTGTTCATGCTCTCCTTTTTCTTGATATTTGTCGTACAAGTTATGTTGTTATTGCCATTAGGGTTGTTCGTATTGTTGTCATTATTGCGGTTGTCCCTGTTGTGGACAGCAAAGGGCAGCAGCAAAAGAAGCAACTAAAATAAACAAAAGCCGCGCGTCACGTCACATCATTTCCTGCAGCCATTATATGTCTTGGCTTTGGTTTTTGCTAACTTTTTTTAGTTCAGTATGCTGCTTTTTATTCAGGTTTTTGATTATACTGCTGTTTCAAGCTTTCCTTTCGAGAGATTAAGTTTTTCAAATGTTTGTTGTTTTTACTTTTATGGCAATTAGACATTGATTTTTATTGTCATCGTTGTTGTTGCTGTACCGCAATATTGCACGCATAACAGTAATAATAACACACATACGCCCTGTGGTACTTTTATTTAATGGCTTTCGTGTGCAATTAATTTGAGGCAGCAATGTAAACATTTATAATATAAAAGTGGAAAATGCCAAATGCAGAGAGCCACATAGAATATGAATATGTTAAAATCTGTGGTCAAATTAATCCATTGGTTGGCAGTTTAATATACAAAATAATCAACTTATTATAATATGAGAGTTAAGTTAAATAAGTTCTTTTCCAAATTTATTCGAAATTTCGAGAAGAAATATTTATAAGAATTTGTAATAAGCTTCTTAATTTGACTTAAAGAAGAATGCTCCTTATTAACGTCTCTATTATCGCTAGTTAGCTGGTTTAGTTTTTATCGATTTCACTTTCACCTTAACCGACATACGCTTTCATACCATTTCTTGCCAACTTGGCAGTCAATTCAAAAATCAATTAGAAACGGAACATCAATTTAATCGCCACGCTATTTGGCACTTGAATTCCTTTTTACCAAGCTAATAAAGAGCCGAAAGCACTTTTGTGGGGGTGTGTTCTCGGCCGCTAATTGGACATCGAGTGGATTACTTAGCGTTGCTCATTTACCCATTTCGAAGGACCCAATTGGCAAAGTCTCAAACACGAACAAGTGTGGTGCCTGTCGAACCAGTAAGAGAACATGCGTATTCATTATCATTCGCTTGAGTTTTCTATGAAAACAACAGCAACAACAGCTAGAAGAGAGGAAGTGGAGAAGTAAGCTGAAAAGGATGAAAGGATGAGAACATAAACATGAACTTGTGCCAGTTTTTTAATTTTGCTGCTGGTGGGCTTCATTACGCTTGATTTCTTGTGAACCGGCACACTCAAACACACACTCACACTTAGAAGATACATTAAGAGAGCGCTTAGCTTATGCTTCGTTAGGCAGCTTGGACGTCGGCCATGGCTTCGTCATGGCGTCAAAATGCCTTGTCTGAGAGCAAGGGCATTCATATGAATGCTTCGGCGCGTCATCAGCGAACAATAGAAACCAAAGAGCCAGGAAATGGGGAGGAAGCCCGCACACTAAGCTGTAAGCAAAGGCTGTAAAGTACGTTTGACATGGTTGAAAAGGGGAGGCCACAAACGGGCTGCCGGCGACAGGATGCGGTCACAGGATGCGTATGGGTTGTCTACGGTGCTGCTGTGGCTGCTACTGCAGTCAACTGACCAACATCGACAGACCAAACGACCGACTGCCTTAGTGACTGACTGACTGGCAGACACCTTTGCAAACAGCCACAGGACGCGCAAACACACGTACACAAACTGTGAATAGAATGATGGTCCAGTGTAAACAAACCCCACTCGCATAATGAACTCACAGTATTCTCATCTTAGCTTACAGGACCTGTTGAGGCGCACCGTTTAACCCAAAAAAGCGAGCAACACTTTTTACACATTTACATTTACTCACAGAGCTTTATGCAGCAGCAGCACCATATACTGTAAGCCATTTAAATGCTGTCCCTTGCTGCCTGACTGCCCTACTGCTCGCTACCTCAGAGTACCTATTCAACCCTCGAAGCACCAACCGACTGTGCTATCGTCTATTTGTGTTGCAGTAACCGCAACCGCTCGAAAGCCGGCAGCACTCGCTTTGGTTTGAATAATTGACCAAAAAACGGCGTCTGACCACAGCAAAGAAACAGCAGCAGCAAAAGGGCAAAAATGCACCAACAGCACGTAAATATTGTAAATGCTCAACGTATAGGTATTCTGTAGCTTAAGCTATTTTTCTTTAAACATCATAAGAAGTGTATTTAAGTTAATTATAACAAATTTTGTAATCAAAATGTGACTGGAAGCATCATCAAAACTTATACTGATTTTATTTTATTTTATGTAACTGATTCTATTAATTTTTGTATTGTTATCCTCTAAAATTTATATTTGACAACCCTTTCAAACGAATTCTTTATTTCCAGGATATACCAACGAATGAATATACAAATTTATGAAGCGCAACCGCAAGGGTTTAAGCGCTGTTCGGGCCCGCACTGACTTTGATTTAAATTCAACACAGTTTTTGGCTCTGTCCATTGCTGCTGAAAGACAAATGTTGTTGTTTGCATAAATCATTGGCCGAGGATTGATTATGACAGAAGCAAGAAAAGACTAATTGGCGATTTCAAATCCCCCGCACGTACCTTATTTATTTATAGATGTATTTTTTTTTTTTTTTCTTTTTTCAAGCTACAAAGGTACCAAATCCAGTTGCCACACCTATTCGCTGCCAGTCTCTCTTCTGGCTGTTTCTACAAATGACAGCACATTAGCCGCAGCGGATGTTGGCCTTTTCATGGTTGACTGCACGCCCACTTGGCCGACAGGCATTTGATATAATGTATTTGATATATGAAAGAGGAGAAGAAACCTAACCCCTGAAAACCAAAGAACTAGCAAACAGTCAGCGTCCAAATGTCAATAAATTCATATGAAGTTATCTCTTCCAGACAGCTTAATGCGAATTTTTATGGTCAAATCTAGAGTCAAATTTCCAGCAAGTTGAATATATATCTCTCAATAGATGCACAAATATGAGTAAGAAATAATTCAATAGCCAAACTTTTTACACTTACCCCAAATCCCAGGAGTGGATTTCTGCTTGAGTTGATTTTTACAAACTGCAATAAAAAATTCCAAAAAAATTGATTATATATTAAACTTTAATATTAAATCCACATCGTGCAAAATGGATTTAAATTCTTATCCTCTTGGCTTATTTTTAAGCCGAAAACCACATAATCATAACAATTCGAGTGCATAAAATACTTCAATCAATTTTGAATTAATTTTCATCTTTTTTTTGTGAGTCAATAAAAAAATTTTATTAGTCTCCAAAAAAAAAAAAGTATTTGTTTTAATTGATTATTAAATGATATGATTTTTACTATTAAAGATTTTTAATTTCATTCAATTTACATTCTTATTTCGTTTTGTCGGTTGTTAATTAACTCATTTGCATTTTATTAAAATTCCTTGTTGAATGGTAAAAACATTTTATAGTTTGAAAAACTTAAAGCTGAATTCAATTGATTTAAGAGAGCACATTTAGTGTACATAAAACTTACTATAACATCTAAACTATCATTTAACGTTTCGTAGCAAGGTCAACGAAGCAATTCCAATGAAAATATCTTGGGATATTTATCTTGAGTAAACTGCGAGCTTTTGCGGAGGCGTTTGCCATTTGGTTACTAGAAAAACGACCCAAATAAAGTCGCATATGTTGGCTGCTGACAGCATTTGATGAACCTAATAAACTTTGAGCAAAGTGCCACTCAGTTTACCCTCTTTGCTCTGCTGCCAGCCAAAAATGTTAAATAAAATTGAAGTACCAAAAAGATATTCGTGGCCCATAGCCGTTCCTGTTCTGCCTGCCACTTTGACGTTGCCAACCATTCAAAAATATCTTTTATTGAATCTCGGTTACCAAAAAAGTCAGCAGGCATACGAGCAGCAGCAGTTACTCGTAACTCACGACAAGAAGCTTGAGGCTACGGGTGGAGCATAACATAAAAAAGATTAGCACAGACCCAAATAATGGGTCAAAGTGTGTATATAATATATAAAGTGTGCTTAGAGTAACAGCAGTCAATGACATTGAGCCCATTTACAGAAAATACTTTTACACACACACACGCTTATGAATATTCATTCTTTTAGAGAACTGAATAAACTGATATGCCCCTGCATCAGCAAGTTTCCCTACCACTTGCCACATTGAATTGCAGTTTTATTTTGTATATATATAAATATATATCTTTTTTTTGCTTACCGCACCATGTGTAATGTATCTTAATGCATCTCCATGACACTCTCACACACCCACTTACAACCCCAAATGCATTTCGGCTGTTGAATTATTTATAGTTTTTTATGTCATTGCATACGTGATTTTGCATAAATTGCTTGGCCCACGCTCTCGCTGGCAGCACCCCACTGAATTTAGTTTACAAAAAGTGCAAAATAAATGAGTTTTTATGAGCGACGTTGGAAATGAGACGGGGTGTTTCTGCTAACACAGCAGCTTCAATTTTTCAATAATTGATGCCGCAGCCAAATACTAGTAGATAAAATCGCTTAAACAAATGTTGCCGAAAGCTCCGAACATGAAAACCGATAACGCATATTTGAGAACATTTATTTAACAAAGAGTCAGATTAAACCATTAAATTTAGATTAACTGTCTGCATACGCAAAGCATGTAAATGGATTGAAGTAGACGTACATAATTCAATTCAGTATGGTTGAATTCGAGTTTTTGACTCTAACATTATCTAAGCAGACAAAAATATTTTTCCAAGTTTATTTTTAAACACCGTTTTTGTTTTTAAGGAGCTCTCAATATCATACAAGTTATTCAATGAATTTGATTAAACTCTTGAGAAGATTTCTTTATGCTAAACAGACTTTGCTTATGAAAATTTAAAATGGAATTTCGGCTTATAGCTTTGACTTGGTTGGGTTATATTGCCCTTTCCAAGTTTCAGTTATTTGCTGCGCAAATTGAATAATGTATGGATACTCTAATCGCATTGTGCGCATTCCAGGAACGCACTCGGCACTTGGCAACCATTTCCACAGCATTCAGATGCTTGCCGGCCAAACAACACAAATACACATAGCACAAAACACAATCACACAAACCGACACCCACACACACACAATCTTTATAAACACATAAATTCTTGAGTAAATGTACTGTTAAGCCGTATTTTTCACACCACCCAGCGACAAAGTGTGAATGGAATTGCGGCCTGCGGTTTAACTAGAAAGTGCCAGACGACGGAAAAAGACTGGTTATAGGAAAAGAGTAGTGGTCGAGTGGGTAAATCCGTCTGCAACTATTGAAAAAACATTAATGCAAACATTGCGTAACTTTAAATGGAGCCAGCGGAAATGCGAAAAAGGACAGGTGTAGAGAAAGAGAAAGAAAAGTAAACAGCGGACAGCTGGAATATTGTGCAAATAAAAGATATTGAATTTACCGGTAAAGCTGGTCAATGGGTAGGCTAATAAACAGCGAAAAGACACGCAGAGCTGGTGAGAATATCGATTACAGGACATGCGCCACACGGCAGGCAGAACACAAAGAAAACAATGGTAGAAGCAGCTTCTGCTTTGAACCTAAATTTCCAACAACTTGAGCGAAGCGATTGTCGTAAAAAATAGGAAGAGGCAAACTTGGGGCAAGCATGACCATTCTACGTACATATAATATCAGCACTCAGCAGGCAGCCCAGATACGACAGAAAATCCACGCAGGAGGTGATATGGTGGAAGGAGAAAAGGACACAGCGAGCTGCTGGTGATGCTGCTTTTGACGCTGTGTCTTAGCTGGGCGCCACTTATCGCCACCGGCACACAGCTGCACCAGCAACAGAAGCAGCAGCAGTACCAAAAACAAGTTTCACATTCTCTGCAAAAAGTTCACTTTTGGGGCAGCAACAGCAACAACAGTAGCTGCAGTTGTTATTTTTTTGTAGTTCTTGGGCAACTTTTTGTGAGCACATGCGAACCTCTTAAAACGCTGCCAGATGAGGCCGCAACATGGGGTAACTGCTATTAAGAGCACACTCTGTGGCATTTATCTTTCGTGTTTTTGCTGCACAGTTGCCTAATTTGCAACCTAACAGTCAGGCATATGACGCGGCCCAGCAATTCAGTTGCTCGTGTCCTTAAATCTGCAAAGATTCGAGGCAAACAATGCAAACTAAGCAAACCAAACAAAATGGAGAATGTTAAACTTTAGAACGCTGAACTAAGATATATACTATAATGTTGCTGGTAACGCATAGTTGTAGAAAATACTTTACCATAAACAACGTGTATATACCCGATCTGTAGACCGTTCGAGTGTTCAACTATGTCAGGGTATAGCTAACTACAAAGTACATATGGGAAACTTATAAAGTAAGCTCAGTATAGTATAAAATACCCAATTTATGTGAAGGTTTTCATTCCACACTAAAACTTTAGCACCGATTTTTGTAATTGAGAACAAATTCTCATAGATGCTTAAAGTGTATTCATACTGTTGCATACTTTTAGGGGGAGAAGGAGTTGAGAGAAACTCAAGCAAATGCCCGGCAGAGCTAACAGTTCACATAGTTAAATACATAAACATACATTGACACACACACACTCACACACATGCTAACATAGGAGCCCCACGCTCGCCTAGAGCTTTGACACGCATACGCTTAGTGCTTAGTCTTAACCCGAGGCTATCAAATCTTGTAGCTGACAGTTATGTGTTTCTTAATAGAGCTACAGCTGCCAAGTATTAATATCCCAGGCAAGAACACGGACCCAACAAAGTATGCTACCCTTACAGCCCACGGTCCCCCTTTCCACACACCCATACACATACAAGCAACCATTCACTGAATAAATGTGCAAACTCTCTTGGCTACAGCTGCAGGACTTTCTGTTTGCTTGTGTGAATGTGTGCGGCTATGTATGTATAGCTGTGTTGACATTGATTGCGTGTGCGTGTGTCTGACAGTTGCCCCAACGAGTTTAATACTCGTACTAGTGCGATTTTAATTGAATAATACGCAATTGTGATATCCCTTAA
The DNA here is from genome assembly GCA_035044725.1 of Scaptomyza caliginosa. NCBI lineage: Eukaryota > Metazoa > Arthropoda > Insecta > Diptera > Drosophilidae > Scaptomyza > Scaptomyza caliginosa. The sequence goes on along the minus strand of JAWNNR010000120.1, from coordinate 1,613,899 downwards.
CTACCCTACCCCAACTGCACATTTTACACCACTTACATCACCACCGAAGTATGCATTCAGCTGCTAGGCAGCTTTAACTTTGCTTTACATCAACCATTTAGTGTACATATGACATGCTCGTGTTTGCTTTTCTTTTACCCCTATTCCTCAATTCGTTAAGCCTGGTGACAGGATTCAGTAGCCTTATAATTGTCAATGGTTCATAAGGGCGTCGTTTACTGTCCCTTGTCGAGGAGTCCAATAAGAAATGCCGCCTGTGGTTGTGTCAATCACTGTGGCTTTTGAGATGACCACGTGATAAAAAAAAACGAAAGAATGTTAAAGAAAAAAAAATGTATTAAATACATATTTCAACAATATTTATACATTTACTTTGGTTGGATTAAAGGCTTGAATTAGTTTAATATGCACCAAAGCATTCCATTGGATTTATGACGGTAAATTTTCTGTTACCGTTAAAAAAATGTATTTATTTGTGTAAAATACAACACATTTGGGCCCTATATATTTTCTAAAAAAAATCTTTTTATCTTTAAACACATTATTTTATTTTCAACAAACTACAAGTAATAAGAATCAGTAGTTGTTTGTTACGAGTAAATATCGTTATTTTAGTTGATTTATTTTTAGGAGCAATTCACGCATTCATTTCTATTTCCTGCTGCCACCAGGCCTCGTATGTTTTTTCTTTCACTCTCTCACTCTCTTCTTCTCTTTCACTCTCAGTGTGAGTTCGGTTTATGATGGTCGTTCCAATTATTATGAATTTGTGTTGCGTGTGTGTGTGATTTGTTTGTTGGGCAGAAAGCAAGCAGGTCCCATGCATATATATTATTGATAGGATCTGGACAAGCAAACAGCGCAAACAAAGCGGAAGTCACTAAGACATTTATGTGAAAGATGAGCAGCAGTTGGGTTTTGGGTAGCCTATGTGTGTGCGTGTGGCATATTTTATCGTATGTTTGTGTATAGAAAATCAATAAATTAATGTATGTGACTTAATGATTGCATGTTACTTCCGCGTGACTTGTGCCAACTTGGATCGGCTCCACATCTCTTTAGCAAGATATGGCGCCTTGGTATTTCAATTAAAATAGTAAATATATAGACCACATATATATTTATATTGTATATTCAATATGAAATGTATGGGCAGTGTATAAATATTTGTTTTGTGTCTGGTCATTGAGGTGAGGCAGCCACAATAAGTTTGTAATTGCTTGTGTGTGTGTGTTTGTGTTATAGCCATAAATTAAATTAGATTTCAATTAAGTCGTGGCATAACAAATGTACCACATATAAACAAAGGCATTAAATCAAGCAACGTGTCCTGGTGTGCCTGGGATGAAATCTCATCCTCTGGCATTTTAAAGACAACATGTAAGCTTGTTGCACTCGCCGTTGCAATTTGACAAATAGCTGCAACAAAGGAGATCACTAAGAAATTAATTTCTTGTACTAGTGAAAAAGTAATTGGAAGCAGAGCAGCAGCAACTAACAAAAGACAAAAGCCTTGGCACACAAAAAAGGGCTACAGCAACTGAAGCCTCTGCCATATAGCAGCCAAGCTGTTCAGTCTGCAAGCTTTTCCCTTCCCTTTGGTAACATTGCATGTGGGTTGTGTTCGGGAAAAATGTCACATGAAGAATCTGCATAATGTGCAAGCATAGAAGAATAAAATTATAAAAAAAACGTATAAAGAAAATATATAAAATACATAGTATAGGGTACTAGTAGTCAGCGAGTAACAAGAAATTGAAAACGGAAGGAAACACAAAGCAAACAAGCGCATGACATGCAAAACACAGAAGCAAAACAGCAACAAGGGCGAGCAACAGCAAGAAATATGTTGTATAAACCAAAGACTGGGTCTGTATTTGAGAGTTAGCCTTAGTCACAGTCTGAGACAGCAAGAGCCGCACAACAAACTGAAAATGCGCTGATAAGCGAGGCGTGCACACCGGAAGCGAACAACCCAACCCAGGCATAAAGAAAATGTGGCACACCAACGCGAGAAACCTAAGAGAAAAGAGCTAAGGTTAATATGCAACAAGGTATACGAAGAATATTTACCCTGGAATTATGTGGATTGTTGCGTAAATAACACAACTATTTGGATTCAATTCAGTTTTAATAAGAAAATTTAATGTTTTAAGAGTAAGGCAAATTTTTGGTTGATTAACAAGTAAATTATTTTTTTAATACCGCCATTTTAAGATACAACACGTATTAAGCAAAGCCACATTTCAATTTAATTTTTTTAAGAATAACTCAAACTGTTGGGCTTTCTTCAACTCACTGAGAAAAAGCTGTTGTTCTTATATATATTTACATACAAAATCTTTTGTGTTTTTTCGTTTTGTAGAAAATATACAAAGCTTCAGATAAATAAAAAAGTAGTTTTTAAAGGCGAAACAGTAAGTCACAAGAATCACATTTGAAAGTTAAATTGTTCGCTTAAAATCCGATTTAAAAGAAAAGCTATCTTTTCTTACCATTCTTTATGAAACTATTCAGTCATGCAAATATATAATAAAGCTTAAATATTACTGTTTTCTTTTAATTCATGTGTGTAAGAAGTTAGTTATTGTGCATTGTTCTTTAAGTTGTTTGGCTAGTCAAAGTTTTGATCTAAGTTTACATAACTGCAAATAAAAAGATATTTTTCTACAATTAGACTATTTCTCTAATTAGACTTATAATTTTTTCCAAGACAATCAAATTGAAATGAACAGCGAAAACAGCACACAGGTTACAAAAAGGAATGGAAGTGGAGCCAGAAAAATGGAAGGAGCAGAAAAAAATTGAAGATGCCGCCGGGTTAAATGTCAGCGCAAACGAAGTCTACGCCGTGTTGTACCTAGTACCTGAGTGCCAGGTGGATATGCCATGGTCTGAAGCCATTAGCACGCGTCAATTGATGTGAACTGCTCATAACAAGCACTGCCAGTGAAGCAGCCAACCAACCAACCAGCGAGCCAGCATGTGAGGTAATGGCCCAAAAGGCGTTTGTAAGAGAGGCAAGAAGTGAAGGGGAAGGGAAATAAGCAACGTCTCTGCAGTTAGGGACAAAGACTTAAAATCAATAAAGACCATTAAAATGCAGAGCCAGCTTAATACCAACAAAAAATAAAAATGAAAGCAGGGAATTGTTGTACTAAACGGTGGTTGCATTGAAGGCTGCGTTGGTGCCAAGTTAATGTTAAGTTCAAGCAGCAAGGTTGCCGAGCAACTTAATAAGACCTTACGTTGCGTGCAGCACTTGGTTATGTTTAGGCGCTAGAGTGGCCTCTCCTCCTCCAAGCACCCTGGGCAACCATAAATAGAATCCAAGGCAAAATTGGAACCAACAGTAAATCGTTGTTTAGTTTCCTAATCGATGCCAAAACGCAGCGCGTGCCACTTTAACAAGGTCGAGGACAAATGGCGCTGAAAAAAAGCAAACAGGCGAATTTATGGCATGCCACAATAGCAGAGGTTCTATTGTTCACTGCTGGTGCAGCATAACAAACACACACACACACATGCACTGCGCTTGAATGCAAATCTGAAACAAAATTCGCTATGAGATTTATGTGACAGGCGTTAGCAGCGCCCAAAACATTTGCACTTATGCAACACAGCTTGTGTGTGTGTGGGTGTTGTGATGTTTGTGTGGGTGAATGTTTGCTTGGCTGATGGTGTGTGGTGCCACAAGTGCATCTCCAGCTGCGACTTGTCGCTGAAGGTGCCACACTACAGGCGACGCACGCAGATTTTTCTGTCAGAATCGCAAAATCCAATTAAAAGTCTTTTAAGTAAGACAACTGCCAACCAATGAGTCACAATAATATTTTGTGCATTTTTTTGGTATTCTGTGTGGTTACAAGTACCTTTGGAAAAGGTTTCACAATATATTTTTGGTTTTTTTTTGAAAATCTATCCACACTTTCAATTTAAATTAATTTGCGCCAAAATAATAATATAAATTCATGGAGCAAAAGTTTTAATTATATAAAGGAAATAAATTTAGCATATTTTTACCATTGTATCAAGTGAATTTATGTTAAATATTTCTAAAAATAAAGAAGAGCAATTTGTATTTATTTATATGTTTATTTATACTGTAACAAACTGTCCATTGAGCATGTATATTAATCATGTATGAGACTAGAAATATTACATTTGCATATTCAATATAAAAGTTTAATGTTTAGTTGATGTTGGTGGTTGTTGTACAGAAAATGTTAAAAAACCTTGATTAATTGGGAAATAGAATACATACACTTTAACTTTACTTATCAACATTTATTAATAACCATAGTGATAAAAAGCGGTTGAAGCAATTAAAATGCGGCTAACAAAGCCGCAGCGCATAAGCCACACTAAAACACAATTGCTTACTCAAATATACTATGTGGATTTTAATAAATCGCAGACATTGTTTAAGTATCTTTTCCACAGAACATACACACATGTGCCATTAAGAACTAGATTTATGCGTTTGACCAAAATCATAATTTTCATAGTTGAATGGGAAATTGAATGCAAAGCCGAGCTGTGTTTACCAAACAATTAATTTTCACTAACAAACAGCAAATTCTCTAAAAATCAAATTAAAATATTCAAACAGGAATAGTCGTTTTCAAAAACTGTCTTTAATATTTAAAGAGCATAGAAATTCACCCGTATATAACAACATTTTCATAACTTTAACTTTAACTTTCATTAAAGGATATAATACAAGAACGAAATGCCGAGTAGTACATATGAAAGCCAACGTAGCTACTTAACAAATATATTAAAATAATTTTGATTGTTTAGTTCAATGTATAAAATATTTTGAAATTTGACAACTGCGTGAATGTGCATTTGACTAAAATACACATGCACTAAATTTCAAATAATTTAATTGATTGATCTATAACTGTTCGATCTATCAATAAGCAGTACAAAACGAAGAGCGGCCTTGATAAACCAAATAGTTATAAACAAACAACAAGACTTTTTTTATCAGCTGCTAGATAGTCAAAAATATCAACAAAAAAAAATAGAGATTACAGGTCAGGTTGATGTTAGCAACGGTTAGGTCAATAAAATAACTAAACTAATATAAAGAATGCGTCGTTTTTTATGGGTACTTCAGAACAACATCACCAACACATACACACAATTAAAAACATCTTATGCAGTAATAAAAATATTTGAATTACTAGATATATGAAAATATTTATGCCATATACTATTTTTATCATTTTGTTTGCCATGTCAATGACTTGTGTGAATTGCGGTCGCTTGCTGGCGCTTGGCAGGCAATGTTCATAATACGTATACGCAACGTTCGCCACAGGCAATAAATACGTAATTAAAGCGTCAAATAAATAATTAGGCAAACATTCCAAATGCCAATCCAAATGTTGCTGTGCACTCTACGGACTTCAGCACCTGCGGGATACATATATATATATTTGTACTTACGTATATACATTCCCAATCAAAATGGGATAATACATCAATTTACAGTCAAGCCACAGAAATAAACACTATATCTGGCAGCTGCTCATAAAATGTGTGCGTATGTGTGTTTTTTTTTTGCCATTAAAGGCCAAACAAATCACATAGCTATTAATTTTTATTAACTAAATCTCAACTGTGCACTTCAAGAGCCCGACAACAAAAAACCAAAATAAAAGAAGCAAAAAAAAAACAACGAGCAAAACGAAACCGTTAACTTCTGATACGAAACAAACGGCCAGCGTAACGAAAGCAAAATTGAAATCAGCTTATCAGTAACGTAATTAAGCAGTGATAAAAAGTCGCAGACACACCCTTTTCGCCACCCCCCAAAAACAAATGCTCAACACCACCCACCACCCAGCATACCGTTGACCGACAAATGGCGCCGAGGCAACTGATAAACACAAGCCTACTTTAGGTACGTGTGTGTGTTTGTAATATGATATGCCCGTTGGTAATATCAATTCAGATTTAAATTTAATTTATTTACACTGCCAAATATATGAGACGGCCAAATGTATATTTAAGGCGGCGACTCAATGAATAAGTTTCCAAGTGATTCAGTCATTCAGAAGGTGACCAAACAATCAGCTGTTGAACCCAACATTTTTTCAAAAGATACGAAGGCGATAATTTTATAGATAAAATATTTCGGTGATGGGAAGGTACTTTAAGCAGACAGAAAACAGAAGGCAAGGAAGAGCTGAGTTTAAATAAACTATAAATAACTTGTTTGTCTTCGATAAAGATTAAGTAATAATAGCTGCGCGAGTAAAAATGCTACATATAAAATGCCTTATTATCGCTTATCCTATCTTTCCAGAAACTTCCACTGGTGAACATTGTAGGTTAGCAGTTGTCCTGTAGACGCAAACTACTCAGAGACATTGACTGTCAAACGCATTCGGAAAAAAGGAAATAAATACAAATACAAAAATATATATATGCTAATGTCCATTTGCAAACCACTGCGTCAAACAGAATACAAAGGCAATAAGAATGGAATAAAAAAAGTTTGAAAAACGAGAGAAAACTGCATAAAAAAAAACAGCAGACAAATTGACAAAGCTTAAGAGCTTATAAAAATATCAATTTAACAGAAAATTTATAACTTCTCCTAGTCGAGTAGGTAAGTAACTTAAAGTGAAAACATAAACTGCAACCTTTTAGCTGTGTAAATTGAGCTGCTACGAATCGATTAAATGCCAATCGCAGACAAACAATAGGTTGGGTCGTTAAGGTACAAGACATTGAGATGTTCAATCCATTGACCAACATTCGATCTTGGCCAATTTGCATGTTGCAGCCAGCATTTGTACAGCTGCCCCTAATTAAATGCGCCATGTGCAGATTACGTATTCGCACAGGCACACACACCCGCATATACACATAAGCCATGTTCAAGTGAATGTGCTCCGTTAGTCCCTAAACTGAGCCCAACTAATGCCCCAAGCAATTCCCTGTTCAAAATGTCACACACTGTTGCTGTCTAATGGAATTCTAGCCCGGCACTTAATTATTGTTTTTTGCTGTTGCTGTTGCAGGGCAAATACGCGTTCACATTTGTTGTATGTGTATGTGTGTGTTTGTGTATATATACACTGTGAACTTTCGATAACGAGTTCATATTCAAATTGCATTTGGCAAATGTCAATGCTTGGCGAACAGCAGCAGCAATAGCAGACGAACAACCAGAATTCTATTCATGCAACAATTGTTTGCAAAGAATGGATTGTTATAAGATGTAATCCCCGTTGGGGTCATTATGTATGCACAGGTGGTCAGCGTTATAGCAATAACAACAATAACAATAATTGCCAATCATTATAATAACGGTAGAGAGCTTTTAATTGCTAGCTGCGTTTGATTAGTTCGTTGTTTACACATTTCAATAAATACAATTAATGAGTATTTGCAAAGCTGCAGTTTAGAATAAATAATGTAAATGCATATATAGGAAATTAGACGGCATCAATCATAAAATACATTAAGTCTGAATAGTTATGTGTAGGTAAATACAATGTGTTAAATAGGGCATAAATACAAATATATAAGATACAGCTACTTCAGTTTGAATTTCTATTATACAGATTATAGTCACGCATTAAGATGAGCAACAGTTGAGGCTGTTTGCAAGTATATTTATGAATTATAAACCAAAGGCTTTGACAAGCCTTCGTGATATACCTATTTAATTACGAGCTTAAGCAGATTACATTTCAATTAGCGGGTGGCGTTGGCAACTTTTGCAATAGGCCAGCAATTATACAGTCAGTTGAAAGATGTCTACAATTAGTCGACAGCAACGCCCCCTTAAGCTACATACATACGTGCAATTAGCGTGGAAAGTGAAATAGCGCCACTCGCGGCTGTCTAGCCAGACATTCGCTTTGATTAATGGCAAGCAGGAGCTGAGCATTATACACCCCTAGACACACGAAACACCCACCCATACAAACACCTGAAAACATGTACAATGTATGGCCACTCAAGCAGTCAGGTGTACATTAAAAGCCGTACACACACACACATACACAGTATCACACATAAGCCCACGAATACTACATACATAATGCACCTTTGAGACTTTGGCCAAGTCATTCAATTGAAGGCAGATAAGTGCAACCAGGGATTCCAGGGCACTTAATTTGGACATGGTTAGGTATGGTTCGGTTTTGGTCTCTGTGCTAATGCGTAATCAAAACATAATCAAGAGCAACCGACCGCTAACAGCAACAACAATAACAACTACAACAATGGTCAAGCTATGCTTGTGTTCTAGCAATTTGCAATTTAACTAATGAAAAGCCAAAACACTTGACCAGTTCACATAACAAAACAGGCTCCATAAACATTTTACTTAATGGCTTTTCAAATAGAGTATCTTTCTATATACACATAAATACCCGGAAACGCTTTTATTAAATACTAGTTTATATGTTTGCTACGCTCTAAATAACAATCTTTGATTAGTCAGTGTAGATTATATTGTATATATATCTACATTTTTGTTAAAAGAAAACAACAGTATAATATATATTTATATATTTACAGAGTGTGCAATCTAAAAAAATCATTTGTAAAAATAATTAAAATATTAGATTCTTAAATTTTTGCAAAGCTATGATTACAAAACGAGCGACAAATTGCATCATTTTGTTAAGCTGATAACACGATTTGTCTTCCAACTGGCATCAAGTAGGAATAACAAGTAAACTTAATTACAACAAATACTCTGATTACATTGAATAGATTTTAAGTCTGTGTGGAAATGTTTTAAACGAAGAAAGTGTGCATCAATTTACAGTTGATGTTTTTAATTATGGATACATTAACATAATTGATTGCGAATTCTTGTCCAATGCGTTAATTTGTAAAAACACTCGACTAACCGCTGCTTATCGCCAAAGCTGCTCATATGGACAACTTCCTGGTTAACTGTCTTTCACAAGCAAGAAGCAGACACCAGCTCAAAAAGCAAAAACATTTAAAGCTGATTTTGCAGTACGGTTTGAAGTAAACTTTTTGCTAAACACTTTACTCTTTGCAGAGTTGCGTTGTCGGGGCGGGGGACGAAATCGCTTGGGGATTGTTGTCAACCGCAGCAAGGAATGATCTACTTTGTCAGCTGTCAAGGAAAACAGCAATGTGAGAGTAGCAGACTGATGATGAGCAGCAGCAGCAGCAGAACCAGAAACAGCAGCAACAGAGACAGCAGCCGCTGCCAGGTACTATCAGGGCAACCGCAGAGTACAAGCGCTTAAATTCGCAATTATGGCATTTTAATACACTGACGAGACGTAATTGGTAAATCAGAAGCTTCTGCTGGCCCAAGTTGCCAGAGTTTTCAGTAGTGGATTCAAAATTGTGGCAGGCTATCAATAATGTGTGTTTGTGTGTGCGTTTCAGACTGTATATGCGACATTGTTGGCAAACGCGGGCACGCTGCGTATACACAACGCGAGAAAAGCAGTCGCACGCAGCGTATACGCAATGTGGTCTAAGGGCGTACAACTCGGGTTTTTGAGATTGATAGCAGGATCAAATGGTATATCGCAGCATGTTAAGTGGAGTGTTAACGTACCCTTCGTCGTAGTGGCTGCACTGCGAGAAAATTCGCTGTGCAACATGTTGGTAATACCGGGCTTGAGTAAGAAAACAACAAGTTTTGTAATAGACTATAAGTGCTACAGAATTGGGCCTTAGGCATCTAAAATCGCGTTTAAAATATAACTGCGTCCTATTAAAAATAATTTAAGTTGATTAGCTCCAAAACAGTCGCCCCCTTGATTTATTCAATGAACTTTTTAAAATTAGAATTTCGCTTTGTGCCCTTGGGTTTTTAACTTTTACCAAAACCTAACACTTGTCCTTAATATATGTGTGTGTATATGTTTGTATGTGTATGCTCGTGTGCGTGTAGCGTTTTAATTATGCCCATTGTGGGCCATGCTGTCTTCAGGCCAGAAAGTTAGTCAAGGAGGCCTCCATGTCTTAGCTAGGCATGCGAAATGAAGCTTAATGGCAGGCATTAATTATGCACAAAATTAAGATATATTATGCAAGCCAGAGTATATTATACGCCTGTGGCCAAAGTGCCTTAGTTTGTTGCGATGCAATTTGAATTAATCAATTGAAAAGAAAACAGCAAAAACTTGACAGTGTGCGCTTAATTAGTTTTTCATAAAAAGTATTAAGCGTTTTTTATTTGCGCTGCTTATTATGTCAATATTAAATTATAAATAAAATGCGGCAATTTCAATTAAGCTGCCAGTTAACTGATGCAACTGATGCAAAGTCATTCTTAATCTGGCCTTCGAATGTGGGGCGGTAGTTAAATCCAATCAAGCTCCCCTCCAGCCATTCACAGCTGCAGTTTAAGCGTCAATAAATTCATGTACATACATATATGTTGAATATTTAAGCTGGCCTTCTGGTTATTAATATGTATAAATATTGATATTGTCTGTGTATTTTATATATATTAATTAGGGATATTGCATAAAGCAAATTAAAATTTAATCATTTAATAGTTACAAGCTGCTCCATTCAACAAATTAACTTGAATACAAAATTACGTTGAACTTTTCAGACGATTAACTCGAGCTTATCAATGAATTTGTTTAACTGTTATCTTAAGCACAATTAAACAGCAACAAGGAAATCAATTTAATGTTGTTTTAAATACGTACGTATGTAAATTTTTCAATTTAATGACCCTTGCTCTTGCAACTTTTGTGTGGTTCTTGAATTAAATTTTTCCTTTGTCACATTTATTTTAGCTTTGTAATTAACTTATAATTAAGTCTGATTCGAAACTTAAAACTGACTGGCCCAGATACCAAGAAAAATTAATGAGAAAATGACTGTTCATTTTCAAAAGCCATATAGCTCTTAAATCTGACCCTTGGTATCAGGGCCAGGATAGCTATACCCTTGCAAAGGATATTCAAATTTCGGGAAAAAGCTGTGCATTTTTTAGAATATGCTGCTCATAACAGCTATTGATCAAATGAAAAGCATCATTTAAAAATGTTTTTAATTTATAGAGTAACACAAATTCAGCTTGCTTATTACATTTTCTTCTTCCTCAATAAGATTGTCATATGACTCTTTAAGAATTTACATTTCAAAAAACAATTAACGTAGTTGTATCAAAATCAAATGAATTTTCCATTTTGAATATACAGAATAATTAAATTGCTCTGACATCATCTTTAATTAAAGCGTAAGTTAATGATAAATGCATAGCAAATGCATTTAACAGCACAATGGCCATTATTAATTAATAACGTTTGCATTTCCCGATTTCAAAACAGGCCAACTAACAAACACACAACACATTAGACTTCAATCTCAATTCCAATAATCGTATTATATTTATACACGTACAAGCATACGTGCATGTGAATGCAGGAGGCATTTCGAAGAGTTAATTGGCAAAGAGCTCAAATATTGAAAATTGTTTCCAGTTACTTAGGCTCTTAAATGAGATTTACTGCAAATTACAAAACATTGTCAGCATTGCAGCAGATAAGGCTAAATGGTAAACATGTAATCAAGGACTTTTGCCTAAAGTTAAAAGTAAGGTTATGACTGCAGGCAATTATTTTATTGAGGTCTACAGATCTGCTGTGTGTGATTTCTCATTAGCAGTGACTGCCTTAACTAATTAACATAAGTAATTTGCTTGTAAAGCAGCTCTTCTGTTTTGTTTAGCAAAAATTGCGCCCAAGACGCACATTTAACGCAAACGCGACCCGAACACGTCTGAAACGGGCGGACACACAGATGCCGCAAGTTTAAAGACTGTAACATGAGGCAGCAGCCACAGCAACAGCAACCGCAATACCTGGCAGACAGCTAATCACAGTCGCGTGGGTGGTTGGAAAATGGGGTGGTACATTCATTTATCTTTGCACGCGAATAAACATACAAAACGACAAGCCGCAAACAACAAAAGCACACGCAACACACAAAAAGATGGTAAGAAGACTCAGACAATGAGCATGGCTTACATGATGGATTTTTCAATGGCATTAGATGCCTGCAAATGATATTTTGTAAATAATAAAGCGACGCGAGCTCGACGCGCTGTTAGCAGTGATAGCGACCTGGGCGGAAATTAAATTTGGTCACGTTAATTGCCCCCGATTAGAGCATTTCGGTCATTATGATAAGCGCCGTGGCCAACAAAAAACAGCCAAACGTCTGGACATTGACAATGACAATGAGTGGGCGAGTGACAAAGCGTGATGTTGATGATTGTGAGCACGAGTAAAGCTACCCTGAGTCGTGTGACCTTTTAAATACATATGTACGATTACATACGTACAAAAAGTTCATGTGTTCATTCAACCGTGTTTTTTTTTATTTTTCTTTTTTACTTAAGAATTTGTAACGATTTTCGATATCTCTCTTCGTTACGCGGCAGCGGCGGCGGTGGTGGCGTCGGCGGCTTTTCTGTGATTAATTATTAATTAATTAAGAGCTTTTTGGGAGCTTAGCATGCCTTCGTTCATTTGGCAAAACGTTAAGCTAAGGCAAACCGCTTCCCTGCTCGGGCGTATGCTCAATATATGCCCATAACAAATGCGTCTAGTTGGCCAACAATGATGAGACAGGCCCACCACCAAGCCACCCACGTTTCAATTCCATTTCCGTCACACTTCATGCAAGGCTTTTGTTTTCAAATACTCTTTTACATGTTGGCGCAAAGAGTATATTCAAAGTTGAGAATATTTTTACTTACTTGCTTACAGATCACAATTCTCATTACACTGCAAAAACTGTGAACAAAGAAACTTAGAATCGGTCGATTTTATTTGCAACATTTCTTTTTGTTTCTGTTTTCCTTTCTGATTGTTCAAGAGTTGTATACCCAAGCTCCTGGGCAAGTGTGGTAATTGAGGTATACGTAATGGAGTGGCAGCTAAAGGGAAGCCGTATAAGCAGTGAAATCGCAAAACACAGAAAACAGTGCGGTACGATTGTAGTTGTGTGTGTATGTTTGTGGTGGTGTGCTTTTGTCTGCGTGTTTTTGTCGGTGTCTGTCAACTTTATTACGCATACGCCCTGTTGTCCTTTTACCACTTGATTCTTGTGTGTTGTACGCGTTCAATGTACAATTGCTAAGGGTCATAGTCAGGTGGTGTTCCCATAGCACCCAACAACAACAAGAACAACAAAAGCATTTCGAGTATATGTACGTTTTGTTAAAACAATTGGTATCATAGTTTTAGATGATATCGCATGACAATTGCAGTCGGATTCCATTCGAACAATAAAATGTGTCAAGAGCAAAAATTAAAATTTCACATAAACTCAGTGTTGTTTATTTGGGAATTTTTAAATAAATATATACATATTTTAATTTAACCGGTGAATTTTATTCTCAGCCCGCATAAAATAAATGTTTGCTTTTATAGTAATTGCAATTTTTAATTATTTAATTGCTGCTGGCCTGAGTTATTGTGTAAACAGCTTTTTGTGTTAAAATACATTTATGTTTTATGTTTGTATTTAACAAAGTATGGTGGATGGTATAAAATCAATTCATTTAAACATTTAATTAAGTCACTTTAAGCCCATAAAGATACAAAAAGAAAATAACAAAATTTAATGCATTTTATTTTCTAAGGAATCCTTAAACAAATTTATTTAGTCAAATTTGTATGACTATTGATTTTAGCTTATCAACATTTTTATTTCTTAGCTAATAATTATTAAAAGAATCATAAGCTCTTAGTAAATCATATTTGATATACAATTTCCTTGTCATCAAGAACTTTGTAATGAGCTCACAGAACTTGTGTTTACTAATCTTTCAATATACTACGTACTAACTTCTAAATAAATTTAGCTCTTATCACAAAAAATGACATATACTAAATACTTTAGAGTAAGCATTGATTAAGATTTGACTTATCATGTCTAAACTTTTCATGAAACGCTAACATGATTCCTTTTAAGCTTTTTCTACTTCTTTGCAGCAAATGGAGTTTCATTAAATATTCACAAACTGCATCGTTAGCTTTTGTCAAACCTGAGCTGAGTTATCCTTGTCTTGTTCTTGGCCTGCAAATAACATTTATCTTGTCTCACAGCTGCGGGCCATTTACTTGGTTCGGAAAACTCAATAAAAACATTGTTTGTGAAATATATTTAAGATATATGCATGCAAGAAAAGCTCTTTTACCTGAGCCAAAATTGTCGTTCAAGTGGCATTTTGGGGAGTATTACGCACACATGCCATGCACTTAAGCACACATGTCGTGCCTCATGAAATCCATTCGCCTCTTTATACCACGGGCCAAAAAAAAAAGAGTTTCATATATGCAGATGACAGGCACTCCTGGCCATAATTATTTGCACATCAGCTGCAATTAGTGTAAGTGCCGCATTTGAATTGTTTTACATCTCTTGGCATCGTTCATTTTACTTTTCATGTTCAAGGCCGCTTCTTGTTGCTGTTGTTATTATTATTCCTGTTGTTTGGCATCATTTCAGCACGACAATATTTGCTCAGTCCACAGCCTGTCGGTTTGTCACTTAGTCACTTAGTCAGTCAGCCAGCCAGCCAGTCTATGAGTCTCACAGTTTGAGTCTGAGTGTGAGCAAGGTGCAGTTGACGCCATGTTGAGTTTTATTTGTTTTTTTCATTTTCTTTTCGGGCAATTAAGTTTGTTGTTTTGCAGTTAAGTGTTAATTTACACACACGCACGTGGGTGTAAGTTTGTGTGGAAATGTGTATGATATGTGTGCGCTACTTCAAAGATACTTAAGTAGCTGCTGCACTTGTTAGCGTCAGTGTGGCGTAGCAAATGTTTTTTATTTAAAACATTTCTTTTAACAAATACATAATGTGAGCATATTAAATAATGTTTTATTAACGGTTTCGATTGTTTTTAATGCTTAAGCCTTGTGACTAAAAGAGCGATAGAATAACTTTCTCTCGCTTACATAGCTCTCGCAGGTGTTTGAGGGTTACATGTATATGAATACGTAATACAAAAAAATGTTTGGTAACTTAAAAGTGGATTTAAGTTGTTTTTCAGATATATTTTCACAAAGCAATTATAAGTGATTCTATTATATTGCATATTAGCTTTGGCTTTATGAAATGTGTTCATTTCAATAAAGACGAAAATTGCGCAAAATAAATATCTATATTTATTCTTTGCACACATGGCTTAAGAAAACATTCAAAAAGAATCAAATAAAAATCTCCGCAGTCATAAATTCCCGATTTGACCTTAACTGCATTCGGGTAGGTCAACAACAGCCAGAAAAAAATACACATCAAATACAGTGCGACATTTTTTGTTAAGTGTTCTCTGCAAGTGCTTTTCACATGCTATAATTAATGTTCTTTTCCTAGGCGATAAGCTGAAGAGGTGTTGACTTTTTTCCCAAGTGTCATAACACAGAGTTTACAGTTAGAGATCTTGGGTTGTCAAACAATTTGTGTTTATGTGCTTAGAGCAACGATAACGAGCAGAGGAAGTTTCTAAAATAAATTAGAAAATAATAAAAAAAAAACCAACAACAAAGAAAAAGTGGATACGCTTAAGTGCTAAATAAGCAAATCTTAATCTAACAACAAGCATGGGAAAAACAACTTACATTAGGTAAACGGCTGCTTAGGTAAACCTTCTGGCCTCTCACTCACTCCTCCTCCACCGTCGACTCCTCCTCTGCGAGTCGTTTGCATAAATAGCTTGAGATGATTTTGTTTGAACGATTTTTAAAAACTTGCTGAACAGGTGCCAAATGTCGCGATGCGCTTAACACACAAATAATGAACGAAGTATTTAAAAATGAAAAACGAAACAAAAAAGTAAAGCAAAATCCCAAACTATATGTAAATTTAGTTAGTTAACTTTTCCAAGCGTTTAAGCTTTATTAATATCTTTAAATATTTTGTATGGTATGCGTTTTAGCATTTTTTGGTTTAATGTTTTCAATTAAATGTTGAGCAATACCACCGAAAATATTTATTCTTTGCCTGTTTTTGTTTTCTTGAAAGCACTTTGCCATTAAACGGTTTTTTTTTAATAATTTGTATTGTTACGCGCACCAACAACAACAATTACACTATTTGAATATTTTTTTAATTCAGCGCACACATACAAGCAGCAGAAATAGTTTTTGATTCCAATAATTTCCGCTTATTTTTTCGTTTTAAATTCTCGTGTTTTGGTTGTTTTTTTTCACTTTTATTTATTTAATTCGGCAATTTGTATTTCTCACGCACTTAGTTGCCGTTCTATTGTTGTTGTTTCTAATATTTACTTAGTGTTTTTTTTTTATTTGTTGCTTGTTTGCCTTTTCTGCTGACCGTTGCGCGCAGCCCCAAAAAATGATTTCAAAACATAGCGCGTATGGAAATTGCGGACGCGTCGCTGTCGCTTGATTTTCCCGTCCGCCTATTCACTTGTCGCTGCCTTGATGCGCGCACGTTAAAAGTTTAACTGTAAATTCGGAACACACTGCGAACGACGGAGCGAGCTGCGAGCAGCTAGCACCAGCAGCAGCAGCAGCAGCGAGCAGATAGCAGGCCACAACAACTACGTCGGCAGCCAACAGCAGGCGAGCAGCAGCAGCCAAGAAGATGGGGAGCAGCAGCAGAGGCGCCAATACGCCTCGTACCTGTGTATCGGGCGTAACAGTAGCACTGGCTCCAGTAACAGTCGCCTAACATTAACAGCAACTCTTTGGCTGTTCGCTCTCTCACTCACACAAATACGCGCCGTTATCAGCTGCCCGAGAACATTAACGCCGTGTGTGTGTGTGTGTGTGTGTATGTAACAGTATCAGTGTGTCAGTGGGTCGTTCGGGCTACTACTGCTCTGTTAAACTGTGAGAGAGCAAGCTTCGTATTATTCTATAATGTTCGCTCGGCTACTCTCTCTCGTTTACTATCGGTAAGTGTGTTATTCAGCGTTGAGAGCTTATTTATCGCATGCGAGAAATGCAACGAAATATTGAAAGTATGTTTAAATCTTTTTGTTAAAGCATATCGATTAGGTACCCCTCCAAAGTTTGCTTTCGCCAAACATTTATTTAATATTTATTTAAAAATTATTTTATTTGTTGTTGCCCAAGAGTAAATCTTACTTTCAAGCTTTTCAAAACTGGCGCCGTGTAATTGTAAGCTCTACGCTGATTTGTTACAGACTGAGAGCATTTGGTAGCTACGTTAAGTCAATAAGACTTAACAGTTCCTCGGAGAGAAATAACTGCTTACAGTGATGATTTTAGTTAACAGCTCACAGAAATTCAAATAAAACCCTTGATTGAATATGTATAAAACTTAAAGATTGACATTCAAAACTACCTTTAATAAAAGAAAAGATATCGAAGAGTCCACTCTAAATTTACGAATATGAACTAGGAGGAACACAAGTAAGGCAATTTATTATAATGCTATTAACGAGTTTGGCATACACATGAACTTAATAGTTTGTTAGCCAATCAAATAACAAAGTTAACATATCTTGCTGAGAGTATTTGCACACAAATTATGTGTAGCACATTGTTTGAGGAAACTTTTCTATTCAATTATTAAAGATTTGCCAAAATATTTGTGTGCTACTCGAACGCGTATTCCATATGGATTTGTGCTTAATAATAACCAATAGTTAAAACAAAATAAATTAGTTGAAAGCAAAGGAGCTCATACATAAATCTTCCGGATAAACTACAAACCACACACAAGCCGCTTACTCAAATAAAATGCCGGGAATTATTATTATCTAAACAAAGGGTAATTCATATGCCATCGCTCAAGAGCACTTGAAGAGTGCGCTAGCGTATGTACAGTAAGGTGTATAAGGTAGGGTGCGCCCACATATTTCTTGATCATATTTCTTTGTTTTTATTTACGGCTATTTAAAATGTGGCGAGGTAGGAAAAGAGAGAGAGAGAGAGAGAGAGAGCAAGAGTTTACAAAATAACATGAAAAGAAATATTTCCAATCAATTGGCAAACAGAAACTAATAAAAACTCATAAGCGAACATTGCTAACCCCGCAACGCCATCCCGCAAAACAAGCGGCAATAGTAAAAAATAATAAAAGAACCAACGGAAAAATGTTGTTCATTCATTAAAAAGAAAATTTTCATTGAATGTAGACGAACGATGTGAAATACATTCAAAGAACCAACTGGTCCGTTGGCCAGACAGAATGCAATCCATACGAGTCTGTGTTTTTGTATGTATGTGTGTGTATTCTCATACATTTTTTACAAATGTTTATTTTCACAAAACAATAAACAACAACAAGTGCAACTGCTACTCGACTCGAAACAAGCACACTTGGTGCGATAAAATATGTTTTTTTAATGCAGCATCGTGTTCAATGAAAGTACCACAAGTAAAAATATGTAGGAAGAAAAATAAAGAAGCAAAGGCAATTATTACGGATTGGGTATACTCGAAGGGTAGCTATGCATTAATCACATAATGAATAGAAAGTTTTAATTGCATAAACTGATTATTATCGATGGCACATCGATTCAATTGCATAATGAATAGAAAGTTTCAATTGCATAAACTGATTATTATCAATGGCAGAAATATGTTATTTATTTATATTTATATTAAAAAACTATTTCAATTCAAAGCTTTATAATAAAAATATGCCCCTTGGGTGCTTTTCGCATAAGCAATCAAAGGAAATAGAGAAAAACTGTAGAAAACGTGTAAATAAGCAGTGCGAAATGTGTGGGCTGCATAAGTATTGATATAAATTTATGTATATACACAAATATATAGATACATATTTAAGGCTATAGCTTGTAGCCAATGAATGACATCAACTCATTCATGTCCGTCTTTGGGAACTTTGGAATTATGTATGTTGTAACACTTGCACATACCTTTTACGAGTCTCTGAGTGAGACGATTCAATTAACAGATATGCGAAACCAAAATGCACAAAAACGAAAGCAAAAACAGCAAACGAAATGGCGCATAAAACATTTTATGATGTCAGAAGCTTGTCACTTGGTTTTTGGACGCAATGGAAATAGAAATGGCCAATAGCCAAAATGACATATTGTGGGCTTACAAGACGAGTGATCAAATTGTCACACCTACCCACGCATCTACCATCCCTATCCCAGACACTTGCCCAATAAACCATTTGCACGTAGCTTGCGATGGCTCGATGTGTAGATAAGCGATTAAGTATTCGCGTACAGTGGATATTACAAATGTGCAATTCGTAGTTTGCTTTATGATTTGCGAATCGCTTGCTGCCAATCAAGAATAAGTAAAAGTCAGATAATGAATCTGTCGGTAATAAAGTAGAAGTTGCATTTGCTGGATTGCCAATCACATATAATTTTCTTTTATCTGGATTCCATGGTGCAAAGTAAGCGCAAATGGTGCTTTACTGTTGTCAATTTTTCCCTTTGACATTAACCTTTTGACCTCCGCCAACGTAACAGCCCCAAAGTCAAATGCAAACACAATAATGCAAGAAATTGTTTCAAAGTGTTCAAAGAGTTTTTCTGTGTGGGAAAACAAAATGCTTCGCATAAGAAATGCACCAAAAAACGGACAAAGAAATGTCAATAACAGAGTTTACTGGAACCAATCATAAATACATACAATAAAAATAAAAACACACATATAATGCGAATATATATGCGAAAGTATATACGCTAAGCAAATATTCAGCAGCATCCGCAAACACAAACGAGAGGCGTTATAGCGGCAGCTATACACAAAATTGAATTTGATTTATGATAAATTCACAATGATTTATGCCCTTTGAGGGCACATTTTTTCACGGTGTTCAGAGTCTAAGCCGATCGGGCCACCAACCGCAAAAAGAAACAAAAATCGCATTTTCGCATTATTCCATTTTTTTTTTTATCATCTAAAATATTTGCGGACTGCTGCGTTTGCTCTTGTTGCTGCTGCGTGCGGGTTTTATTCAATTTGATGTCGATTCATTTTGATTTTTCCCCCTTTACCTTTTCAAGCATACAAATTGCCTGCGTCAGGAGTTTGAGAATCTGTTGCCTACTTTTGTGGGCTTCATTTGACGAAACCTAATTTCTTTTAGCCTGCCCTTTTAGTTTGTTTTAATTTGGGGTTTGTTTGTATGTGCATGTGGAAAATATTAAAAAAAAGTGTTTAAACTAGACATATTTTCGTAGTTACTTGTGGAAATCTGATAGAACCTAAATAAGCTGCCAGTTTACGGTATCTTTAACAAATTGTTATGTGATAACTGAGAAGAATCTTTAAAAAGTTTAATAGTTTAATAAAGCAATTGTTGTAAGCCAAAGCAAACTTTAATTGCAAAATACATACATTTATATCGCTTAAACCACTTTTTTGGGTAATGTTTCGCTCTTTTAAACTCCCTTAAGAGTTGTTGTGTTAAAGTACCATTTAAATCTCTCACATCTCTCAATGAAACTTGTTAAGTTTATCAGTGAGTCAACAATTGCCTATCGAGTGTGTTGTTGATTGATACATAAAAGCCGCAATTGAAACTTGTTGCGACAGCTGCTGTTATTTTTGATCCATTGTCAATAGAGCTGCCAAGAATATATATATCTTAATTAACTCATACCGATAACTAAAATAAACTCAATAAGGATTAAAGCCTGACTGTAGACTAAACAAACCGAAGCTTTTAAGATAGAGCAGCCCGAAGCCTAAGCCCAAAAGTAAAGCAAAACAAAATTTTAATTAACTTTAGCTATTCGCATCGTTGCCAGCATAAATCATCAACGGGGTCAAATGGCAGCTCTTTAATTATGCGCTCTCAAATGAGTTCAAAACACACATGTGTGGGGATTTAAATACCTAATCCGTATAGAAATAGCCTTAATTGGATACATAGAAAAAAAAACCGAAAATCTAATCTATTTTATTTCGAATTTATTTTATTTCGATCTGCTTTTGATTTTGTTGTTATGTTTTGTACGCTTCCATCCTTTTTAAATCAATTGTATTTCTTTTAGTTAGTCAAGCTGTCAATGTTAATTGATGCGCAGCAGAGTGTATCAAAATAAGCACCGTAAAGTCCTATAAAATCGGCCCTAAAGGCTGACAGCAATAAAAAACCAACAAAAAAATAAGACAGACACGTTGCGTGCACGCCGTGTGGCGCCTCGTGCTGTTGACAGCGTCAAAATAAAACTTTATAGCTAATTTATTTGATTAAATTTCACGCAACGAGCTGCGACTTTTGTCCCTCAAGCCCCTCTTTAAATGTTTGAAATGTTGAAATGTTTTGCCGTCTTGATTGCTGCAAATTGATAAGAAAAACAGGCAGCAGCCAGCAGACAGCAGCAACTACTACAAAAATTTACTGGGGAAACTGTTGAGTGACAGCACAGCCTTTGGGAGATCAAAGCTTTTGACTTTTACTTTTGAACACCTTCAAGTCAAGAGTAGTAGTTATAGTAGTGGTGGCAGTAGCTGGCAAATGTGTCAACTCACGTCAATTCAATTAAACAAATGCGGCTCGGGGCCAAAAATGAAAGGTAACGACGGCAGCGTATGCTTAACATTACGCATACATCGTGTGTGCCAACGCTCAAAAGTATGCAAAACAAATGCGACAGTTTGAAAAGAAAAAACAAAATGAAGTTACAGTGAGAAAGTTTGAAAAGGAAGACTATGGAATACTCTGTTTCATTCAGTTAAATCTGCTTACATCTGCGGCTGTAACCAAAAAGAAACCAGGGTCTATCACTCTGTATATTTCGTAAAATAAAACACAATTCCAAAATAATGCAGGAAAAAAAATAATACAAAACGCACAACACGAAATGTGAAATGCAAATGACAAATTCGCATTTAGCATACAAAAAGGTTGGCGATGAATGAAAATGAAGAAATTGCATAAGTAGCTTGCATAAAAAATAAGTTAAAGTGCCAAATGTAAAATCGTTTTATCACACTCAAACACACACACATAGATGTGTGTGTAAAAGCTGTAAGTAAAGACAATTAAAGTGGGTGACAAGCAAACCAAGAGATAATTAGAGTTGGGGGAATCCGAAAGCCGCGAGGTAACCAAAGCGCTGTACATTTCACACCACTGGTCGGCGACACTTAGACGTCAAAGGAAGTAGGGTTTGGGGTTGTGTTGCGTTTGAGTCTGTGTGAAGGGCTCTTAGAGATATAATGGCTTGCATTTGAATGACGCTTTTAATGCGCTGAACGCTTCACGTTTACCTGGCTCTTGCTTTACTCTTTACTTCTACATCCTCATTCGTCGGTCATAAAAAACTTTTGAGTCGAGTTAAAGTTGAAGCAGCAACGCCTGCTGCCTTTAGCTATGCAGCATGTGGCACGTGGCTGCTTGCCACGTTTCTAGTTAGCCGCTGCTTGAATTCTGCAGAAGTTAATTTACGACCTTAAATACCAAAAAAAAAGTCTAGATCAACTTGTGGGCAGGCTTACATACCACCTACACCCACTCAGTCGTCAAGGCCGTATTAAATAAATAGTGAAGACGAGCAGAGGAGCTGAAAATGGTAAAAAAAAAATCAAAACGAAATATGCGCAAATTGAACAGAAAACATTTATAACATTGGCCACAACCGCAAATCGCCAGCGGCTGAAACGTAGAAAACTGCGACTACGGTACAAATATAGGAGGGATGATAGTATAAAAATCTGTAAGCAAATATTGGAAGCCTGCAGTTTAATGCTCTGTAAGAGGTGTAGACAAACTCTTTAACAAACTTTTTACTTTTTATTGAAAGTTACAAACATTTTTTTTGTAATATTTTTGTTTTTAAATTGGGTTTGTATATTTCGAAATAAATTTGTACCTTTATTGAAAAATTTATGAGAGTAGTGTATAAAAAATACATATTCAAGCTATAATAAGAAAAACTGTAACTAAACAGCAAAAGAAAAAGCAAATTGCAGCCGCCATCAAGGCAGCGAAGGCAGCAGCAACTAGCCGATTGGTTGAATTTTCACGCATCAATGGTCACAATAACAACAACAAGGAATACGCCTACAACAGCAAATACAATCATAATGACAGCCCATAAAACGAACGAAGCCAACATTCCAGAAAATATTATGAAATTGGTTTGCTTTTTGCTGGCGCCTCAATAGCGAAACCTCAGCTGGCATCAATTGTTGGTATTTGAAAGCAACGTTCTTTTTCTATTTTTGAGATCTGCCGAAAAGTATGCATTAATTTGTTGCTGTTCTATACTTGCCACAATTCCAAACCTGTCGATTTATGGATATTTTTGAACGAACGTACAAACTCGTACAAGCTCGTTTGCAGCACCAAGCACAGCAAAAAAAAGTCCTGAAAATCAACGTGATGTTCGTATTACAGAAAATGCGTGACTAGACTATATCCTGTTATTGAATCAACAGCGAACCATAAATTCATTAGGCTAGATATTATCTATTTAAACTGGGATAATTATTCTACATATATATAAAAATTAATTTTCTTCAACAAAAACTTTGTCTGCAGCCGCTCCAACCAATCGCAGGGTATAAAACCCGACAAAGTACACAAAAAGCATCAGCAGCTGCTAACCTGCCTGCACAAATGTCTCTCATTTACGGCTGAAATGTGTCCTGTTGTGTATAAGCTTTGAACAGAGTGGGAATATTTTTGGCATTTTCTAATTTGGTTCACTAAAAAAGTCTGATGTTGTTTGTCGTGTCATGCTGAGTTTGCCAATTTACAGCTTTAATGAGCAAGTTAATTAGCCAGCCGATTGGCTAGCCAGTGTGCTGCTGCTGGCCTTCGATGTAAATTGAATTGCGGGCCATTCGCTTAGCGCCATCAGGCGGCAATGTTCAATCTTTTAAATGGAGCTAGCTTCATGCTGTGCCAAAATACATGCAATCAAGTGCAAAGAGGGAAGCGCTTTATTGAATTGGCTAGATAAAGAGAGCAACATGTCGAATACGTTATTTGAACAAATGACAGGCTAAGGGTACAACGCTGCGGGTACATGATATTCTTTTTTACAAATCGAACATTGTGCTAAAGAAAAACACACACACACCCACACACTGAATCGAAATAAAAAGCCAAATTGCTAGCCATTCAAACGTAGCTGCAAATCATGAAAAATGAGTCATTGGGCAGCTGGCAACATGATTCCGAAAGTCAGTCAACACACACATGTGTGGAAGGCTTTTGAAAAATAGTACAATGCTGTCTCAGTCGTGTTCAACAGCCGAGTAATTCCAAACGAACTGCACAAAACGAAATTGCGCAATGCCTTTGAGCACATCCTTTTTACCAACTGAACAAGGCCAAAATACTTTGTCTAGTGAGGCTGAGCAGTCAGCCCTTAAAAATGCTTAGCAACAGCTGTCTGAATGGTAATCAAGGCACAAACTGAAGATATCTAATCAAACTGCAGAAAGACTATGATGTCCAATAGTTTTCAGCAGTAAGTCTGGAAGGTTGAACAATTTTCTTATTCGCAATTCAGTTTACGAAATATGATAACTTTTTTTAAAGTGATATAATGCTCTATCAAAGTGAAGTCACCACATTAAAATCGTTTTAACAAGTCTTATAAATACCTAATAAGTTTTTAAATGCAAAATCAATTACATGTCAAAAAAAGTTCATCAGCCATGAAAATCGATTATGTTTCTCCAAAGTTATGAAACTTTTTCGTCTTTGACAACAAGTTTCAAACTAAAAACTTAAATGCCGAATAAATAACCACAAAATGTATTGCCCTAGTTTTGCAAAATATACCGATTTCTTTTTAAGGAGACAAGAAACTTAGTATACAATGAAAATGTCAGATATTTATTCTGTGTCGACTATTATTGCATTTGTGTGGTAATTTTCATAGGCAAACGTTTTTGCCTGCAATAAATTCTCTGGTGGACGTCTGTTATCTGGCTGAATGTGTCGCTGGTAATTAATTTTCATAAAATGCATTAGCATGCATATTGAATGGGCAAAAAGGCAGTGAAGAAAAAAATGTAAATGAACATTTAAAAAAGGGGCAATCAATGCTGTTTCACAATCAATATTAATTAGAGGAGACCTTACAGGATGCTGGGTGCAATAAAAAGTTGCATCCGAATAGCAAATAAATTGAAATAGCAGTAAGCCACAAAGCGTACCCAGTCAATGCACATTGAATGGCTATAAAATGTTGTTAATATTTGCATCTAATCAATATTGCGTATACGTAGTACCGTTGTGCCAAGAAAAACATTCAGAGCAAGTGAAAGAGAGAGAGAGAGACTTATGGAGAGAGATGTGAACTGAAATAATTAAAGTTGAGTCCTTTGGGCTGAAAAGTGACAGCAGGAACACACAAACACACTCACAGACACACACACACATGGAAAAGACCTTGTTTGCTTTGGCTGCTTGTAAAATTTGATTACTTTGTGGGCGGTCTCAAGTATTTCTATTTACCCACAGGGAACACACGTGAAATCAATTGTGGACTTCTCTCTCTCTCTCTCTTTGACTTGTGTGCATATGCATTGCGCTTTTCCACTCAGCTAGGGTGTGACCAACAACCACATATATTTACAAATTGCATTTGAATTTCCTGTTTAAATATTTGACAATTTTCCCACAGAATATTGAACAGGTTCTTTGTCAATCTGCAGGGCCCAAATATATATGTAAATCTCCTAGCTCAATTCAATGTTCGAGCTAATTAAATATTTGCCAAATGTTTTTAGCCGGTCGAAGGAAACCCAACATTTTTGGGCTTTTTTTGTTTATCCTACACATGTTTTGGTTGTTGTTAATTAAGTATACGCACTGAGGTAGCTTTCCTTTGCACGCCAATTTGGGCAGTTTCGTTTAGTTTTTGCTGACTTTGCATAAATTGCCTCCAAATAGCCTTGACTTTTTGCTTCTGCTTTATGTGCGCATCTTCTCTTCTTAGTTGCTGTCCGTAAAATATTTCAAGTTAAATACCAGTTAACGAAATGGCCAAAATGAGTTTGCCGGCATATGGAAATTACATTTCAAAGTATTTTTTTTACCTCCTCTTCTTTTGTTTCTAAAAACATCAGAGTTGTTGCCCGAAAGCACAAAGATGCAGTTTGAGGTAAGCTGCTGAGTGAAAAATACCCTATAGAAAGCCCAAAAATAAAAATTGATTCAAACATTTGGTCAGTCTTTGAAGCAGACACAAAGCATATTGCAATTAATAAAATAGGTTTTTAAATTTTGTTTAAATTTGCGTTTAATATACCCCATTTTAATATCAAAATTCCGTAGGGTATTTCAAAAGCACTATTTTACTAGCTCAGCCTGTGTAAATAAATGTAATAAATTTGACTTAATTTTAGGGGCTTTTTTGAGTCTATGTCCGAAAGAGTTTGTAATATATTTCAGAGTAGCTTGAAGCTGGCAGATAGGGGATGCATACATGATTAGAGTTAAAAGAAAGAACAACAGCAAGCATTTAGTTAGCTTAACTTTAAGTAAGCTCACAATGAAGAGTTGAGAACATTGTTTAAAACGAAACTTCCGTAAGCCCAATTCTCATTCTTTTATAAACAATATTCTTGACAAGCCTAACATAAAGTAGTGATAGATTTTTAATGAGAAGCAACTGTGTAAAACTCATTAACGCCCCTGAAAATTTCATTTAATTATTTTATTATTACAATTGAAGTCAATTTCAAGCGAAAAAAGCTCTCATTACCTACCTACGCTTTCTATAGCTGTGAAAAATCATTTCTAAGGCACGAAAAGTTTTTTGGTAACTTTCAAAGTCAGCTGTCGAAGCACCAACAAGGATTGTGTATAAGATGAGAGGGTTGGCGCAAGGGAGTTCCAGTTGGCCGCCTCCGATGATGCGGCAGCTTCTAATTAATCTTCAAAGTATTTACAACTTTTGTTTGTAGTTGTAACTCTGCTTGCTTTTAAATTGAAAACAACTGTAAATAATTAATGCAATATTATACTCAATTACCGACCAACTTGTATATAAATCTCTCAGTGAAGATTTTCGGCAAACAAAAACCAAAAGGCAAAGCAAAACCAGCACTCAACATCAGGCAAAAAGTGAAAACCAGAAATCAAAAGTTTCACTAACTAACAGCTGTTCAAGAAACTTATTTTTAGGGGTCGACAGCGGGTGATGAAAGAGTTTGAGTTTAAGCAAACAGTGCTGGCCAAATGTCAGACTACAAGTTGCCCTAAATGTGACCGGACTGCACAAACGCCAAACTTATGTGGTTTGGCTTTAAAAATGCATTTAGAGCGATTGTATGATTTATGCAGTTGGCTCAATTTTATGTGTAAGTTCAGTTTTAATGTGAAATATAATAAAATAAAAAAAAAAACAGAAAAATAGAAATTCGCTGCTAAAGTGTTGAATGTTAAAAAAATATTAATTGGGTGCTCACATTAAACAAACACTAAATCTTAATTAAACTCGTAAACAAGATTTATGTAGCAAGAAATATTTAAATTCCTTTTGTACATTGTGTGTTTGGATAGCAAATAAACATAAATCATGCGCCATTAAATGGCCACAAATATGTTGCACATTGCACCTGTGAATGGCATATGAAAAATTGTAATCGCCCCGACAAAGACAAATGCAACGTTTTAAGTTACAATCAGCTGGCCAAGCAATAAACAACAATTTACTTTATGGCTACTAAGCAAACAAAATAGCTACCAAATAGCAACAGCAACAGAAGCAGCAGCAGTAGCAGCATCCAAAGTTGCCACAGACCCCAAAGCCACAGCTAGTTACCAACAACAAATTGCTGCAGGCTGAACCCTTTGGGAGAGGGAAGGGCGATGAGCTCATTCGAAGCGACATTGTATAAACAACAATTTTCAGCGGATATTAAAAACAATGTTGCCACTGCGCGGTATTCTTGTTGGCCAGGAAAACACAAAAAAAGAGAATGGTGGAGGCTGCATCAAATTTCAAAACGTGTTTTGTCATTTCCATTTAGTTCCGCTCAGGCTGCCTCCTTTATCTCATTCCATGTATTGCTTGCCTGCTTCTTGTTGTTTCTCTTCTGACTCTGTCATTGAATGGTAAAGCGGATATCCGCCTGTCGCACTTATCAACAGCCCACTTTTGTGCTGTCGCAATTGTTTTACCAATTCGCTTCGACTATTTCCAAACATTTTAATGCCACTCAATTAGGTCGTTGACACCCCTGAAAACATTGCTTAGACTAAGCCACGCCATCTGTGATGGCACAGCATTTCAACTGATTAAATTTTCATTAACAGCAACATTTCCCTAATGTACTGACAAAAGCCGCTCGACAACTGGCAAAAATGGTATGCCAACAAGCATATACTCTGTGTCAAATAGTAAGGGAATCAACAGGAAAAATTATTCTCTATTTTTTTTGTAATTGGGAAGGAAGCTTTAAACGCCAATATTTCTAAAAATCATTTAATTATATGCAAAATTAAATACAAAAATAACAAGATTTTTGAATAAATTGCTTAATGAAATAAAACAAATGAATTTCTAATTACGCTTTTTAATATTAAAAAGCATATAATGCCTTTCAGCTAATTAAATAAAATACAAAATCATGTTAAATAGATTTTTCAATTAAATTGTAATGTCCAAACAAGCTGACCCAATTATAAAATGCACAGTTCTAACTCTAAATAAATTTACCACCTACAGAGGCTCAAATTGCCAGTTAATTGATATGCCCTGATAATGGTTAATATGTTGACTGAGACACTCTGAGGTTAAATGGGGCTGGGAGGACCGCAATGTTACCACAATGTTACTGTGCCATAAATTAGGCAGCCATTAGTTAGGCAACCGAATGCAACAGGAGGTACAGTCGTAACATTTGGAAATCATAGACGAATCAAATGGCTGTTAATTAAACGAAAATAATTTAAATTTAACATTGAGCCAAGTGCTATTTGGTCAAAAACCAGGTACAATTAGGCACACAGGTTTTGGGATCAACTAATTGGTGCGTGTTATCACAGCAAATCAAGCGTATATGCTGTCTGTCACTAGCTCAAAAGTGTTGCCAAAACCAACAATACCTTTCAACACCACAACCATTACTGACCGTACACCACACACAAACACACACACACACACACAGTCTTTGTTGTTGTTGCTGTTGATGTCAAAAGACGAAGCGTCAACGTTTGTCTATCATTAGAAGCTAAACAATTTGTGCCTGCTTCGCAATAAAGGGCATCCAGCATAACGAATGACTAGGTGGGGAATCTGTCACACGCACATTTAATGCGCTTTTGAGTGTGTGTGAGAGATAGTATGTGAATGTGCTTATGTGTGTAAGTTCAGCAGCACTGCTTAATCAACTTACGACTAAACAAAAGCTAATATAAATTATTTAATTAATCCCTTTTGGGTTTATTGGCTGCACACACTTTAGACACACACTCACTTAAGCCCAATCTATGTGTATGTGTGTGTCTATGTGTGTGTACTTTGTGCGTGCTGGCAATCAATGTCATAAACGTAGGTGTGAAAATGGCTGCGTTGATTGCGTTTTCGCATGAGCCTCAGAAGTTTTCTATGCGCCTGAAAATGGAAACGGAGGTTTGCCTTCTATTTTTGTGGGCCGCATTCAATTTGCAATTAAATACAAATTGATATTTGATTGATAAACTCTCCATGCGCATATTTAGCATAAGTTAATCTAATTTTGAAACAGTCTGTTACTTTGTTTGCCTTAACAAAGCACAAAGATTACGCAAAGCGTTAGATATTTATAAGAGAAGCATGCGCTGAAGAAGAATCTCTACATTTAAAAAACATTTTAGAAAGAATT
This sequence comes from Scaptomyza caliginosa, assembly GCA_035044725.1. NCBI lineage: Eukaryota > Metazoa > Arthropoda > Insecta > Diptera > Drosophilidae > Scaptomyza > Scaptomyza caliginosa. The sequence goes on along the minus strand of JAWNNR010000120.1, from coordinate 1,584,130 downwards.
ATGACTTCCACTCAATTTTGTTGTTGTTTTAGCATAAGCCAGTTAATGAATATTATAATTTTAGGCATTTTGCGCTCTTTACAATGATTAAACAAATTTATACTTTAATAATGCCTTCGATTGCAATCTCATAGCCAACAGCTATTTGGCACTGACTTCAATATTTGGGAGGGTCCTAGGCTACGATGCTTTGTTTGGGTAAACTCTTTGACTTGGCGTCGGCCAAAAAATATCATGGCCCAAATCTGTAGATGTTGCAACAATGCTAAGCCAAGTTCATGCCGGCACGCAGCACTAAATCTTTGCTTTCATGTTGGCGTTTTTGTTTGGCAGCAACAAGAAAGGAAAGAAGATGAAAAAAAAAAGAAAAATGAAACTTGTGAGCCAAACTCATAGCCCAAAGTTTACCCAAATAGGACAAAAAACCTACATGCTAGAGATATAAATCCCAGCCACATGCCTTTTATGCAAAGTTTGGATTAAGTTTTGCACTCCTGTTGGCAGGCTGAGACCCGACTCGTCCCAGCCCGGGCAGAGTCAGGTTGGGACCCGGCCTGCATGACTGCCCAAATTTGTAAACAATCAGAAAATGTGTCAACTTATTTCTTTGGTCGAGACCGGAGCTAACAAACAACAATGAATGCCCTCTGATGCCATAAGTAAATACATAGTTTGAAATTTGTTTTGTATAGCAACGGAAGAGATTGGGGTGGGCAGGGTGTGCTCAAAGTGTTGGAAAATTCATTTAAGCCGCTTAGTGAAATGTGCGCTAACAATAATAAAATTGGTCAGATAATGGCGAATGATTTGAAACTTTTAAGTGTGCAGCGTTTAAATTAAACAACAAAATCAGCAAAAGAGGAATGTATACAGATATGCATGTATATATCTATATAGCTTGGCTAAATTGAAAAGCTGCAGTGAGTAAGCCAAATTGTAATTGGCAAAGCGTAAAATGAACTGCAGTCTCAAAGGACACTAGCCAAATTTAAAATAAACAGAAACCAACTATTGAAAGCACAAGATACAGCTGCAATTTTAACCCTACTGATACACACATGGGAGATCCCTTTGACTAGCTTACAATGGTCTGCAAATAAATTGGATTTCAATTTTCCTGCCTGCGACTTTGACAATATCTAGCATTTCTACTTTAAAACTTGCTCAAGAAAAAAAAGGCTTCCCAATGGTGTATTTGCGTGTGTCGTCCATCTGTTTGTATATCTGTCTATCAGACATGTCCTGTGCTATATATCCCTTTTATTAACAGATTTGCATGTGACTGACAAAAGCTCTGGGGCAGACTGCTGTTGGCCAACAATTAGTAAGCCAATACGAGACACACGCACCGTGTCAATGGCCATTAAAGCACGCGCTAGCATTTCTCTTTCTTTTTTTTTCATTGCCATTTACATAAAACGATTGCCACTTTATCTGAGTCAGTCGAATATAGAATGAATGTAAATGTAACACTTACAGCAGCACAGAGCAGTTAAAATGACAGCACAATAACAAAGCAAAAGTAATTTCATTCGTCTCTAATCATATCACATTCCCCATCATTTGCCATCGTTTTCTATTATCTGCATTGCACATTCCCAAAAGCAAAAACAGAAAAATTTTGACTCGTTGAGAAAAATTCATGGCAGCAAGTACTCATGTGTATGCGATTATTTTGATTACACTAGCATATATTCTGTGATAAACGTAGCAATCATGAAAATAATATAAAAAGAAGGTTTTATCTAAAGGAATTCTGAGCAGTTTTAAAAATTTGTTATTTAATATTGCTTTCCTAACTTAAGTTTCTGAGGAAGTTTCGAGTATACTTATGTTAAAGTTTACTAACTAACTACTACTTTATTCTGCGTACAAACCTTCACCAACATCTTTGTACGCATGAACGTAGCTGAAATCAGAGAATATTTCTCATGCTGCTGTTACGTATGCAAACGCTATAAATAAAGCGGCAAATGTGTAAAGTTTACTCGCACCCTGTCCGCAATTTTGTGGCTGCCTGCGTGTAAGTGTATGTGTGTATCGTTTTGAATATGCTTATCATTGTTAGAGTAGCAGGAGCACTGCGGCAAACAGTATCCACTGACTTCAGCATTCGACAGAAAGCATAACACGTGTGGCACAAACACATACAGAGCGAGAGAGCGTGGAGCTGTTTTGACTGTTTGTGTGAACAACAACACAAGTGAAATTTCCCCAGTGACTGACAGACGATCAGGCAACAAATGTGGCAACAACAACAGATACAACCAAAGCCCACACATACACAGGCACAGTCAGAGACATATTCAATTGCGGCAACCGCAATACATTCGTAACTGGGGGTACTGTGGAAGCTGCCAAAAAATGTTTGCATATATTGGGAAACAATAAATTTTACAGCAATGTGTTTGCCCCCATTGCCCACAGTACTATCTCAATACCTCTCCCACTCGCTCGGTGTGTGTGCACGTCCAACATTAAATGACCTTCGACATTTACGGGGTTAGGTAAGGGGGTGGTAAGGGCGGCTTGCGGGGGCTTGTGTTGTGTGGAGAATGATGACAAAGACAAAGGCACCAAATTGCTAGACTGTGACAGCTGCGAGCCACGGATAACTTAAATGGGTTAAAAGGATACGTCCGGATGACTCCTACTGTTATTGTTGCTACTGTTGCTCCTTCTGTTGCTTCTGCTGCAGTGCTTTTGTGCGATTTTCTGGCTGCTTGCCGGAGATTCGGGCTACGCTCGCTGCATATTTGATGTCAACAACAATGCTCGACTCAAAGTGACAACAAAATTGAAATGACACTCAACTTTCACCATCCCAGCCACACTGAAACAAAAGCAACAAAAACAGATCCAACCAACTACAAAAATGTAAAAAAAAAATTAAGTGCCTCAAGACTTTAAAAGTTTTAATAGTGCGTGTTGCTGAAAAGTAATTCACCTGGCCTCTAGTTTTTAATAGAACATGTTTACAGCACTTGATTTTATTTATTGCTTTTGAAAGGCCTTTGCCTATTTTAATGACATACTTAACACTTAAGTCATAAGGGCAGCCAATACGGAATAATAAAAACTCAAAAAAACTCCATAAAAAACAAATATATAAAGAGTATTCAAGTATTAATAAATAAATTTAAATATATTTGAAACAATAGAGCACAACTCTAGAGCGCACCTCAAGATTCTTCTTTTATTGCAATATATATTATAATTAAATCAAATAAGTATTCTTCAAGGCAATTTAACATTAAATGCACAATAATTCCATTGGATTCAAATGTTGAATACAATTGTAAATTATTTTACAATATGGATTCCAAAGAATTCATGTAAAATCACGCTGAAATAAAGCAGAATGAATACAAAATAACACAGGGGAAAAACAGTTTTTCAACAATTTACAATTATAATCAATTTGATTTATATTTTACTTTGCATTGTAAATTGTTGCTGTTTGCCAGCAGTCGAGAAGCAAAAAAAAGTAATGCAAAAGTATTTTCATGCTACAAGAGAGAGACAAGAAAGTAGCTTTAGTGACGCTGCAGTAAAAGTTTTCGTTAGACTATATTTGCTTTCTTTTCTATTTGTATATAAAAATAAAGAATATTAACAATTTTCTCATTAAAATGGTGTAAGGTGTGCACAAAGTCTGTAAGAATATTTCGTATATTTCTCGCTTTGAGCATTCTTATTTTTGGAAGTTTGGCCAAACAATTTTAATAAACATGCGCAAAAAAATTTAATTATATGCATGGGGGCATTCAGTATTATGGGAAATAGAGCCATCAGAAAAGGCGGAAAAGTAAACATAACCATAACATGCAAAGTCAGATAAGCAGACGGCAATATACACAGACACACACACACGGACACACACTCGAACATTGAACTTAACCCAGCAACAACTAAGCTGAAATTTAATATTGGAAGGCAATGAGCCGGGGCGCAATAAAAGCTCCAAAACCCCCAAAGGAATGGCAAAAGGACAAGAAGAACAGGAGCTGAGGAAAAGGGGAGGAACTGGAAACACACTGCCACAGACCGCTGTGCCTCATGTGCCCGTATTCTGCTTCCTGCTGCTTACTTTAGCTTGCCTATTGCCAACTAGCTGTATAGCCTCTGTGACTGCCAATAAAGTTCACATAGGTGGGAGTGGGAGTGAAAATGGAAGTGGATGTGGAAAACGACCTTCCTCCAATTGTTCCACCTAGTACCTAGCTATATGTAGTAGATAGACGTCGCCTTGTCGATCGAGGGGTAAATGTTGCTGCTTTGTTACATAATAGTTGAAGTTTTATTGTCGAAAGCTATTAAACTTTTCCCATCAAAAGCGTAGGATATGGCACATAGAAAGGTGTAGAGCATTAAGGTTACTTGCCACACACACACACCTATATATATATATATATTTACAAACAAACATAAGTATAGACATACACACTGGGAGTAGGTTATCAGGCTATATATATTCATACAGACAAGCTGCTACAATGATGATATCGCAATAATCATGATACGCATTAGAGCAATTTGAAACAAATCTACAACACTGTAGCAAATAATTCCCAAATAGAACATTTAAAGTTTAAACTTCAATTATACAATTCTGAGTATTTCATGCTTTGTGAATGATTCACATTAAAACCATAGATAACAATTAAGCCACAAGCAAATAACTAAGAAACTAAGTAAATTGAAAGATGTTTCTTTGAATGTCAATATGCCAGGCTTGTCTTTGAAGTACAGGGAAAATTTAACAAAATTCTTAATAAAACTAAGCTTTATGAAAGTATTAGAAATACAATTGGATACTAGCACAACAAAATACTCATTGTGATTCTCAATTGGCTCAAGCACAATCTAGTGTTTGCTGAACACAATCCCAGTTTGACTTTTAATTTGAAAATTGTGACCTGCAATGTCCATAAAAATCAGGTTTCAATGACTGTGCACTCATTTCCTACGCATTTCCTACTTTGATGTTGATGGTGCCAGAGACTTTTCTGTGTAAGTTGGAAGTTAAAGTTAAAGAAGAGCTCGCCAAACTTTTCACGGTGCCACACGGAGCTGGAACTTTACTTCACGGGTTTTTTTTGTTTTTTTTGAGTTGGTGGTTGTAGATGTTATTGGGGCTGGTTGTGGCCAGTGCTTAACTTGTGGCATAGCCTCAACTGATTTTGCCTCGGTCCCTTGGTACGTCCTTCGATTTCTACCTTTACTTCATCTTCGATTAGCTTTTCATGTAGCCAGGGCACGCATAGCGCATAAAATTGTTTCAGTGTGTTGGTTTAACAGTGGCAAAACTTACACCTGGCTCTAAGGTCCTCCCATTCCCAGCTGCCCCACTTGGCATGTGGGTTACAAGTGAGTGTGCGTGTGTGTGTGTGTGTGTATGGGCATCGCCTACGAAATTGAAAAAGTTTACCACGAATTTCGAGTTGGAAGCGCTGCTCTTCAACACTTGAGCAACTGTTTCGCTCCGTTTGTCGATAATTTCGTTTTTGCCTTTGCTAATGAATTTGCTTGTTTGCACTCTGCGGTGCAACCACAAAAGCCATAAAGATACAGCAAACCCAACCGCTTCGCAAAAACCCACACACACACGCACGAATAGCAGCTGCCAGTTGCAAGGCCAAAGAATTTGAAATGCAATTAATCAGTGTAAATTGCAGGATACTGTTTTTGCTGCAAGATAACAAAATGCGAATCTACCACAAAAAATACATGCAAACCAACAAACACACAGACAAAACACAAACGCATACCCACACACACACGCACACAGACGCATATATGTACAGCTCAAGTTTGACACTTTTATGGCAAAAAGAACCCAAATATACAAAACTAGAGATTGAGTTGAAGATACTGATATATGTAAGCCAAAGTAAATGCACTCAGAAAAATCTAGCTCTCCCTTATTTTTCACAGAGTTCTTAAGTTTATCATTTGGAAACAGTGCTTCTTACGTTACCCTAAAACACATGTACCTTTAAAGATTCAGAATAACTTTACACAAATTTCCATTTCTGGTCAAATATTTGTACATTTTGACAACACCTGTGCTTGATTTGAAAATCCCCTACCATTTTTGTTAAGTGAATGCACAGGGATAAGGATAAGGATAGAGATAGAGCAAATATGTTGATGCAATAACATGCAACTTTGACACTTGCAAGGGCCACACACTCACACTGAGATGCATAAGGGGGTTAGATGAGTGCAAAACCAGTTCGCTACCCAGTTACATGAAATACATGCACTTACTGTTGATTTGTGCATCCGACTAAAGGACCGAAGGACCTCATGACCAAACCAGTATCAACCAGAGAAACAGACCAGAGCAGACCGGCAGCTGCTTGCCCAACACTTTAAGCCAAAGCCAAGTTGAGTTTCATTTGCAATTTTCATCTGCAGCTGTTACTTGAGTGCACAGCATACATACCAACGTATGAACGTACGAAAATAAAAAAAGAGAGCGATAGAGAGAGAGAGACAAAGTTTATAAGCTACACACAACTCGTTCACACAGATATGCTTAAGTACACCAAAACGAAATTGGAAAAAAATAATGAATCTTTAATTGCATTACAACGAATACTGGATACGCTTTCAAGTGGCAATTGATTAGAAAGTTTTGTGAATTATACCCAAAAAGAAATTCAAAAAAACATTTTATTACTTTCAACTAGACAATAATTGATCATAAACGATACAAATAAAAAAGGTTATTGAAAGGTGCTGGAAAATGGAAAGAAAGAAAGAGAATACAACTATGAGAAGAGTATCTGTAACGATCGTTTAGTTAAAGCGAGAAATATAAACTACCATTTAAGCTGCGCTGGCATTTGAACCCATTTGGCAAGTGAAAGAAGAAACAAGAGACGAAACACACACAAACAAGCCGAGCAAGCGATTTTGCCAACAACAAACATACTACAAGTATCTATTACACTCGAGCTGGATGAATGTTGAGCTGTGTGCCGCAACGAGGATATTCATTTCCAGATGTCCAGATGTAATTACAATTAATAAATAAATATGATTTGGCCGGTTAATAGAACTGAATGTTGCAGCAGGAGGCAATTGGGAATGTGGCGATTAAATTTTCCAGGTCCAAGAACGCGCAGTTAAGTTATTTTTAATTGGCTGTAGGAGGTAAAATGCGGCTTGAACTCAGCCGGAGGTAAAATTAAATCAAACATTTTAGCAAAACCGCTCAACGCACGCGCCTCCAAATGTTGCTTGCATCGGTCGCGTCAAAGGCCACGCTAGCAGATGTGGTCCTGGAAATGAGATGGCGCATATTGGGTGGGTAGAAAGTGGCAGGACTTAGTGAGCTAACTGTCAAAAAGCGGACCCGAGACAGAGGGGACAGAGTTTCTAATTACTGGATACTGTTGCTGGTGGGTAGCGCGTCGCCGAAAATTTCGCTTATGTCAAGCATCTTGCGGCAAGTATGAAATGTGCTTTGGCCGAACACTTTGATATTATTATTGTGAGTGATGTTTTGATACGGCCACAAACAGCAATCGAGCAGCAACGATCAAACCTGACATCAGACGCAATTAGCAATAAATTCAAGTCCCAAAACTCGGACGTGTAATCAATTAAGCTGTTGACAGCTAAACAGCACTGAACTAATAGTAATTATTATGCTGACACTTCAATATTGAATAATAAAAGAGATGTACATTTAATTTTTTGGGTCTGTGATAGAGATATATTTATGCAAATTGATTATGCAGAGTAATAGATAGCTTAGTAAATGAAATATATATTGATAATTATAGTTTGCGAGCAAGGTAATTAAATATTATTGCATTTGTTAAAAAACTTGTTCGACAGGATTGTCAATTACGTTTTATTTTATGCTATTAATAACAGCCAATTGTTATTTTAATTTCATTTATAGCTTATTGAATTATACAATCTATTACATTCATAACAAGCAAATTGATTTAAAAAGAAAATATAGAGGGCGACCTATAGATACACTACATAGTTCTACATAGTTCAAACACCACAACAGCACAACTATAATGACTTTATAATAAACTTTAAACTTTAACTAATTTATCAGCAGAGATCTGCCAAAGACAGCTTGACTAATGAGCAAATTAATAACTTGTCAAGTTGGGGAAATCTTTGAAGTCTTCAGGCAGAGTTTTGCCTGTAGTTATGGCAAGTACAAGCTGTCTCAATCAAAGTCAACTTTGTATTGGCAAAATAGTAATAATTAATCTATTACAGATGCTAAAATTAAAATGTCTTCAAGGCGCCTTGGGGAATTTGCACTTTGAAATATTAAAAAGACAATACGTAATCAATGATAGATTGATATCAAAAAAGAATGGAAAAACTTATTGCAAAAGGAAACAAAAGACACAAAACTTGAGTGGACAACGGGCAAGAACGAACGAGAGAGTTTAAGGGAAGGCAGTCAAGGAAATCAATTAAAAGCATTTCCCATCCCTTACAGCCTTGCCCACATCCTTCTACTTCAACTTCTGCCCCGCCAATCGCCGTCGACGTTTATAATTTATGACGCCTATAATTGCAGCAATTTATGTGTCTGTGTTCGTATTTGCGCTAAGGCTTATGCCATACAGCAAAACCCATTTTGATACGTATACGCCATGAGTTTAAAAGAGGCAGGGGCGATAGGGTCTGACACAAGCTAGCCTCATTTTGAAGTTCACCCTTGAAAATGTCCTTTTTGTGTTGCGTTGCTAGCAAAATGTCGTCGTTGTTGTTGTTGTCGTCCTGGTTCTGGTTCTGGCTCTCATCGTTGCTTGATTGCACTTTTAATTAACTTTTTTGCGAGCGGCGGCTGCTGGAATTGCTGTTATTGCTGTTGTTGTTGTTGTTATTGCTGGTGCAATTCTCGGCTGCAGTTGCCAATTGTTGGCACTTTGTGCTTAAATATTATTTTTTTGCTGCTGCTGCTGCTGCTCTCGCCTCACGTCATTAACAAAGGCAAACAAGTCGCGCATGAGGCCATAAATAATTGAAGGGACACGCCCAGCTGGCGCACAAATTTAAGCGACAAAAACAGCAATAACAACAACTATGAATACATTCAACATCATGCCTGCCACATGCTGCAAGCTTATTTGCCTTCCCCCTCATTTCGCCCACGAGCCCAATATGTTTATTCAATTTGCTTGATTGCAATAAAGGAATACTGTATCACAAAATAAAAAAAGGGCCGCAACTTTTGTTATGGATTTGACGAGAGGGGATAGAGAAGCGATGGCAGATTTGTAACACCTATCAGCAGGTAAGGTTTAAGGTGATTGGCAGTGCAGGCACGCATGATATTATGATTGGAAAATGAAAATCATTTACGTGCGTTGATAGCAGCAAGCAGCGTGTCAATTTGCAGCCCATATAAATCAAATCTAGCAGAAAGAACTCAACCAATTTGCTGCGGTGCGGGGGCGTAAAGAGGAAGTGTGGGTTGTAGATCAAGCTGGTTAGTGGGATAGGCGTAAGCTGTACGCTGCCCAATGAATCGTTCATGAGTCAATTAATGTGGCAACGTGCAGCGCATAATGATGTGAGCACAAGAGAGAAAATCAAAATCGCAATCAGCTTGCAGCCATAATCCGAATTGGTCAGTTAATGATTGTGCATAATGTTGTATCTAAGCATTGATTATAATTACAAATTTAATAGCATTTAGAAGTTTCAGTTTTCTTTTTATGATGATAATTATACAAAAAATAAAAGTAACAATTCAATAATAAAGTACAGCCCGGTAAAATCCCCTCAAGTGTAATAGAGAAACATTTCTAGCTTGAATACACACAATCTAATCGGTTTAGTAAACATAAAAAAGACTAGGCTGTGTTTTTTTTTTTCTTTGCCAACTCAATAAATCATAACAAAAATCCCCAAATCTTTGTTACCCTAGTAAGCACTTATGACCGGTAAGAGCTTGCATACTTTTCAATTAGTAGCTGTTTTATATTTTTTTATTATATATATTTATTTACACACAGTGTAAATCGAGTTAAACTCGAATGGGTCCTAAACAAGGGAAAGTTGTGTTTAAAAGAAAAACGCATAAATGAAAACTAAATATTTGCACTGGCTGTTATTTGGGGCCCTTGTTAAGGCCAACAAACTGACAAGAGCGAAAAGGAAAAAAATCAGAAGGAAAACACAAAAATAAATAAAATAATACAAAAAAGGTTTTCGTTCCAACATATTCTAGGTCGGGTAACAACTGCCGTCTATGAGGGTCTAAATAACTAAGTCAATAAATCAGTTCGACATAATTTTTTCTTCGCTTTTTTTTATATCTAAAGTATTTTGTGTTGTTTTTTTCGCATTGTTTTCGTATAAATCCCAAACAAACAGAGGGAGAACATTTGCCAAATGTTTGGCAACGGCAGCAGGGAAAGCAATGATAGCCCAGTCAAAAGGTTGATACACATGGCCCAAAAGATACATAAACAATGATAACTACAAAGTTTATCAATTTGTAAAATGGTGGCCACAAGACAGACAAACAAAAACAAAAAGATAAGGCAAACACCAGACAAAGCGAACAGAGCCAGCATATGCACTTCTGTTAACTTAACAGAAAGCTTACAGAAATGGTTGCTGCATACGCTAAGCAAGTGAAAAAGCTCAAATAGTTACAGTGAGTATGGTATTAGCAGTTAATAACTTATTGTGTATTTTAGTGTGGCTTAACAAACTAATGCAATTAAAAAGTAAACTCTAACGCATTATTTAAACGATAAGCTAGACAAATTTTCTACACACTAACTCAAACGCTTTCAAAACACAAAAAAGAATCAAATATAAATAGAAATCAAATCATAACAAAAGTTTAATGAATGAATTGTTTTTGCTACTTGTCAATATTGTGTTAGTCTATTTTCCATTTCCTGTTTGTTTTGTTTATAGGCCAGGAAACACAAAAAAAAGAATGAAAAAAAAAACAAAACAAACAACCGCGGACCGTAAAAAACATTGTTTTAAAAATAAGTACTATATTTTAGTATTGTAGCGTGTGCGCTCTGCAAAAACCCATTTAAAAATATACAAATTCAAATTCAAATTGAAATGCAAAACATGTGCTGCAATGAATGTACAATTGTACAAGTGTCAACTTTGATATGCGAGCGACTTGACTCAACCCGACGGCCAAATATTTTAAAAATCTTTCTATCTTTTATGCCATTTGCACAAAATTAGGCAACAAAATTAGCACCAATACCAATACTCATGTGTAAACAAAAACGTTCAACGATGGCAAGTACAGTGCGAGAATGGCAGCCGACCAAACAAAACATTTTTCTAATCAATTTAGCGCTTGTTTAAATTAATCACATACGAGATGGCTTCAACATGAATCTTCAATTACGCCGCCGGTTGACCAAGTGAATTGGTCAGCAACGGCATTGGGTGCCCCTTCTAAAATGCTGGCAACATTTTTTTGGTGGCTATAAAAATAAATACTTATAAATAAATATATAAAACAGCGAGCTTTGCCAAACCCAAAACCCACCCCTCGTTCAGTTCTTGTGGTCAAATCATAATAAGTACAGATGTGTAGACAAAGAACGCGAAAAAAAAAATAAACAGAAAACAAATAAAGAAAATTTCTAGTAAAAATATGACAAAAATACTAGAAAAGAAACTGTCAATGCATCTCTTTGGAGTATTTTTCCATCTTCTAGTATATACTTAAGGCACTTTGGTCGTGTGACTTGCCTTTGTTTTTCGTTCGCTGAGGCGATCTCTTTGCCAATTCTGAATGTCACGGGTTCGAACCCTTGGAATGCATTGGTAATTTTTTGGGTGCCATTGATACCTCAGCAGGTGCCAGCTTCTCAGTCGTTTGTATCTGTATTTGTCAGCACACAAAAACGCGATATGATGAAGAGAGAGATTCGTTTAAGATAAATACATATTAATTGACCATCAAGAACTGTCAACACCAACAACAAAGTAAACAAAAAAAGCAACAGCCAAATGACTGAGACAACAGCGAATTTGTTATTAAAATATCGCCACGCTTTCTCTGCTTATCTTGTCGCTGCTCATAAAAGTTGCAAGAAATTTTGAAATAAAAACAATCAACTTAAGTAGGCATGAATTCTAAATACCCTATACGTTATATATTTACTTTTTCCATAATATAACTTTTCACATAGGATAATGCCTTTAGGTGTTGTTAATTAAACGTATTTTCATGTTTAAGGTAGACTTTTCTCCTGTATTCTATTTGTAAGCGTATCTAAACCCGGTAAGCAATTAAGCAGCATATTCCAAGAGATCAGCCATCAAAATTGTTGTATTTAGGATATATATTTTTTGCACGAGGCGCGCACAAAGTCAAGACTACTATTATAATTATAGCGACACCCACCTATTGGCGCCCAATTTCTAGCCCACAATACACACCCATACACACACAATATCACGGACAGACAGACTGTAAGGCGTACAGAGGACGACGACGTCGACTCACGGTCAAGTTGAAAAACATTGAGAGTGTGGAACGGATGTTGGCTTTTTTTTTTGTAGCTCTGGAGATGCTGCTTTTTGTTTATGAAGGCCAGCATGGAAGAATAGAAGTAGAAAAAACGCAACGGAATCGCTTTATAGCGTGTGTCACATTAACCCAATAAATAAACAAGCAAGAAAGCGATTTGAGAGCGGATTTTTATTTTTAACAGACAGCGCAGTCAAGGGCAGCGACCGAGATAGAAACAAAAACAGAGGCAGCGACTGTGGCAGAGCCGAGTGAATGCTCGCCGATTGTCGATGCGTTGATCGTTGTTTGTTAATGTGTCTTTGATGTTGTCTGGCGAGTCGTCGTCGTAGTCGTCGTTGTTGTTTGGCTTTTCTAGCTTTTCGCAAAAATTTTCGCTCAGTATCGAGGGAAATCACGGCGCGCTAACATTTGGTGGAAATGCAAGTTCGTGAACGCGTCAAATCTACAGCACACAAGGATTAACAAGAAAAGTGTGACCAAAAACCAATGTAAAATAGTAAAAATATATATACAAATATTGTGAATGTCAAATGAGTATAGAAAATATAAACTTTAAATCTAGTATCTAAAAAGCGAGCGTGATCAAAACGAAAAATAAAATACATAATAAAAAACTGTGTCAAAATAAATGTATTTAACAGGTTTGCGGTGTCTATAAAAGTTCATCAAGGATTAATCCGCTAGTGTGACCAAACCAATTAAAAATACAACAACACCTAGTATATATACATTATAATTATTGTGTTTTATGCGTCTCACGGCTCGTCTAGTTGGCAAAAAAAAGTGTCGCGCGATTATACGGCTCAATTGTTGAGTGCCAAACGAGAGCCCTATGCCAAGAAATAAGTTAATAAATTTTGTGAATAATTGCACAAAATTGATATATTAATTGCCAGGCATTTATATTCGGTCTTCAAACACATTGTCGAGAAGCTGTCGCTCGTCTAAGTATCGCGAGTAGTGCCTGGCTATAAATAAATAAATAAAAAAAAATATACATATATACATTATATATAGTATATATACACATCTACTAAATAACAACAAATTTTATTTATTGCCCAAAATATACATACACACATGTTTGTTTATCTATGTGTGTTGTTGTTGTGTTTGTGTCTCAGCCAAAAGGCAAATAATATTGAAATTTTTAGCGCTACTAACTTTTTCAGCACTAAAACACACAAACAAAATATTGTCCCATAAAATTCATATAAAAAACACAAATAAAAAAACCAAAGTGAACTAAAAAAAAATCGAAACAACAACAAATTAAAATTGTGAATTTTCAGCGCAAAGAAAAAGCAACATACAAATTTATAAACACAGAAGCCTTTTAAAACAAGTAGGCTAGCAAAATGTCGACAACGACGCGAAGTTCACTGACGAGAAAATCGTCACTGACCAAAAGCAGTAGTAGCTCGGATAAAGCAACAACCAAATCTTTAACATCCACCTCTGCTACAACAACAAAAACATCGAAAACAACTACAAATGCATCCAACACATCTGCAGCAACAACGGCAACAGATGCAACGGGGAGCGGCAACAAACAAAAAATGCAATACACAAAAACCAGAGAGCGCATGGTCGATGGTACAGTTGCACTTATACCATATACGATACATTAACTATGTACTTTCGTATTCATTATTTATAAATCTTACAAAATGATTGCAAATCCCAAAAACTTCAGAATTGTCTTTTGGTTGTATCTTGCCACTTGCGACCTTGAACTAATTGTACGACAAAAAAATACTAACCTGCAACAACAAAAAGCAGATATATGTTTTTGATGAGATTTGAATCTAATGTGTGACTTCTAAGCATATTCCACAAAGTAAAAGACCTTATAAGATGCTCTTAGAAATTTGTAGGATTTTTATTATGATCATGAGATTCGTTTGTTTCAAACATCCTTTTATATTGAATTTATGATTCAGTCCCTAGTTACCCCTATCACCTCGATAGAAACTTCATGCTGCTTTTGCACATGACCTTGACCCAATTGAAATGAAATTATTGAATGACAAATCACATGTGCCGTTTCTGCATTCATTAAATGAACCATTCCTGTTATAAAATTGCTTAATAGTTAAATAAAACAAAAATTAAATTATTTATAAGCAGCAATTATGAACAGCATCTGTCTTATAAGATATATATTGCTGTTTTATTGGCATAATGCGCTGCTATTTGAACATTTCGACAGAGATTATGACAATCCAAATATGAGTGTGCATACATGTGTGTTTGTGTGTGTGCTCGTGTTTTTTTTTTTTTGTGTGCCAATCAATTTTGCCGACTTTTATATTCACTCATTCAAAAATCGCGTAATTAGCGTAAGAAGAAATGCATGTGCATTGCAACTTGGCAGATGCTGCCACACATGGGGGCAGATGTGTGCTTGAGGGTATTGTAAATCTGGCAGCGTAGCCAAGCCAAATAAGTATTAGCGATAAGTTGCTGCAGCTCGTTAACCTACATGCACACATGCACACACAAACACATACTCAAAAGCACAAATAAACAAACAGACACAACGTTGCACATTGCGTATACGCAATGTCTATATAAACTAATGTATTCAATACGCTACTGCCTGCAATTTAGATGTGCCTCTGCCACCCACACACAAACTGACCATGTCCGAGGTATACGATGATCCCAAGACAGGCAAACCCAATTTCGATACACTGCGTCAGCATTTTTTGCTCGAGGGACGCGTCGAGGAATCTGTCGCCCTGCGCATCATCAGCGAGGGTGCCGATCTGTTGCGCGAGGAGAAAAATATGATCGATGTCGAGGCGCCCATCACTGTCTGCGGTGACATCCACGGCCAGTTCTTTGATCTGGTCAAGCTCTTTGAGGTTGGTGGTCCGCCGGCCACCACACGATATCTCTTTTTGGGTGACTACGTGGACCGAGGCTATTTCAGCATAGAGGTAAGTAAGGAAGAATAAAAGTATATAGTATATAAAATAAAGCCACTTTTTATTGTGTTCCATCTAGTGTGTACTTTATCTGTGGTCCCTGAAGATCACCTATCCCGATACACTTCACTTGCTGCGCGGCAATCACGAGTGTCGTCATCTTACGGAATACTTTACCTTCAAACAGGAGTGTAAGTTGATTGATTTGAAAGAGATCAAAAACGCGTATGTAATTCATACAATGTATTACAAGCTTGTCAAGCTTAAAGCCAATAATTAAATCTAACATATGCTTTAAAATTTGTGAATTTAATGTGCCAGCCATAAATGTCAAAGATTTAAAGGGCCAATGAAAAGAAGCTTATTTACAGTTTATAGTGTAATTTTAATGTCATTTATAAAAGCCACAACAAGTGCATAAATCTTGACCACCTCATGCGGTTTTCGTCTGCTCGTTTGCCATTTGCATTGCATTTGTTAATTCGTTTTGGTGTTTGTGTGTGTTGTTACAGGCATTATTAAATATTCGGAAAGTATTTACGATGCGTGCATGGAAGCATTCGACTGCCTGCCCCTCGCCGCCCTGCTCAATCAGCAGTTTTTGTGCATACACGGCGGACTCTCGCCAGAGATTTTCACACTCGACGACATTAAGACGGTAATATAATGGTTGTCTCGCTGAAATGTTTACAATCACTCAGTCAAATATGTTTTTTTTTTGTTTTGGTCTCGTTGAATTTGGCAGCTGAATCGCTTCAGGGAGCCGCCCGCCTATGGCCCCATGTGTGATCTGTTGTGGTCCGATCCGTTAGAAGATTTTGGCAGTGAGAAGACCAACGAATTCTTCTCCCACAACTCGGTGCGTGGCTGTTCCTATTTCTTTAGCTATGCGGCCTGCTGTGAGTTCCTGCAGAAGAACAACCTGTTGTCCATAGTGCGTGCCCATGAAGCCCAAGATGCAGGGTGAGTTTGACTTAATGTACCTTTAAAATATATGCTGATTGTTGGTTTTCCCTCGTTAGCTATCGCATGTATCGAAAGAATCAAGTAACGGGCTTCCCATCACTGATTACCATCTTTTCGGCGCCCAATTATTTAGATGTTTACAACAACAAGGTATGACTTGGCCAATACGATCAACTTTATTTTGCCGCAAATTTTGTATATTGAATTTGGTGTGCTCTCGCGATATTGTCTATTTTTAAATTTTACACAAAAATCTCTTCATGCTGCACAGCGCACTGCGCTTATTATATGTATATGTAGTTGTTGTGCTCTCTGTGTGCGTGTATGTGTGTGTGCCTTCCATAAATATTTGTTTGCCTTTTTTCTATTCTATTTCACGTATTTGTCAAAACGCATCGTCAACATTTGACAAAAGGCAGCTGTGCTCAAGTACGAGAACAACGTGATGAACATTAGACAATTCAATTGCTCGCCGCATCCTTACTGGTTGCCAAACTTTATGGATGTCTTTACCTGGTCGCTGCCCTTTGTTGGCGAGAAGGTAAGAAAAAACGACTAACTCTCATAGTTTTCCTCATTCTTACCTCACTTTTTCTTTGTCTAGGTCACTGAGATGTTGGTTAATGTTCTAAACATTTGCTCAGATGATGAGCTTGTAGCTGGACCCGATGATGAACTGGAGGAAGGTATGTGTATATGTTCGTCTTTGTTTTGTAGGTTTATTGTATGTGATGTATTTTGTGTCTGTACAAGTGTCGTATACTCAACATTAAAAAAAAAACCCTGTCCTTCTGCAATGTATGCAAAAATACCAACGAACAACAATATATATCTAACTAATCTCTTATTAAAACTACTTATTTTCAAAATGTATCTGCACACAAAAATGTAATAACAAAACCAACAACAACCAATCGACTACAACAACACACAACAAACCAACAAAAAAAAAAACAAAAAAACCACCCACTTTAAAAACACACCTCATTCCCTGATGATTGTGGTGATGGGTGGGTGGTGCTGGGTTTTGGGCGTATATAGAGCTGCGCAAGAAAATTGTGCTCGTGCCGGCGACTGTGAACAATGTCAATAACAATAATACGCCCAGTAAGCCAGGTAAGCTCAGTGTTGAACCGCCGTCGCCACCGTTGCTGTTTCTATTGCTGCTGCTGCTGCTACTGCTGCTGACGCGAAAGATAGAAAAAGAGCTTAACGAGAGCTTTGCACAGCTTTGATCAGCTTTGGCACGCAAAGCTTTGCCTAAACACCTTTCAGCTAGCATCCGCACCCAGAGTTGCCTAAATATTTTATATATATTACAAATATGCCAAATATTTGAAGCTATTCCGTGCAGAAACCAACTAATTGAGTTCTATTTATTCACAGCTTCAATGTCAGCGTTACGCAAAGAGATAATCCGTAACAAAATACGCGCCATTGGCAAGATGTCGCGTGTGTTTTCTGTTCTAAGGTAAGTGAATAATCTATTGTGGTTGGCTTTAGGCATTTCACACCTGTTGTACACCTTGCAGGGAAGAGTCGGAGAGCGTGCTGAAATTAAAGGGCCTGACGCCAACGGGCTCATTGCCAATGGGCGCACTCTCTGGTGGTCGTGACTCACTCAAAGAGGGTAAGATAAATATGATAATAATACCTGAAGTTACTTTTATAGAACTTAGTACTCTTCTATTTAGCAGTTTTAAGAGTTACGTCTTTATCATTATTTTTTCTGCATCGACAGCTCTTCAAGGATTGACTGTTGGCGCACACATTCACTCCTTTGCCGAGGCAAAGGGCTTGGATGCTGTCAATGAGCGAATGCCGCCACGTCGACCACTGACGATGAGTGCCAGCAGCAGCAGCATAACAACGATAAGCAGCAGCACCACCACCTCAACCACGAATAACAACAACAATAACAGCAATAGTAATAATAACAACACAACAACAAAGAACAACAATGGCAGCAATGGCAGCACCAGCAACAGTGATGCCACACTGACAAAAACAAGCCGAACCACCGTTAGATCGGCAACCACCAGCAATGTGCGTAGTGGTTACACATCCAAAAGATTCTCATAATCGAGAATATGCAGAATCATTGTAAAGCGGTTAACATTTGATTTTGCTTTACTGCTAGTCATTTTATTTCTACATCGATTTTATTTTAAATATATTTTTAATGCCCATTTATAATTTTGTTAGCACAAATTTTATACGCAAATTTGGTTCGTAATGCATAGTGAAAATTGTAACCCTTTGCCACATTTGTTTTTTTTGCTTGTGGAATTTCTATATTTATTGTAGAAACACCTCCCACACTCAGAAGTATACGTGACATGAATAATTTTTAATAAAAACCTGACAGTAAATAGCTCAAAAAAAGTGAAACAATATTTACACTGTTCTAAAGGGATCGGGGGTCGGTAAAAGGTGAAGGTAAAGGTTGGACGTTTGTGGGTTTGGCCGCACCCAATGACAAATACAGCTGTCAAACTTAACAGTTAGCTGCAGTAATAGCAGCAACAGCACCCGCTCAATTCAAGCGTAACAGATCAACAAAATATAAAAAATAATGACAACAACAAAACGCTAATAATAAAACAATGCACTGCAATAATTAACCAAGAGCAAACGACAATCATTACTTAACGTCAATTTGAATTGAAGTTTTCTTATTTATTTTTCTTTACAGCGTTTACAGTGCCCGTTAAAAACGTGCGCAATCAGAAAAACGTAGTTATAACAGATAAAAACTCAAGAATATTAAACGCTTGGCCACACTACAGTGAACTCTGGCAAACTTGACCCAATTGTGTGCAATGAATTATTTAATTTGGCTTAATGAAATATATATTTATAACTTAATCAGATTCAAACTATGAATATTATAAATATATATTTTTCATGCAAGCATGCATTAAGTTTTTAGTTTAAAAACTGGTTTTTCGCAGAACAATAAATATTTTCTTAGCTTACGGAACCATAGAAAAATTTGTTTAAGCGTACGTTACACGCTTTCCAAAAGTTTGATGTCTAATATACAACAATTGCCTCATTAATCATCACTTGTTGAATTTTAAGTTTTTCAATTCTCTTACCTTGTTTAGTTAAGGTTATTCTGAATTAGTACTAGCACGGAAAACATCAAAAACAATATAGCCGAAAATAAAAAAAAATTATCATAATACTTGTACTAAAACAAATATTTATGACACTTTAATAATGCACGCACAACATCATATGTTTAACTTCGAAGAATAAGATAAGACTGAAGAATGCCTCAACCAGCATAAAAAATACACAACTCTTAGGAAACCTTATGCCACGACGTATGAGCGATTTATGCATAATCTAAAAATAAAAGAATTTTTCATTGCGTTTCAATTCACAGAGATACAAATAATGCTCGTATGTTGTATATATACTAGAGTGTCACTAAGTCAACAAGCTTGCAAACATGACAATAGATCCCATTTGACACAAATGCTAACGATAGTCAGCGATAATACATTATTGTATTGTTCGGTTTGAAGTTCTTGGCGCCAATTGAGCCGTTTTAAATGTGTGACATTGAGCGAGGTTATAATGGGGATCTGTACTAAGAATTCGGTTTGCAGACAGAGATAAGTCCAACAAGACAAACAATGTATTGCCCAATTTTATGTAGTTAATGCAAACAATACGCATACGCCATGTGCGCCACTCTTTTTTTTTATCAATTCATCTGCAATACACGTGAGATACGAACTCTGTTGCTTGAGCAACGCCATGATAAAGCAACATGAGCATCAGTCAGTGGACAGCAGCCGTCTGCAACAGATTCACGTGCCTTCAAAGTCATAATTCACCGTATTGGCACATGATGGTTATAAACATTCATAAAACGACAAAGTTTTCCAGCGATTCTTTATGGTGGCAGCAGCAGAATCAGCAAACGACAATAAGTTACTTTTTAATGGGTTTATCACTGTTTTGCTGCTGCAATTCGAAAATAAACGTAAACGTTTTGCATGTAAAATACACATAACAACAACAACTACAGCAACAAGATCGAAAAAAAAATATAGTACGTTACTCGTAATGTTCGTTGTCGTTTGACTGCTTCGTGTACAGCCGATGATCGTTGCCAATCGTGCCAGCCATATAACGGCGCTTCAGGGCACAACGAGACGCCAGTCGCTGCAAATCCGCTAATTGTGAACTATCCGCGAGAACGTTCTTAAAACCGTGCTCAATCAATATACAAAAAAAAAACTTACGAAGCACTTAACTATCTTGTGCATTTTTAATGGGTTGTTAAACGTATCCAGCGATTTAAAAAAGCATAGCTGTGATATAAATAAACTAAGCTCGCGACAATTCTCAATTAAGTTCTATAAAATGCATACGATACTTTTTCTAATCTCGTCTCTATATATTGGTTCGTGGGCGGCTACAGTACAGCCTCCACCTCTGATACAAACCTTAGGCGCTGCTGGCGGTGGCATTGGACCCGAGTTTAAGCTGAACGAGCTGCCCCTTAAGGACAACGGCAACGTTGTCGAAGGTTTGTGTACACATAGTTATTTAATTGAAATACCTAATAAAAAATAAAAATATGTGCTTGCTGTGCACGTGAATTGTAGGACGAATGGCGCATTCAAGCGTTTTCCTACTACGTGTTAGTTCAGCTCGAACAGCTCAAGTTGTTTTGTGTTATGTAACCGAGAAAAAAAGTATATTTAATGTGGTAAAACTATAAAATTGATGTCTTTAACGCTATAATTTAAATAAGTGTGAAGTAAGAATTGGCAAAATTGGACAAAGAAATTTTTAAAAAGTTAAGACAGAAGTTAAAACGTTCTCTAATATTATTCAATACTTTTTTAAAGGGCTTTTATTTTTTTTTCGAAAAGTTTTAGTAACATTAAAACTTAATTTGTTATGAAAAACAAAGTTCAATATTAAGAGTTTTAAATAATAATGAATGAATAAATAGCACAAAAAATACCAATTGCTATGATTATATAATTGTTGCAATTACGATATGATAAAATGTTTTATTTAGTTTAATTTTAAGTAGAAGCTTATACCTCGTGCTAAGTTCAGATGTTGAAATATTTGATTATCTGCTTAACACAAATGTTCAAAACAAATTTACATTTTATGATTGTTGGAACAGCTGAAATATGTGCCTTTGTACGTTTCGGTTCTTCAGGCAAATAAAGATATAAACCTCTTAAATTTCACTTATATATAATGCAACGTCAGTTTAGAATTTCAGTTTTGGATATATACAATTAAATTTAAAAGTCATCTATTGAATAATATATTAAATCTCAAAGCTGTACTTCACTCTGAATCTATAAATCTACTTTTAAACAGAAATCAAATGAATTTTGCCAATTGGAATTCCTTTCGTAAAGATCAGTTAAACACAACACGGAACAGCGCCGAGTAAACAAAAAGTTTTAATTACGATATTAACAACCAAATTCTTGTGCTAACCATTTGACAACATTTGGCATGCCGATTGTACAAACAGCATTTAATTAGAACACTTTACCCAGTGTTAGGGACAGGTGTTATAATCGTGATAAAACAGATATCCAATTCGAGCACTTATGTTGCTAATTACACTCTCTAACTAAGTACGGGAAGAGCCTCTAATTATCCAATTCGATTTCATTGACAATTCAAATTAACAGTCTGTCAACGCAGCAGCTTAACTGTAACGTGCGTCAGTGTCATGCCTCATGGGTGGCGTGTGGGTGGTGAGGGGTGCTGTTGAGATCCCCTACCTGGCAGGGCAGAGGCAATTCAAACGAACCGACGACAATTGCATACTAAAAAATAAAAGTAATAATCAGCTTCTGTTGAGAGACTAGAAAATGCTCTGAGATAAACTTAAACAAATTTCATATTGAAAAAGTTCAAGTTCGGTTTTTAAATAACATATTTTAGTTTAAGGTTAAGTCTCCGGCAGTACATGCTACCCTTATCGGTTAAATATCTTAGAGGGTATAGAAATAAATAAAAATAAATATGTTTATGGTAAGCCGTGCAAATGCAAATTGTACAATTTGATGTCAAACAATCGAGAGTCGCTTGAGTCATAAATCTGTTTAGATTTTAAAGTGTTGTTAGAAAACTAGGTAAACCCCACTTCACAAATGGAATACCTTTACATAATAGTTTCTATAATAGGAAAGGGAATTTACCGGGCCTAGAACTAGACTACTCGAGTTGTTTAAGCTAAGCAACTAATAGGCCTTGTGTGCTCGACTGGCGACTACTAGAAATAAATCTAAATAATTAGTCGTTACGATTGATACTAGAAATGTTCGGCAGTGCTTTTTGTAGTGTCAAGTGGTTCTCACTACAACTAGTTAAAAAGCAACAACGACATGTTTCGACAGCTTTCACTCCTTTTTCCCCCTTTCCTCTCTTGATCGTGACTTAGACAATTTGTATTTTAAATTTCAACAGATGCACAATACTGGCGGCGCGTGGGCGTAAAACAGCTGGAGAAGATCATCAGCAATGCGAAGCGTACCAAGGAGACTTCATATCGGCACAAGGCAAAGAACATTATCATCTTTATAGGTGATGGTATGGGTCTGTCCACCATCAGCGCTGGACGCATCTACAAGGGACAGTATCTGAAACATGGACATGGCGAAGAGGAAATGCTGTCCTTTGATGAGTTTCCCTATACAGGATTAGCTAAGGTGAGTCGGTCTAAGAAATGAACATAAGTTTCGTAATTTATCTTTATACCCTCGCCTGCAGACCTACAATGTGGATAAACAAGTGCCGGATTCCGCTGGCACAGCGACAGCAATATTTACGGGCGTTAAGAGCGATTATGGAGCAATAGGCATGGATACCACACGCTCGAAGGTGAATGCCAGTCAGGGTCGTCTTGACTCCATCATGGATTGGGCACAGAAGGAGGGCAAGCGCACGGGTGTAGTGACAACTACAAGGATAACACACGCTACACCAGCAGCGACTTTTGCAAAGATCTATCATCGAGACTGGGAATGCGACACGGAGGTGCCGCAGGAGTCGATTGGCATCCACACAGATATAGCTCGGCAGCTGGTTGAGAATGCACCGGGTAACAAATTGAATGTAGTGATGGGCGGAGGTCTGAGACCCATGGGCGCCTTCAATGAGAGTGAGGTGGAAACCGTAAATTTTGAGGGTGGCACCGAAAGCATCTGCAGTCGTGGAGACGATAGGGATCTGGCCAAAGAGTGGCTGGAACGACATGCGAATGACAGCTCTCATGCTAAGCTGGTAAAGACACGTGAAGATTTGCTCGATGTGGATGTGAAAAAAGTGGATCATTTAATGGGTCTGTTTCGCAACAATCACATCACCTACTCCATTGCTCGGGAGGAGGGTGAACCCTCGTTAGAAAACATGACAAAGACAGCTATAGGTGTGCTGGAACGTGGCAAGGATTCGGCTGGATATGTGCTGCTCGTCGAGGGTGGACGCATTGATCAGGGTCATCATCAGAACTATGCTAGAGCCGCACTCCATGAGGTCTACGAACTGGATCTCGCCGTACAGGCAGCACTCAAAATGACCGACTCCGAGGAAACACTCATAATAGTCACAGCAGATCATTCGCATGCAGTGACCTTCAATGGCTATCCTCAGCGTGGATCTGATATCCTTGGCGAAGCCAATCTTCACAAGCCCAACGATCCCATGGTCTATGAGACAATCACCTATGCCAATGGACCCGGTTACTTTGATCACCTGGCAAATGACACAAAGCCAGAAAATAGCTCCAATGTCTGGATGCCTTTGAAACTCTTTACCCAGGAGCAAAGGCAGTCACCCACCTATCGCCATATGGCCACGCTAGCACTCAAGGACGAAACGCATGGTGGCGAGGATGTTATTGTCTTTGCCAGCGGCCCGGGTTCCAGTTTGGTACGCGGCACCTTCGAGCAAAACTATTTGGCCTATGTGATGAGCTATGCCGGTTGCATGGGTCCCGTCAAGAACTTTGATGACTCCTGCAAGCGCTATCTGGCGTCAGGTGGACATGGCAATAAGGCAGAAAGCAGTGCGGCTGCTTTGAGACTTGCCCTCTTCCCGCTGCTTGGCACTCTTCTAGTGACATTATATACTATGCTTTAAGCCATCCCATTCCTTACTTACATAAATTGCTGTACTATATATCTATAGAGTTTACGGGCTTGCAGTTAACGTGATTAACATTTTAACACAAGCAAATAAAGTTAATTAGTCTCATAAAAAAAAAGGTTACGCTTTGTTTGCATTAGTTTACAAACTGAGGTAAGTGATAGAAGGGAAAATAATTTGTTTAAGTTTCGACACACGGAAAGTCTGCCTATGATTATAAACGATGCCTTCTTAATTAAATTCATTTAAAACATGTCAAATGCAACTTAACTGATTTATCAATAATTATAGTGCATTGTTTTTTAAAAGGTATAATTATATTGTTTAACTTGGCTTGACTGAGAATAAGATAAGTTTTATTTAATGGCTTAGGGGTTTTCACACGTTAGCCACAATTCTAACCCGATATTTATTCAACTATCTCGACTATATTATATTGACCTAATCTGTTTGATTTCTAGTTTATCGTGACAGTTAGTTAATTTACCAATTTTCAGCAAAAGCAATTATCAAACGATCCATGCTTAACTTGAACCAAACATCAAACACAACATTTGTAATCATTAGAGAAAACGCACCTTCTTTATGTTTTTATATTAAAGTTAATTTACTATGTTTTACACTGACACTCGCGTTTTAATAGCGTGCTCCCTGGTTTACATAGATCTCATGAAGGCTTTTGAGGCACAGGAGCAACCAAAACAGGAAAACAACTCAAATAAAGGCAACATCAACAGTAGCTTTTTAACCAGCCTTAGCAAGCGGCACAGCCACCTTGCTGCTGGCAGCTGGTGCTTTTGGGGCTTCAGCCTCGCTATCCAGTTTCTTAATGCGATGCACATCGACGCATTGCTTGAACTGGGAAACTTCTTCGATGCACTTGAGTGTCTCGCCGGGATGGGCACGATAGCAGGCGAGCAGCTGTGACTTGAGATCACCGCAGGGAGGCGTCTTGTGTGACGCAGCGGTGCTCACGAAACGTTTATGGACACCCTCCACGGCATTCGCATACTCCGTTTCCATGATGGTGTTTGTCTTCTTAAGGTTCTCCTCTAGCTGTGTTTGTCGCTTTCGCCACATCTCATCGTTCTTTTGCAGCTCCTGGTTCATTTGGCGCTGCACATCAGCGGCGCTGATTGTGTGTCCACCACCTTGCACATAAATGGGCGTGGGACTCTGATAGACAACTGTTGGTGCTGGCGAGCTTTCCTTGACTGGAGGCTTCTTAACCGGCTGTGTTTGTGGCATTGGCGCCGGTTTCGCTTCCTCCGCAACGGTGGCATGCTCACGAGCTGTAAGCGATAAGTATTTTGTTAGTTTATATATTCAAAATATAAATAAATTGGTCAGTTGAAAATTGGTGTTGCATAACACTTGGTCAAGCATTTTGTTTGCTTTACACTGGCAACTGAATTGCAAACTGTTTGTCATGCCAGGTGCTTTACCCTGTTGTGAGATGCCAATCTTCAGGCGCTTAACCACATCGTCGGATATGTCGAGAACGCCAGCAGGAGTTGGATTTTCCATTGAAACGGAACGTGGTTCTCGCGACTGTTTTGCGCCCATGTTGTTGCGGTTGTTCTGTCTTGTTGTCGGCGGGCCCTTTTGCTTAAGTTGCCTATTTTATATCAAGAATGCTCAATATCAAAACTCTTTTTATATGTTTAACACTTAATAGTAGTGTTTATGGCAAAAATGTTACAAAATAGTACCTTTTCGTTGGCAAAGTTGTGTTGGGCTGCTAGTGGTGAGCGTTAACGTGCGATGTTTGATAATCGAGATGAGCGATATGTTTAACTAGTGATGGGCAAGCCTTGTAGCATGTGAAACTTGTCACAGTTGACTGTGATCTATGACCTAAGACTTTTAAAACATATTTAAAACAGACTAACTTAAATAATTTAACGTTTTTATAAGTTAGCCAATGTTAATTTCTATGTACATGAAAGTTAAAGATAGTTGTCATGCGTCTACATCGAACAAGTAGCAGTTACCGTGACTACTATAACTATCGCGCTTAAACATAAAAATTTAAATTGTTCTGTTCTGCACCTTAACAGAAGCGGCAATCCATTAAATCTTTTAAAACAACTTCAAAACAACATGAAAAGCAAAAAACTTTAGTTTTATTTGTAAGTTACAAGCTTGATTAGGCATAGAAGCATTTTTATTCTACAGTTTTCTATCCCAGAGAGGTTAAGAATGTAAAGTACGAGAAGGCACCCTGTAAAATCTGTGAAAAGTAAACAAAATATAACAACTGACCACAAACTGCATTGTTATTTACTTACCTTAATGACAGCAGTTAGGGTGACCCTAAAATAATTCATACCCGTTAATGCAAACGGTAAAGAGTTTAACTCAATAGATAATATTATCAACTTCATGAGACGAACATTCTCATATGTATTATCCGAGTAATAAATGATCTGCTCCCAGTCACAGCAATAATACATGACATCCATTTTGTCAGTCTACAAAGTAAGAAAAAAAGAACTTAACTTAAGTTAACTGAGTAAGGATATACTAACCGTTGCATAGAGAATCGAGCCGAGATAGCCAAATACCAATAGCTCCGTAAATTTGGCTGTGAACCAAATGATATAGACAATATTGTTTGCAGGATTCTGTTGTAGGAATAAATCGTATTTAAGAATAAAAACTCGTTTCTATACTCCTTACCTTGTAGCATAAATAGGCCAAGACACATAATAATGTCGCACTGAAACTAAATGTAATAAAAATACGAAATGTAAACTGATTCTCAACATCTCCGGCTAAATTATTGAGAGCAGCATTACGACGAAGTATTTTAACCACTTCTTGTCGAAAACTTGCAGCAATTTTTGAGGTTTCACACGTTTGCAGTAAACGCCTTGCTGTTAGCTTTAAGTCTGTATTTAGTTCCAGATATCTAGCATTAAGATGCATCATAAACTCGCCCAACATATTCAGATCTCCGAAAATCACACTAGTACATAGAACACCTACCCAAAGGTTAAGGCAAATTAGTGGTATATAAACGGGTAACTTGGTATTATCGAATAAATATTTCTGCTTATAGAGCATCTCTCGGCGACCTTCGAGAATATTTTTTATGGGTTCCACAAAGAAAGCCACGATTGTCATCAGGTAGAACGCAGTAATACAACGCGTTCCCATCAGTTGCAAGTTAATGATGCCAAAATTAGACGGATTGGATTCCTCCGATATATAGATTTCAGCATAAAATCGTTTCAGCAGCTTCTTCAAACGATTCTTGTAGATGGCCAAATGAAAGAGACGTATATTTATTTCCACAATTATAAGCAATGTGGGTATTCCCTCGAATAGTTTGGTCAGATCATCCAAATTTACCGCAAAATAATGTATATCCACCTCGCTGTGCATTAACATTACCATAAATGCAAAAGTAAACAAAAATCTCTCCACAAACAGAGCCCTCTTAGTTGGATTATCATCCAAGGGCCAGCCAACAGGATTTAAACGACGGGACAAAGCCAAAGGCCAGCTCATTTTCACCAGTTCACCGTTTTTTAAACGTGGTTGATAACGCATCCTTGCGATTCTCCAAAAGGACTTTATGCCTTGTCCAACAAGGCTTGCTTTATATAGTCTGAAAATCGTTTTAATTAGCTTAAAACTTTTTTTGCATCTCTATTATTCATATCACTTTAATTAGTTTGTAAGTTGACAAATAAAATATGCACTTTGTTAAGCGTTTTTCTTTTAAACACACTTTGAATTTATTTTCAAAATCATAGATTTTATTCATTTTAGCATTTTTCTTGGTTTTTTTTTTGTATTTTTTGTTGCTTTTGTTTTTGTCGACAAATAATTACATACAATTACGAGTACATGACGTTTGTATTTCAGTATTTTTGTATCTAAATTTGTTTGTTTG
This sequence comes from Scaptomyza caliginosa, assembly GCA_035044725.1. Lineage (NCBI taxonomy): Eukaryota > Metazoa > Arthropoda > Insecta > Diptera > Drosophilidae > Scaptomyza > Scaptomyza caliginosa. Next base: position 1,555,650 of record JAWNNR010000120.1, on the reverse strand, counting down.
TTTTTGTATGTGTTTTTGTTGCAATTTGTTAATTTTTCTTTGGATTACTTAATAATTATTTACCTCGTGGCTACCCTTCGTTTCGCTTCTAGTATTTTGTGTGTGTTCTTTGTTCAAATGTGTTAAAATTATATTGAACGATTGTTTGTTTGTTTGTTTTATTATGTTTGTTCGCTAATAGTAATATACTAGATATTCGTACATCTATTCAAGTTCATTTGATATACACATACATTTCAATATTATATAGTATATATATGCACCTAATTTGTTTAGCTGGTTTTCTTGTTTGATTTTCTTTGTTAAATTTGTTAAAATTTGCTGCGGGAATTCCTAGTTTTTGCTTTGACATATGATCATAATAATGATAATAATATTCCTATACATTACACATATATATTTATATATATAATAATGGAAATTTTGTTTGGTTTTAGTATCTTATAAATTGTTATTGTTCTTATTTGTGTGATTTGCGCGTGCGTTTAATATTATTATTATTATTATTTGTTTTATGAACTTTGTATCGGTTATTTTGTATCTCATATCACTGTTGGTGGTTTGTAAATGTTCATTTTGCTTATATGGTACATACATATACTCAATTAAAGTGTTATTAATTAGATTCAAAAATTTATATTTTCAATATACATATACATATAATTTTACAAAATGTTCATTAGAATTTGTTACGTGTTCTATTTGTGTTTTTTTGTTCTTCTCCTTATAGCGGTATGGACTTTTCATACATTTACCTTTTATTTAATATGTAGTTTCGTTTTGCATGTTTAAATAGTTTCATTTTATCATATGAGTTAGGTATTTTTTATTTGTTTAATAAATCGCTAGTAAGAAGGAAAATCACACAAGGTTATTTGTTGAATAATTCTCTTTATATACATTCAGTTTTCTTTTTGTTTTTGCAAACTATTTTTTATTTTAACGGCACTGTGTTGCGACTCTATCTAGGGGACTGTTCCGTTCCTTAAATATGTTGTTATTATTAAAATTAGTTCGTTATTTGGTCAAGTTACAAGGCGTGCGCTTCCGTTGTGAAATAAAAGTCCTCGAGTATCCAATCTAAATCACAATAAAGAAAATAGAAAATCATAATTAAATGTGTTCAAGTTATGTATGTAGAAATAATAAGATAATACAAGAAATTAAAATGCAAATGAAACAATTTGTAAGAAATATCACGTAATGCATTGTTTTTATTTAACGTTCGGATGTTACTCGCCTGCGTTTTTAAATATTAATAAGTTTTATTTATGATTTCATTACTGCTATATGTTTTTGTTCTCTTTATATATAGTTGTGTTCTTTTATATTATTTGTTGTATTTGACGTGTTGCATATGCAATATTCATAAGATAAACATTTGTTTTGTATTTTGTTGCACGTGTTTATTTCTTGCTTTCTATATATAATAATAATTCATATTCTTGACTTGCGCAATTTGAATTACAGAATTATGTTTTTTTTTTTTTTTTGTTTGTTTTGTTTTAATGGTTTGGTATTACTTATAAACAAATTTCATATTATAGCTACAATTTATTAGCTAGCGTTATAATTTTTATGCGCGCTCGCAGCTCACGCCCCCTAACGACTTAAGAAACTAATAGAAAATATATATATTAATTATAATAATAATATATTATGATGCAAAGTACATTTCTTTGTTGTTATGCAGTGTGTATGTACTTATTAGTTACACGATTTTTTGTTTTTATCTTTTTGCTTGAGAGTGAAATATTTACGCAGAAAACATAGCTTTGCAAATAATATACATATATATATATATTATTATTATATTGAACACATACATACATGTTGTTTGTATCGAAAATAAATGTAAATTAAGCAAGAGAAATCAAATACAGATTATGAATTCACGTTGTTCAACATCGAGGCTTTACAAATAAGAGCGATGCTTATAGCTAATTTAAATGTGGATGTGATTGGTGCACAAAACGCTTTTATATTTTACTCGTTACTTGTTACTCGTTAGTTTATATGCATTTGTATTTGTTGTTTTATTTTTTTGTATTTAATGCTAAGTTTCTAGACTAAAAGTTAGGGACACTGGCGCATTGTGTCCTTTGTTTGTTTGTTTGTTTTTCTTTACACTTGAAGCTTACAACTTAAACCATATATATATTCAAAATACGCTTATATATATATATATATATTTAAATATTAATTGTATATGCCATTTTAATATAAATTTGCCTTCTTGTTCAGTTGAGTTTGTGGTTTCTATATATATTCCTTTTTTACTTTTGTTTCTTTCTTGTTTTTTGATAAGTTGTTGCTGTTGGTTTTAATTTTTTTGTTAACAAAATGCATGTAACGAAATAATTTTTGTTAATCCGCCTAATGTTCAGCAAAATTAAATGCAAAACACACAGATTGAGAGAGAAAGGTTTTATTTTCGTTTTTTTTGATTGTGTATTTTGTTAAAAATTCTTCATCGCATTTAGGAAGAGTATTTAGTAGTCTACTGGCTCTTGTTTTACTTTCTTGCTCTATATGCCGTCAAAAACATTTCCTCATCTTGCTTGTGGCTTGATTCATTTTTAGTGCATAATTTCGCTTTTTCGCCACCGACTTGCAATTGTTTACCAACTAAAATTATAAATTAAACTTAGCTTATATTAATATTTATATATATATGTATATAATAAGCCTTGCCATCAACATTAGGCAAAAGCAAATCAAAGCAAAACGCAAATTGGTTTAGTGGAAGATGAAAAAAAAAATTGCGGGGAAATCAAACAAAAATTTACAAATTAAAGAGGAGAAAAAAATAATATAAATAAACGCAGCTGTTCAGCTTCTCAATGCGTGTGTTTTTGTGTGTGTGTGGGTGTGTGTTACTGCACCATGTTGCCAGCGACCAGGTCGCTGACCATAACTATACATATAACATATTATGTATACATATACATATTTATATAGAGCGTAACTTACTAATTGTTTTTGTTTTGTTATTTAAGAGTGGTTGGGTTAGCTGCTGCTGCTATTTTTTGCTGTTGCGGCTCTTGTTTTGTTATATGTACGTTTGCGGTAGGGGGGAGATTTAATAGTTGTGTGTGTTTGTGTAGGTGTGGGTGTCCAGCTTGCATCCTAAACAATAAAATATTATTTAGCATTTCTTACATCACCAACAACACCGCCCGCCTGCAATCCACCACCCTGACGCATACGTATTGAGGGACGCCGTTCGGGCGTATCGTACGGCTGTCGCGATGAATTTGTGGCCGCCATTGAATCATCCATATTTAAGCCGCCATTGCCAATGACTTGCGCACCAGCGCCGCTGCCACCAAGCAGTGCCAGTGCTTGTCCAGTCACTGTGCTGCTACCGAGCATTTGTTGTGTGCTGCCACCGGCTGTGGCCATTGCTGTGTTAACCTTGTGCTGTTGTTGTTGCTGCTGTTGCTGATGTGAGGCAGCTGCAGCAACAGCTGCTGCTGTGGCAACTGCATCCTGTGCCTGGCCAGGGCCATCGGTGCCATCTTGCGCCTGTTGTATGGTCTGTGGATTGCGTGGCCCACCAAACTTGAGCAAATTCCAGTCAAAGACATAGTCATAGGTGAAGCCAAGGCGATGGAACAGAAGGCGAAACAGTTTACGCAACTGGCAGTAGTCTGGGCGCTGATCGAAGTGCATCTGTCGACAGAAGTTCAAATAATTGACAAATTCGCTGGGGAAGCCCTTGCATAGAACCACAATCGATGTGGATAGTTTCTTTTCGGATATGCGCTCGTATTTCTGTCGTTTATTGGCCGCCTTCAGACCCTGCCAGGGCAGAGCGCCCAAATTGAAGTACATCAAGACATAACCAAGGGATTCCAGGTCGTCACGTCGCGACTGCTCAATGCCCAGATGTGTATTGATTGATGCATAGCGTGCAGTGCCCGTCAGATTCTTGTTTTCCCGATATGGTATGTGCTTTAGGGAGCGCGCATCGCGAAACTTTTTGGCCAAACCAAAGTCAATTATGTACACAAGATTGCCCTTCTTGCCCAGACCCATCAGAAAATTATCTGGCTTAATGTCACGATGTATGAAATCACGCGAATGTATATAGTCGATGCGTGATATCATTTGATCGGCCAGCAGCAGCACCGTTTTCAGCGAGAAACGGCGCGAACAAAAATTAAATAGATCCTCCAACGATGGTCCCAACAATTCCATGACCATCACATTGTAATCACCCTCGCTGCCACACCATATTATGCGCGGTATACCAATGCCTCCTTGCATTGTCTTATAAAACTTCGATTCGATGTGCAGCTGTGGATGTTTGGTGCGTATGCATTCCAATTTGATGGCCACCTCCTCGCCCGTATTGATTGTTGTGCCCAAATAGATGTCGCCAAAGGAGCCGGAGCCTATCTTACGGCCCAAGCGATATTTGTTCCCAACGCGCAGTTCCATTTTATCTGCTATTGTGTTGTTGTTGTTGCTGGTTTTTTTGTGTATTTCTTGAAGTTATTGTGGCCACGACCCAACGTTGCCTCTGTAGGTAAAAATATAATTAAATATTAATACAATTTTTTATTTTCAAAGCGTAAAAATAATGTATAAAAACCTTGCGCTCTCCTTTCGTCTGTTAATATCTTTATGCAAAACTGTAAATATTGTTGCTAATGTTTTTCTCGCTCTCTTATCTATTTACTGCGGTTTTGTTTTGTTGTTGCTGTTGATGTTTTTTTATTTTTCGTTTTAAAGGCGCGCGCTCAGGCGTTGTCGGCGTTTCGTGCCAGTCGCGGGAGCTGCGGCTGCTGTAATGCGAAGAGAGAGAAAAGTTCATTATTAGTGTTGCCAAAAACAAGAAATGCTAATGCGTAAAAAAAAGTTGTTTCGTTTCTAGCTAAAAAGAACACTGTGATTTAAATATGCTTATACATTTTGGCTGTAAAATACTTTCTAGCTGCTCCTCTTTTTATAGCGAGTTTGCCAACACTGTTTGTACGCAATAACAGTTAGTTAAGCTCTAGCGGTAAATGCAATTGACACACACACACACACATTTATATTTCATAATTTATATAAATGTTTACACACGCTTACTTACAACTAATAATTGCGTTGAAAGATCTGCGTACGTATTCCGATAAATATGTCTGTTATTTATCGATTTAGCTGCAGCTGTATATCTAACTCAGCTCACAACAAACAGCACTGCTAAAGAGCTAAAGATAACTGATAGTGACAGCATATGAGCTGGCAACGTGCGATGTGTCAATTAGATAAGAATACAAACGCAAAAGCGAAATTGAGCGTCGCTCGCATCGTTTCATTTATGTAACAAAAACAAACGCGATATCATTAAAGACAATTGTTGCAGTTTTAAGCGATGCATGGCAAAAAGAAACCCAAAAATCTCTTCTGATATACGAACGTGCAGCATTATCGTTGAAAGTTTTTTTTTTTTTCTGCGCAAAGTATTATCTAAAAATAAAGCAAAAGACAGCGCATCGACATGACGACATTAGCATTAAGCGATGAATCAGCGCAAAACTTGCAAAGCGGCAACAACAACAAAAAAAAGCCCTAACAATAACCTGCTACTAGAGTTAAAAAATCGACAATAAACGTAAATAAAGATATGCATAAAAATGTGATCGAGTGCGTACGTGTGTGTGTGTTCGTGTGGGTAAACAATTAGAGATTAACAGTTGGAAGAAAAAGAAGCAACAAACAAAAAAAAGTACAAAAAACACCAAAAATGCCATTTAAATGACACTTTCTGTGGAGAAAAGCACAACACACACAAACACACTCACACTCTTACACAAAATGGAGTCGCGCCCCAGCAAACAGACAAATCTCAAGCTGTTAGGCAAACGGCGCACACAGCAACAGAGTGTGGAAAGAAAATTTTCTCTGCTCAACTCAACGCGCTCCCGAAATATAAATGACAAAAATTATGCTTGATTGTTGGTTTTGCTTTCTTCAAATAGAAGACAATTGTTATTGTACCTATTATTATTTGGTGTTGTTGCTTTGCAGTTCTTTGCTTACTTTTTCACTTGTCTTTTTGCTGCGCTTTCTTTTTATGTCGTCCCAAAACGCACCTACAATAACAAAATGCCTTTATTTGTTGTAGTTGTATGTATGTGTGCATATGTATGTGAATGTTTGACTATGTTTTTGACCTATGAAGCTGGGCCAATTCTAACCTCAAAACTGGTCAAGCTTTATAAATGCACACACACACAAACATATGTGGCTGACTGGAATTATTGTTTGCTTTCTTTGCTTGTGCTGATTTATGTTTTTAACACTCTGCTCATGTCTGTCGTCGTCGTCGCCGCCGTCGTCATTTTCGTTTACCGAAAAAACAAAAAGTAACGGTTACCGTTCGTTTTTTTTGGGCTTTAATGTACGTTCTAGTTCTGTTATTTGTCCCCCCACCTTCTCCTCAACGGTTTCGATTGGCAGGTGCGCAAGTGAGACAGACCCATTTGCTCTCTTTCTTTTAAGTGTATGTATGTATGTACGTGGGTGTATGTTGTTGTGTGAGAGCAACAGCTGATCGTGGTGGGAGTGCAGTGCGACGGCTTCTTGTTGTTCTTGGTCTCGTTCTTGCTCCTTGTCCCGGCAGACATGACGTATGTACGTCACGCGAATGTATATGCATGCATGCATACGTATGTATGTATGTATTTTGTCTATATTTAGGTACGTCGCATATGGTAATTTGCGTAGCCTTCTTACAATTGCTAAACAGCGGCACGTTGCGTTGGCGGGCGCCAAAATAAGACTTCCGCAATAGCAAAAGCGAGGAGCAAACAGTGAAAATGAAGAAGCAAATATTAAAACAGTTGTTCAAACAAACAGCAACAAAAGCAACGAAAAATGCTAATAAAACAATCTATGCAATTAATTTCGAACGTCGACGTCAGCGTCAACAGTGCTGCTGCAGTCAATGGCCTCGCCGTCGAGGACGAGGCGACCTAACGTTAAACTGCATTCGTTTTGTTTTTGTTGTTTTTTTTTTTTTTTTTTTTCAACCCGAACTGTTATAACGGCTAACTGTCTGGCACTAGTCTGTGTGGTGGAGGGAGGAAGAGATATAGAGAAAGAGGGTAGGGGGGCTTTGTCCTACCTTGACGGGTTTTGAAGTCGCTGCGCCGCTGCTGCTGCTGCTGCCGTCGCTGCTGCTTGCACTTGACTTTTGCTTAAATTTTCAGCTGAAACATACATACATATATATACAATTGCACAGCGTTTAATTGGATTTCAATTTCACAAAAACAACAACACTCAAGACGACAACGACGACGTCACGATAAGAAATGTAGAAAAGAAGGAAACAAAATCATTTCAACTTTCTTTGTTTTTGTTATTTGTTTTTTTTTTCTTGACAGAGAGAAAGACACGTACACATACATATGCAATATCAGTAACAATTCGTTTTATGCATTTCTCAACACCTTAAGCCAGGGCCAGTTTAGCCATTTGGCAATTTTTTGAAATTATGTACTGTTTTATGGTTTTCTTAAACGTTTTATCTATTTTCTTATATCTCATTCGCGCTTTGCTCGAGCCGCGCATAAGGCACTGGCAAAATTCGTGTATTTACAACAATGAGAACCGCCAAAATATAACACAAATATGTTTTAGATTTTGTTAAGATTTTGGTTGAGGCAAAAAAACTACACAACGGAGACGACAACGACTGCGACGGCGACATACAAAAAAATACAAACGAGTCGTTTGCCCTGGCACTCATACACACACACTCTTGTAGACACACACACACGCATTTGGATTGCAGCAATATAGTTGTCCCGCTTGTACGTTTGTAGGTTTTACAGCGAGCACGTTGCTAGCCTGACTGTTTCAGCGTTTTCACACCAATACCAGCAAATAATCGAGCCTATACGTACACGACGACGACCACGAAGCACACATAAAGCGAGACGAGAAAAGACGTAGCCACCACTGCTGGTAATGGCCAAAGTAGTCTCTTTGGCTTTTTGTTACGCACAATTTTCACAATTTAGCACGCGCACGTTGCATATTCATAGCAATAACCATCACCAACTTACATTTTTCGCTTCGATTTATCGTATTTCTTTGCAACTTGACATTGATGATTGAATTTATTTGAAAAATTATTTGCTAGAATAAATCTTGGGAACACAACAACACCAACAACAGGCTCAATCAGAAGTTTCAATTGTGAACCGGTTGAACAAATGTGGAACTGTTGGTTCTTCAAAAAAAGTGAACTAGTTGCCGAACTGTTTTGTTTACACGATAGTAATTTAAACGATTCGATTTTCAAAATGTCCACAGTCAAATTTTTTTATCAGATAACGAAACCGCTTAAGTAGCAAACGTATAAATATCCAATGTCATTAATATTAATGTATGTTTTCAACGAACACCAAACTCTAACTTACTGTGTTATTATAAAAACAAATTTTGGTTAAAAATTGAAGCATTCTATTTACGTATTTGTAATTTTGATATGTATTTCGACTGCTCACAGATTAAGTTTGTTTTATTTTTAGAAAATGTATTAGAAAAGAAAAACACTTTTTTTCTGAACTACACAATTGAAATAACAGGAACTGATACTGGAATGTATAAATTTTTACCCTGTTACATTTACAAAAACAAATATTATTTTGGTAAAATTTAAATTATGATTATCTACGGCGTAAAGTATATTGTATATTGTTTGTTTGTTGGGCACTCGGAACCGTAGAAATGCAATACAAAAATGACAGCCCTGGTCTGTTCATTGTGGCGTTCGGTCGATGCATGCCGTATCGACTCAGTGTACGCTCGTAGCATTCAGCTTAGCAGTGCGCTTACTATCCAGGACACAAACCACCAGCAAAGTCCGCTCACTTATTCGATGTACTTATGCATATTTTTGAACCTTTGTTGGTGGTAATGTATAAATGGAATAAAGTCATTGTTTGTTGTTGTTTGTTTATCACGCTCATTTGTGAAGCTCAATTGCCAATTTTCCTTATTTTTTGGAGTTATGATCAGAAATATTTGCGTTTATCGCTCAAAACGAGCAAATAAAAACACATACGCCCTGCCGCTGCCGATTGGTTGAGCAAAAACAAAGCAAATCAACGGGCTATTTGAACAAAAACAACAACAGTCGTGAGCAGTCAGTGGTTGTGATCCGCGCTAAATTACACAGAAGCACACACTTACATAAATTACATACACACACACACACAACGATGTACAATTAACGATCTCTGGCGAATAGCAAGCCGAGTCAGACGAATGGTCAAACGAACGGCACACACACCCGAACGTCGAGTATCAGGTGTGAAACAATAAAACAAAATGACGGAGTCAGTGAATATTTTGTTTTTGCTTCTCTCTTTTCGGTTGTTCATTTGCGCGTGCATGCAAATTAGTTGTTGGAATAGGAAAGGGGGAGGGGGTTAGACAGAGATAGCTAGCACTTAGCATGCATGTATTTCCTGACTCTCTCTCTCTCTCGATTGCTAAATATTTCCGCAACACATGTCGCACGGCTGGCGCTGTGCCTGGAGTTTTATTTTCTAACATTGGCAACGTCATCGCCTTCGAACGCACCATTTGGTTTCGTTTAGTGGGTGAGTGAGATAGCGTGATCAGTATCCTCTCTCTCTCTTTCATTCTGGCGGCGGCTTAGATCAAATAATTTGATTTCATGCCAAGTCGCAAATTGTCAAGCGGTCGTCGCATCCGCTGCATTAATATTGCAGCGACCTTTTGCCGCTGCTGCTGCCGCTGCTGTTGCTCCACTTTGATTATGAAACCAAAAAAAAAGGCTAAAAAATTCAGTAAAAAACAATTTTCATTTGCCATTTGGCTTTTACTATAAAATGCGAAAAGCATTTTTTTTTAATTAATTTGATTTCTTTAAACGGAATTACGGACGCTCGGGTATTTTGGTTTTCAAGCGCAGTTTGTAACATTTCGATTTTTTAACTATTAAATACATAAAAAAAGTTTAAAGTTGGTTACAGAAATGTTTATTTGAAGACAGTTTATGGGATAAAAACATTTTCTTTCAGTTTGTAAGTCAATAAAATAGAAAATACATTAGGCAAGGGTATTTTATATTCGGTTTAAGGGAATTTTCAATAAATTTTGCATATTTTTTGCATTGCAACATTTTGTTTATCAACAAGGCGGCGGCTTTTCAAGTTGTTTTTCTTTAGCTGGCGTGAAAAATTACTCAAGGATTGAGGGTTGAAAGGGGCTAAGCGAAGGGGGGTGGGTTTAACTTGTTAGATGCTGCCATTAAATTGCTAGACACGATTCAATTCTACCCAGGCGGCGGAGCTTAAAGGGCAAAGAATTGGGTTATTGAAGATGTATTGAGTATTATTTCCATTTTGATGCCTTTTATGACACTTCAGTTTTTGTTTTTCTGTTTTTTTATCGTTCATCTGGCTTAGAGTTTTGTTGTATTTGTATCTAGTAGGTATTTATGATTTCGTTTATGCATTTTTTGTTGTGTTTTATTGCCGATAGGCCGGCGGCATTTGAGTTTTTCAAGGCAGTAAGAAAGACAGAAAAAAAAAGTTAATTGAGTTGTAAAAATTATAAAGTTGTAAAAAATTCAAACCCGAAACAAGTAACAAGTCAGCCAATGATGCTGTAGAAATGTTTTGGTAAAAATCACATTTTGTATTTTCCAATTACATTCAGAAATATAAGAAAAATCACAGGAGTAGAAAAAGAAGAACGAAACAAAATAACTTTTTATGGCCATGAAATGAATAGCGTCTAGTTTCGTTTTAATATTTTTGTTATTAGACATGGAGGGTCCAGAGGAGGTAGGAGAACATTTTATGTTTTTTTTTTTTTGGTAAAAAGAATGGGAAAAGACATTAAGTCCGGGCTGAAAGTAATTATTATCCATGAATTAATATTCAACTAAGTAAAGAAATGCTTTAAATATATAATAATGGTACTAAATTTATAAGAAATGTAATAAAAACGATTTTTGAAACCTTTTATTTTATAATTATTACCAATTTTGATCCCTAAAATTTCCATATAAATCCAAAACTTTCAATTATAACAGCACATTAGCTTCCAGTTTCTTTTAACCCTCTACTCTTTCTTCCTTCTTTCCTTTCCTTTCCCACATCGTTATCGTTTCGTACACCTTGATGTTCCTTTTGCGCTGCAATCGTATCGATAAGCCGATCTACATAAATACAGCTGCAACAAGTGGTTATTGAAAGTTCTGCTTCTTCCTATACGTTTTCTTACGGGATTTCATCCACCCGCCGTCGCATCGATTGAGGTGTCATAAATCCACATGTGGTTGTAAAGTGTTACTAATTTCTGTTTTTTTTTTATTTTTTTTTTTTTGTATGCTCTTTTGCTCCTCTTTTGCTGTCACTCGATCGTTGCGTGACCCCTTTGCCCCGCCGCGTTTGAGGGGTCCACATCTAAATTCACATGAACATGTTAATGTTTACACGCGTACAGCGATTTTTATGTGTATTCTATGTGTGTGCGTGTGTGCGAGCGCTCGCCCCCGCTGTCGGCTCTAGTTCCAGACAGACAGCCAACCAACGGCGTCTTAAGCTTATCTTGCCGATCGTGCCGAACGAGCCGAACGAGCGACGAAACGAAATTTCTTAGCCTGAAGCCGAGTGCTGTTTAAGATTTGAATTGCAGATCAGTCGCTACTTGTCTGTCAGTCGTGTCGCGTCGTTCGTTCTCTCTCTTTCTCTGTCTCTTTTTCTCTACCTCTGTACGCGTGTATGTGTGTGTGTGCGTTTGTATGATCTAGTGTACGTTTAACTGTGCGCTACTGTAACGAATAACTGTAACTGCAACTGTATCTCGCCTGACTGAGTACAGCCGTCGGTATTTTCTTAGACTAAGCATTGAGAGACAATGAGCACAAATACAAATGCAGAACGCGCCAAGCCGGTGGAGACATTGGTCCTTGCCAACTATGCCTTGAAGGCGGAGCAAAAGAGAGCCGCTGGCCAGGGCGGTCGCAAGGAGGATGAGCGCATTACAAGCGCCGTGATGAAGGTCCTTGAGGGCTATGACTGGAATCTAGTTCAAGCTTCAGCCAAGTAAGTAAAAAGGGAACGAAATTTGCGCGTTGGTTGGGTGGAAGCTTCTTGGAAGTGAGTTGAGTCTTAAGCTTTTGCACGTTTTTAAAAAGCTTTTTAGTAAAAAGGATTATTATTTTTATTTCTTAAGCAAACCAAGCAAAAATATTTTTGGATATATAAATCTACTTAATCCTTAAGCATTTGATTGATATACTAACAAGATTTTTATTAAGGAATTAGAAAAAAATCACCACTATGCTGATTTATGAATGACTAAGCGTGGCTCAGTTCTTTTTCCTTTCCCTCACCCCTTCGCTGATTAGCACAATTTTTGTGTTGTTGTTTTTATTTTGTATGCTTAAATGGATAAACAAACTTGGCAAACCGCAAAAGAAGCAGGCTGAAACGAAACGCGGCGGCAAACAGAATTTACACATTTTAACACATAGACCAGAGTAATACCAACGAAAAAAAAAATGAAGACGACAAATCAATTCAGGCATAAAAAGTGAATAAATATGTTTTTAGCATAAAGATGTTAACTGCTAACAAGCTAGCTGGCCAGACCTCAAGACGAGGCTAAGACGGTAGACGGGAGGAGGCATGTCTGGCAGGTGTGTGAAAAAAAAGAGTCAAAACAACACTTCCATATAGTTGACAACAAGTTGGCGCCATGCAGGGAGAAAACGCCAACTGAATGAATGTCGTGAGAAAGATCGGCGGGCGGTTTTTTCTGTTGATCCCTGTGATCCTTGCCAGCAAACGGTCAGCTCTTGAGTATTTGCAGTATAATTAGCGCTGCTTAAAAAGGGCTAACCCTATGATTACTTAGTTATTAACTTAGTATGAGAGTTTCAACTTGCTTGCAAGCGGGGAAAATCCTTTAACTTTTACAACTCGCAATTCCTTGTGACCAATGATTATTATCTAGTAATTATGCTGATGTGCATTAGGTGTCCAGCTCGCTTATCTCTTATCAGGCAGCTCAGCTGGTCTACAACGGCAACGACAACACATCCTTGGTGTAAACTGGGTGTTATTGTTTATTGTTGTTGTTGCAAAAAGCGCAATCGCTGTCAAGAACACGTGTGTGTTTGCACAAGGATATGAGATGGGACGAATGAGAGGGTTGGGTTGTCCATTTCCTTTATCTGCACAACACAACGGCTGGTTGCCCTTCAGCCCCCCTCCCCCCTTCTCCTCCTCACGTGCGTTTACACACATACTAGACATTGTTTGTCTAGCGCTTTATGTGCCTGTTTATTTTTTCTTTAAATCGCTTCAGAAGGGAAGGTTATGGCTATGGGGCTAAGGGGTAAATATGTATATTTACTTACATTATGTATCCGGCGGGAATTAAATATTTTGCTAGCACAAAAACTTGTCTAAAGTTTTGTTCCTTTTTTTTTTCTTATTTACAGTTTGCTGGCAAAATTGTCATTTTTTTTGTATCAAAAAAGTTCGTTTTTGATTGAGAATTCAATGCAATCAACAGGGTCAAAAGAAGAAAGTTTTTTTCTACCTTATATATGCAGAAAAGAGCTTCGATTAAGCATATCTAAAAGCTAAATATAAATGTTACTGAAAGGTTTTCAAAGATTTTTGAATTAAACCTTACATGTTCCTAAAATGGTTTTTTCAATGCTCTTTTCTCTATCTTTAAGTAAAATTCTTGTTAATTATGCAGTTTTTTTTGCCTTGGCCTTTAATATATTATATATTTCATAGTAATTAAACAGACCTGCAAACAAGTCGACTTATTTTAATGTCTCAATTCAAATGAAACTCAGATGCTTTACCTCAACTTTTATTGCACTTAAAGCAAAAAAGAAGAAAAAAAAAGTTTTACAATTTGGTTAAATAATATGCGATTGAATCATCAACGAAACGAATGCTTAAAATAATAATAATAATAGAAATAAGTAACAACAAGAACAAGCACTTGAAAAGCTTGTCGATTGGCGCTTGTTAATTTTGTTTTTATTATCATTTGGTAAGGCGCAATTTTTTATATATTTATTTTCCCTTAGCCCAAGTCTATATCTATATGCTATAACATATCATCACCCCATACACCCCAATTGTATGTTCTGGCATTTAGAACCCCTTTTTTTTCCTGTTTCTTAGTTCTGCTTCTTCCTGTGACACGTTGATTAGATAAGACGCTTGAGCTGGCGACTTTTGGAGTATGTTTCGGTATGCGTTATAAATAATTTATTGCTTATCTTTGCCTCGCTCTCAATCTAGCTGGTTTATTATCACACAAGCCAGGTGGGGTGCCAGAGCACTGATATCATCCAATATGTTTCCAGTTTTCCCTACATTTCGTTTTTTGGGGTGCGCTTAAAGCCAACCAGTCAATTTACATGCTCAACATTGGGTTTCTCGGTCTGGGTCGGTCTGGGTCGGTCGGTTACCTAAATCAACACTTGAATCCATTTGGTGGTCTGTGTGAGCCAAAAAGTGGGCAAGTCCAAACATTTCTCTCTCTCTTCTCCATCCAACCACAGCACTCGAATCAATTCACCCAACGCACATTGACACAATTAACTGGGAAAATGTTTTAATCTTTAATCAAGTTGAAATAATATTAATACACATTTGTCTGTTAGTTTTAGTGTTTTTTTTTTTATAACAACTCCCTTAGCAATTAGCAGTGTATGATGCTGACAAACTACAAATATTGATTTTTTCTTTGGTATTGTTGTTGCCTGCTGGTTGCTGGTTCTGAGCTTTCCTGCGGTGTTCATATAACCACAGTTGGAAAAAGTTTACGACACCCATCTGTTGGCTCGGTGTCTGACTAGATTTTGCATACTTTACAAAGGCAGCAACCACTTTCTCTTGCCTCGCTCCCTTGCAAGTCACAGTAAATTTACAAAATGGTCGTGTCCCTTAGCCAAGCTCACAGGCACGCCTCAAATACTTTGTCATGTTGTTTGGGTTTTAGCCGCCTGCCCAAAATGGCCGACAGCAACGGCGGTTTTATGAGCAGCTTCCCAGATACAGGTGCGTGACAATGGCCAGGATCAGATTTACGCATGCGAATACACTTGGAGAAAAGTTAATTGGCTTTATACCTTCATATTGAACTTCTATCTAGGTAAGCAATAATAAGTTTCATTAATTTTTGTTAAGTGTACAGGAGTGTATGTATACTTTTCGTCTTCTACGTCGATTGGCAGGATTTAAAGCTAAATCCAGCTGCCAAGCACAGTCGGAAATGAAGTGGAATATCGAGTTGACAAGCGTTTGGTTTTGTTGTTGTTTTTTTTATGTTTATATTTATATTTTTTTGTTTAGCATTTCATAAAATGTTTAGCCAAAAAAATTTGTGGCGCTCAAAAAGGCGAACACCCTAAAAAACACAAAAATTCAAACGAAAGTGCTCTCAGCGTGTGTTTGTGATGAATATTTGGCCAACATAGCACACACACATATGTATATTGGCCACGTTTGCCGTTTCATATGACATGGCCATACATACTAAGGCTTGTGTTGTGTTCGAGTTCCAGTTTTGATGTCCTATGCCAACAAACGAAACATTTTAAGCGACAAAACTGAAGCACAAAAGTTAAATTTAAGCAATTTCAGAAACCATAGACACAACAGATGCGTATGTGTGTTTTTTTACACTCTACAACAAAGTTGTGAAGAGCAAAGAATAAAATGCTTTAAAAACATAAACAAACCTTTCAGGTTAACTAATTTAGCAATTGCTTAATTGTCAGAATGATTATTGAAACGTTTCTACTTTGTTGTCTAGTGTTATCCTTGCAGCAGGATATTTTGTTGGCAAACGCCACTGTCAGAGACATATCAAGCCATATCGCATATCATCGATTGCATGTACTACTTCAAATGATTGTAGCAACAACAATGGCAATACACAGCTTGGGTTTTGGGTCTGAAACCCGGGCACTTAAAGTGTCGCTCTTCATTGCGTGGGTTCAGAGTGCCAACGCTGAGAGTGCTTCAACGCCCTGCCACCCTTACTTTCCCCTTATCCGCTAGGTGCCTTGGTGGTCACTGATGGTCGCGCATCCTCTTTCTGTCTTTCTTTATGGTATTTTTTCTTCTTTCCTCTCGTTTGGGAGCTTGACGAGTGCGACGACTGGCTGTAAAAATAAATTGACTTGGAAATTGAAAAACAAGCAGCGAAAAAGCGGGCCATGAAGTGCGTATCAAGTGCCCAAGAGTGTGAAAAAAGGGGGGAGGGTGCAATGGGCGCAGCTTTACTTCGATGTATGATAAGTAAAAGCTTTTGGACTTACGTTATAAGGATGCTGAATAAATGATATGGAAAGTTCAAGATTCGTTCGGACAGTTTAGTTAGGAATAAATTCTTATATAATCTATAGGTATGAAAGGACTTGCAGATTGATGATAATGGCGTTCTAGCCAAAGCCTACTGAGGCGCTTAATTTGTATTTTCTTAGAAATTTCTTTTGCCATTGTTTAACTTAATTCCTAAGTTTTTAGCAAAGCCGTTTTTTTTTTTGGTGTTCAAGTTTACTTAGAAATTATTAGTTTGCCAAGAATTGTGCAGCACTCAACTAAGTTCAACAAGTTTCAGTTCGTTTTTCTATAGAAAATTTTGTAGTGGTAGAAATAAATTTCCTTTTTTTGATTGGAAATCTATTGCAGTAAAAGTTAAAAATTGTTTGTTGAGTTTTAGTTGCAAATTTTTTGCTATGAAAAACTTTAATAATTTTAAAATAAAAGTTTTTCCTGGAATTTTTGATATTGAAATCAATTTGAGCGTGCTGCATTTTTTGTTTATTTAAATATTATTTGATTTTCCTCATAACTTTAATTTTCCGGTGAATTTTATGATATTTACACAAAAAAAACATTAAATAAATTGACAACAGTTTAAGTTATTTAACAACTTGCCACGTTAGTTAAATTAGTAAATAATTTTCGTGGAAAGTGTTTGCAGTTTCCTTTTGTTTTTTGTTTTGAATTATTTCACTGGAATTTTGATTAGCGCTTCTTCAGCTGCGCTGCGTCTGCAATTCCTTCCGCAACCTGCCTCAACACATTTGAAGATGAGAATTATTCTAAGAACCCCATGCGCTGGCGATGCCACTTCCACATGCCACAAAAGGCCTTGACAAACGCATGCGGTTGCCTCTTTTGTTGTTGTTGTTGTTGCTGGTGTCACAACAAAAGCGGAGCAAACTCCAAGTGCACATCTCGGCATGTAACTCTCACGGTAGCCGAGGGCACCAACCAAGAGGGAGGGGAGAGAGCGAGGGGCACAACTGTTGCCTTATCGGCTTATCAGTAGTCACCCGCAATGTTTGACCAACATTTTTTCTTTCTTATTTTTCGGCTGTTGTCGTTTTCGAGTGAAAATAAAAAGCGAAGAAGCAGCTGAAAATGTAAATATTGGAGCAAAGTGGTGGGTGAAAGAGCTGGGCGGAGGCCGCAGCATCCGTTGGGCATTTGAAAGTGGCGCAAATGCAATCGAGGGGGGGAAAAAAGTGAGAAGTAGTTGGAAAAAAAAGTGTCGTAAAAGTAACAATAAAAACCGCGTGGGAAATTGATGAGCGGCGCTGCCTAAGTAAACAAAAAAAAAAAAATAACGTTGCAGTTGCATTCGACGTCAGCGTATCTGTAAGATACATTTCATATTTGTGAACTTGTGAAAAATCGTTGCTGCCGCCTGCTAATTGGCTGCATTTGTAGTCAACTTTACACACGTATTTACTGCCTGGGCTGTAAATATTTGGGCTCTGCCTTTACAATTCCAAATAGCTCTGTGTTTAATAACAAAAGCGCCAAATGGCCCATTGCTGATCCCAAAACGAACTTTCGTTTAAAATGCAAAAAAAAAAAAAAACCAGAAACGAGAAAAAATTCTCATTTTTCATATATGTATATACGTATGAGGCGCAGCTAACGGGCACTTGAAGATATCACTTAATGAGATTTGCGCATCTTCAAATGCAACAACAACAACAACAACAGCAACAAAAACAATCCAAGTAAATACAACAACAACATAATGAAGACGTGCTCGAGTTGCCAAGTGCTCGGAACTGATGTTGTTGTTGTTGTTGTTGTTGCTGCAACGAATGCTGCACAAAACGAACATCACTTGATTCTGATTAGCGTGCTGTCAAGCGTGAGAGAGCTCACTACACACACACATACACACACACACACACATGCACTTGTTATGCGTCATATTTGACGGGTTGTGTTTTTCTGCAACGGGGGTTGGGGTTGGGTCGCGACGATACCAAACAACAGATAAGCAGCCTGCCGCTAGCAAAACGTAACCAACTCGAAGTCCGACCGGCCGACTGGCCGACCAAGCGATCTGCCATTTGGCCTCCGGTCTGCTCGTTGTCGATTTTTTTGTTTTTTGTTGTTTCCTTTTCTTTTCTTTTTTAATCGCTTAATAAGCTACAACTCGAGCCAGAGTTGCTGTAATTAAGCGCAGCCACTACATAGGATGGAGGATGTTCAGGCTGAGCGAGAGAGGGTCAAAGGAAGTATGCAAATATATATGCATATATGTTGGTTTGTCTTTGCTGTTGTGTTAAGCGATTGTAGATGGTTTTTTGTATACCTTCTTATAAATATTTACTTTACTTTAAGTTAACTTTCTCATAATTACAAGGATTTTTTTGGCTGTTAAAGCATCTTTTGCACTTCCTCTGAAGCACAATTCTTTCGATTTCCAAGGATTCTCAAGCCATAAAGCTAAAAACTTCATGGAAATATTTGGCAAATTCTCAGAATTATTTTCTATCACTTGGCGCTTCAGTCAAGTAAGATTGTGTTATGTAATGTATTTACGTAATGGCTTCAAAATAACCAGCTATTGAGGCTATTAAGCTATTTTCTAGGAAATTCTGCACATGAGCATATCAAACGTCTCGAAAATTAGTTAATTGTGCATCTTGAAACGCTTGTATTAAGCTTGAAATGCATTATTCTAAGAACAATGAACGATTGACTTGAGGTTGCATTTGATCGAAAGGTCACTTGGCCTTTTGTATTATTATAACTATTAAATAATAATAAAATGATGTGTTTAAGTCGCTTACAAGACAGAGAAATACTTTTTATTCTTTTTACAAGCAATCTTAATTTACTGTAAATACTTGCTTCTAGTTCAGTAAATATTTATTCAGCATTTAGTTGAGACTATTCCCTGGGATGTCTTTCCATTTAACCTTCTGTTTGCTTATAAATCGTTTTGATTAAAGCCATGTTCTTGTTGTTGCTGAGGTAAGCTAGAAATTTAGTTGGGCACAAATGGGCACCTGGTCGTTCCCCCAAAATACTTACGCACACCCACACACTTGTACACCTTATATATATGACCAATGCACACTTGTCTCGATACAACTTTATTGCTTTATCTGTGCGAAATCTTTTTGCCAGTTCATGTTGATTTAGGATAAATAATTCAATATACATGAAACGAGCATATAAAAGTAATCCGCTACGAAGCAACCTTTATCTAACGCCCACTCAAGCCACGCCCATGTCTTTGATTGAATTTGTCTCGCTGAGATTTTTCTTTTCTCTTTCTCTAAATCTCAATAAGAATTAGAGCAATTGGTTTTGCACGACAAGCAGATATCCTTTTGCCAAGTTAATCAAGAAGATGTTTTATATTATTAAACAAAATATTTATGAATAAGAATAGTTTTAATCAGAGTTTAAGTTCATTTTTCTTACTCGTTTGCAAGGCAGCAAACAGTTTTACCAAGTTTTACAAGCGCTCATTTAATACAATTGCTCTTTGTGGCCATTAGACGAACATATGAAAAATATTCTGTCTACTGCTAGTGTATAACAATAGCCTTAAATGTATATGTGTGTGTGTGTGTTTGCCTTGGTAAAAGTGAATTAAGCTGTGTACTCATTTTGCCAGTACGCTCTTGTGGCCATGAAGTTATCATACGCCTCGTCAATTTTATTTGAATTTCGAAAAATAATATAGAAAAGTATACAAAGGCAAAAAGAAAACCAGAATCTTCAGTTTTTCATACAATTTATTCTCTGTGTAAAAACATAGAACAGAAAAAGAAATGGTTTTTTGCTTCTTAAAACAAATACGTGAATTTTAAGTTCATATGCAATAAGAGAACTTGAAAATCAATTTAATTTTATATTTATTTAAAATAAACTCAATAAAAATATCCATCTAACAATTTGAACATAAATTTATGCACAAACATTCTTTTTCAATGAGTTATTACAAATGTTCTTTAGGTTTGTGACTTTAAAGAAATGTGGCCTCCGTGTGCATCAAGCAGTTACTTGCAGACATTGCAATCGAGTTGTTGTTGTTGTTCTTGGTTTTGCAGGCCAATATAAAGTTCTGGTTGCAATCCGGAACTTTTTTAGCCAGAAGCTTTGCCTCTGTTTCTTCTCCACGCCCCTGACAAATATATAAAGTTTTAATTGCAATTTTCAGTTTGACATAATTCGCGAATTTTCACATCGCCAGCGGCTGGCGTTGGCGTAAGAAGCACTTCTCCCGACGCCTTTTTATATATATTCTTTTTCGTCTTGTTGTTGTTTTTGGTTCCGTTGTAATTAATGTCAAGCGAATGTTGTAAAAGCGTTGAATTTGCCATTTTAACTCATCTCACTTATTTCTTCCTGCTTTTCCTTACTTCTCGAACTTTTTACAGAGCGCCCTCTGATCGCAAAAAGGAGCACATCAAGCGTCCAATGAATGCCTTTATGGTCTGGGCCCAGGCAGCTCGTCGCGTCATGTCCAAGCAATATCCCCACCTGCAAAACTCTGAGCTCAGCAAATCCCTGGGCAAACTGTGGAAGTGAGTATGCGTTATTAAAGACTTAAGGCATTTGCAGTTGCTACAAATTTCGTATAGACTTTAAGAGATTGCGTGCTTCAATTGGCGACAATTTGTCGACATCGTACACATTGTTTGTAATAAAATAAAAAAAAAGAAGAATTTTTTGAAATTAAAATAGTACGGTTCAACTGTAGCGATAAGAGCACGAAGCCTGAGAATGCCGCACTGATAAGGGCAAGCGATGAAATCGACAAAACTCGAAGTCGAACTCGAAGTCGATGGCAAAGCATCCGCCTCAGTTAATTAGAAGGCCGAGCCGCAGGGCTTGTCACTTGTCGACCAATTTGTAGACCAATAAATAAGCGAAACATTTGACGTGCAAGTGGCCATAAATTAAAGCGCTGATTGCACAATTGTCTTTCTTTTCGCAGAAATCTAAAGGATAGCGATAAGAAGCCGTTCATGGAGTTTGCGGAGAAGCTGCGTATGACGCACAAACAGGAGCATCCCGACTATAAGTATCAGCCGCGTCGCAAAAAGGCGCGCATCATGCAGCAAACGGAGGCAGCAACAGTTGCTGCCACAACAACAGCAGCAGCAACGACAGCAATAGCTACAACAGCAACGTCAACAACAGCTGCTGTCCGACGTTCCAGCAACAATATTGCACAGCGTCGCAAGGGCAACAGCAATACCAACAGCAATGGCAACAGCAACAGCTTGTGCACCACCAGCAGCAGCAACAGCACCACAACCACCAACAGCAGCTCCAGCCCCGATGTCTTTAGCAATGAGGCGTTTATGAAGTCTTTGAACAGCGCTTGTGCGGCAAGTTTACTTGAACAGGGCCTTGCTTTGGGCAATGAATTGGACGCGGAACGCAGCATACTTGATTCACCCTGTTCCACAAACAGTTCGCTCTCGTCCCTAACGCCCCCAGCCACGCCTTATAGTGGCGGCAAGCAACAACAGCAGCAACAGCAACAGCACAACTCGAGTCTGCTGCTGCGACAGCTAAGCGAACCGAGCAATGCAACAGCAGCAACAGTTGCCAACGTTGCCAACAGCAATGATTATGGTGTATTGCTCGATGCCGGCCGGGAATATATTGCCTTGGGTGAGCTCAACTATAATGGAGCGACGGGAGTGCAGGAGCTGGATTTTCTTGAGAACATAAGTGGTTATAATCAGTACAGTACGACGCGTGGCAACTATGCCAGCTATGCTGTTGGCTACAATGGAGCTGCTGCTGCTGCTGCCAACGTGGCGGCAACAGTTGCTGCTGCAGCGTCACACGCCAATGGAGCGCTAAATTACTTGGGCACGACAGGGTCGGGGAAAACGACAACGGCGGCTTCAGCATCGGCGGTCGACATTGATCCCAAGGAAATCGACCAGTATCTCATGGATCAAATGATGCCCCTAACGCATACACAACAACATGTGCCCCAAGTTGTTGCACACTCACCACCGCTTAACTCATCCGCCTCGCTATCCTCGGCTTGTTCCAGCGCCAGCTCACAGCCCGTCGTCGAGTGTTTGGCCTCGCCCACTGGCTACTATGAGCACTTGGGCTATACGACACCGAACGGTGCCGCCAACTACGCGCACTATGTTGCAACAGAGTCCCCACACCAACATCAGCTTCAACAGCAACAGCAGCAACAACACCAACAGCAGCAACAGCAGCAACATGAGCAGCAACAGCTGTCGCAACAGCAGCATCTTTGGGGCACTTATGTGAATCCCTAAGCTGCTTAATTTGCACATTTGTTCGTATGGCCAGTGCTTCCTCTTCTTGACCTGACCTTTATGGCTCTGTCGATGGCTTTCGTTTATTGGTTTATTGTCTGCGCAATACCAAAACGAAGATATAGCGAATATTCTATGTCCTGCAGCCATCCACTCTTGTCGATATTGTGCAATTTAAGTTAATCGCTTCAATTTTCGTTTATAGCCAAGTCAATTGATGCACCAGATCATGATAATGATGATGATGATGTTGCTGCACCAATCCATATTCAACATTCATATAGCAATTTATTCGAATTCAAGTTGCGAATAGTTTCACTGTGCAACGGCAAATAAGGAATGAAGAAGGAATCGAAATGGTTTTGGCTACCATTTTCAATAGCCAAATGGGGGGAGCTTATTCTTATTACTTTTATTATTATAAATATTATTATAAGATCGATTGCTTAGCTTTCACTTGGGTAACATTTATAAGATGCAGCGCAGCGACTTGTTTATTTATTTTTTGATTTTACTTTTACTTTCATTTCTGCTGATATTTAATTAAGTTTTGAACAAATAAAATAAAAATTGTACTTTAAATGTTTTATAACTTACCAACAAAAAATGTTAACAAGCATTGCTAAATGTTAACTATTTAAAAATTGTTTTTAATAAAATGTAAAAATACTTTAAGGTATATTAATATTCCTTTTGATTGAAGCTAAAGGAACCATAAAATGTAAACTGCCTTAAAAGCATTTTTTAACGAGCCAAAACGACCATTTTGTTACATTTTAGAAAATATGCATCTTTAAGCTTCTCACACACACACACACACAAACAGCACTTTGGCCGACAATGGCAGCAGTTAATTTTGTAAAACCAAAAGAAATTCCTATGAAATTAACACCCGCCCACCAAATGGGCCATTTACTTTAATATTTATTTTTTTTTCTCTCAGTTTGTTTTTAGCTACAGTCAAACACACAACAAAATAAAAAAAAATTAAGCTTTAAAATGAAAACCTTACGCGGCTCAATTGTGATGCCGGCAGATACATATATATATATTTTTTCATTTAGCGCAACGTTTATTTATTTATTTTTTAACGTTGTTTTTTCACCGCTTTTCAAAACTTAGCTCAATTTGCGCATGTAACAAGTTGTTGTTAATTGAAGCGCAAACACGCAGAGAAAACAAATGCAAACGGAAATTAGCAGGCCACAACGCGAACCAAAAAAAAAAACCGCATCGAACCAATGGCAAATGGCCATAACACAAAATGGCCGAGAGTAGGTCTGATTATTTCTTCGAATACGCTTCCCAGGAGCTAGAAATACGTGTTTGAAAAAGTACGTCAAGGGTATTCAACTGCAACATTAAAAATATATTTCATTACGTATGTACTTTGCTGTACTTTGTGCACGTTTAGAAAGTTGTGAAGCAGAAGCGGGCAAAAAGCGTCGCTAAGCCAAATTAACACATTTTCTGCCCAATTGTTTATATACACGCATAATTTATGCACAATATTTATTTAAGCGTTTTGTTGTTCGCTACCTTTATTTAAGGCTTTCTCAATAATTGGCCGAAATGTTTAACAAGAGATTTACGTATGATTTACGTAATTTTTGCTTCATATCCATATTTTAGCTGCAATTATTTGGCGCTAAATCTTAATTAAACAGCGACAAGAGGCAAACAAATGTTTTGCTTGGATTAATTTATGGTGCTGACAAACAAGCACAATCACACACTCTGGTTGTGCAAACGTTATTAAAACTAATGACGTTTATGGCAAACTTGGCCTGGCTTTCAGTACAGCTCACCGCATTACTTTTCGCTGGTCATGCAACGGTTCGTATGCGTAATGAAATTTTTTGTGCCTTGTGCCTTTGTAACTCAATTAATGGCCGCAACGCGGATGAAAATCCAATTTTTGCCTGGGGTTCACTTTTAAATTAGTTTTGAACTTGCTGCAAATTTAAAGTCTCTCATTAGGCTGACCAAAAGCAGCTTAAGTTAAGGTTCACCTGTTTCGAAATCTTAGGATGTGTTTTGTAAATTGAGCCTAAAAGATCTGGCTAATGGTCATTGAGCTAGCTGCATACTTTACGCGCTAGTCGTTGCCGACCTTGTTGACCCACAAATAACCGAAGCATAGCAACGTCAGAGAGCTGAAATGCGGTGTTGTTGTCTACCAAATACCCTGTTGTCTATTCTTAAGAATTTCTACGTCTGTTACAAACATTTGCACTGCATGAAAGCCATAGCTGAGCCCCATCTTTTATAGCTACAGGGTATAATAAAAATTCCAATTGGGTGAGCGCGGGGGACAGTTGGCGTGTCAAGTTGGTCCTTGGACAATGATGGCGCGTTGGGATGTCTTAGATAATGGTGTACATTCCGGTCTTTATCTGCTTCTCCCAGCTCGGCATCTCTGTGTTTTCTCTTTTCTTTGGCATTTTTACGGCAGCACGGCAAGTGAGAAACGTCAGACACTCAAGCAGCAAGAGCAACTTATCTGCGGCAAAAAAAACATTTGAATAAAATATAAGGCGAGAAAAGTTAAATTTAATGTAAAAGCCACAGCACCAGCAGCAGCAGCAATGGCATCAACAGCATTTCAACAGCAGTGGCGATGCGGCAGAGTCTCGACAAAATTGAAATTTTTGGTTAGGCCTTAGGTTTACCCTAATCATTAAGTGCATATTGTCAATGTCATTAGCCGAGATACGTTTTATTCAATTTTGTTGCCTTAAAAACATTAAAGTTACTTATACGAACCTAAAAGATGGCGTAAACAGAAACTATCTAGCCAATAAATGCTTTAGGTTGGTTGACAAGTGTATTAGATATTCGTTATAAAGATGTCACTTTTGTTTGCTTATTATTTGTGGCTGCTATGCTTGGCAAAATATAGTCCAGAACACAGTAACAGTTATAGTAAATTAAAATTTTTAATATGATTCAAAGAGGAAACTGCACAAAGCTCGAGTGAAATTATAAATCTAAGGACTAGGGTGCCGTAAAAATGGGTAATAAAAAATGTTTGGCTCAATTCTTGACAGCTGACTACTAGATGTAATAAGTGCTGCAGAGTAACCCATTGCAGAATAACGCATAAGGAAAGTATAATAAAAAATCTGGACAAGGGATGAAAACAAACAAAAAAAACCCTATCATTAAGCCAAAATAATTGTGGCATACTTTCAGGAGCAAGCATTAAACTGCTCAGAGTGACCATAATTCGAATTTAATGAGTATGGCAAGCAAGAAAGTTGTAAACTGAAATTAACGAAGAAGAAAAGCAAGATTGTTGTTGTTATTTGCAAGTGTCCGCTGCTTGAGATAGCGTCCAGCAACTTTTTAGTTCCGTAAACGATAAATCTTTTGCCCAACTTCCACTTGAAATTGATGCACGAAAAACTTAAGGCGCGGCATGTGTGACAAAAGATGGTCTTCAAACAAAAAAATTCAAAAGCCTTGAAAATAACGCATCAAAAATGTTAAACAAGCTATTTGCATATTTGATATTAAATTTTGATAAGTACTTTGTAAACAGCTTTTAGATAGGTGATTGGCAACTAAGTCAACTTATAACAACAGCCATCCATCAGCATCAGTCAGCGTCAACAGCGACTGATGTTGCATATTCTTATCCATGCTAAGCTCTTGTTGTTGCCGTTCCTCTTGTGGCTGTTGCCACGGATATTATTTGTCAATAATTCTTGCTGCCATGCGGTAAATGCCATTGGAAAAATATGAAAACATGACAAAATATGCGTTGCGGTTGCTCAATATACAATGGTGCCACAAGCATGCAAAACAACTAACAAACAAGTATCAAACAAACAAATGGTTTTAGTCCAAGCATAGATAACCAATACACCCAGGGCAAAAAATACACAATTTTGTACTCAAACACAACACTATGTTTGTTTAAAACTGGGTTTGAGTGGAAAGTATTGGTATTGACTATGTAACTATAAGGACTAAAACTAACAGAACTATATATTTGTATTTATAAAATATTATTATATTTTCAATAGGTTTATTAGCTGCAGCTGTTGTCCTCTTCCATTATCTAGTTAAGCGCACTCAACGTTAAAAAATATTAGTATATTCATCGAAAAAAAACTCCCTTTACGTGCTGTTGCGCATAAAAATATTATCGTTGAAAAATAAAAACACTGCAATAACGCGTTAATCAAACTGAAAAGCTTATATGTTCATCAAAAAATAATTGTTTGGTTTTTTTTGTGCAGTCTGTTGTAATTTTAATGAGTGCGTGCTAATTAAAAAGTTTACCTCGCTGCCGGAAATTACATAATGGAAATTGCATACGTGGAAAATCAGCAGCAGACAAGTGGCAAGAGAAGGAAGCCGGAAAAAAATCACATTTTCACATTAAAGTGTGGACGTTGTATGCGTGTCTGCTCGTCCTTCAGTTGGGCCAGGTGCCAGCTGAACAAACAGCCCGCAAATGTCAAACTAATTAGTGCAACCTATTACTTATTTGCAATTAATAATGATAAAAAAAACTAGACACGCAGAGAAAGGGAAAATAAAGGAGATATGAGGAAGTCGTATTATGCTTAACTTTAAAATAACTATTTAAAAAGTTGAACCAAAGTAGTTTAAGAAAAGTTCAAACTCAGCTAAAGTGTTGAAACTTCTAAAAGAATCTACTCTTATCCGTAATGCATCAGTGTGTAACCAAGAAAAGGCGATAAGGCAACCCTTTTTTTCGTTTTGAATCGCTTTCATTAGCTGTAATGGTTACGCATTTTTGGCCATTTTGATGATTTGCTGGTTGCAAGACCGACCTGCTTCGACCGACATTTGGCAGCTTTCTTGGTAGCTTGTTTTCAATTATCCGGCAACTACGCAGAAGCACGCACAGCTTCTTTACAGTTATGCTTGTGTGTGTGTGTGCGTGTGTTGGAGCTCATCAATGAACATTGAGTAACATTTTGCTTGTAATGTTCGGGGTTAACTCGTCCCCCAACTGCGGCGTACTCAGCATCGAAGGGACTCAACTTTGAAGCACGTTTGCATTTGACACTCATGAGTCTTAGCAAGAGAGGGAAGATGATCTGGACTATGTAATATCATTGAAAAGGCAACGACCTATAGGGATACTACTTGCAAGTTTTACTTATTCTTTTCAGTTTTAAAATATAAACCTTTGCACAGTTAGGTACAGGGTATGCGATTTACTTATATGACAATGTTGACTTTTACAAAATGGCTATGTGAAAACAGAGTGCGAGACAGCTTGTGAGTAAATGTGTTACTTAGTTAGCTTGGTTAGCAAAACAGAATTTAATCAGATTCACAATGTCAATGAAACGGAATCATGCGACAGACCCTGAAGGCCTACATAGTAGACAAACAAATTGAATTGCTGCCAGCAGCAGCAGCAGCAGCAGTTTAGATGAAGCCATTTGTTGTTTTACCTTTCACTTTTTATTCATCTTTTATCATGTTGCTTTGGCTACATTCATTTCCTTGGAATTTTAACTAAATGTGTGAGTAGCTCACAATACGCAATTATTTAACTGTAAACTGTGTGAATTCTGCTGACATTCATCATTTCTGTAATATTCCCATTTATAAACATAATAGTCTGCGGTTTTGTCTTGATAAAATTGCGATGACAAGAGTCAGCAGTTTTTGTTTTTTAATTAACTCCTTAGGGCGCTGCAAAATTTAATTAAAACACAAATTGAGTTAATACCTAGTGCTTGTTCAAATACATATTGGATTACACAGAATGGGTAATTATGTACTTGAATATATCAAAAAGATTTCAGAGAACCACAAGTATATCAAAGCTATCGTTCACTCATGTGGTGAATTTACTTTGCAATTCTCAGAAGATAGTAAGTTTCTCCAAAAAGAAAATTGCTTTAATGAAAACATCAAAGTTTATCTGAGTAAAGTTTACCTAGTTAGGTGCCCTTATTAGCAGAAAATCAGAATCTGATGCAAGCGAGCGTTTCTTCAACAAGTAGCCAAAAAAAAGTTTTGAAAAGTTGAAGTAAAAGTTTATAAAATTGTTTAATAATGAAATGTTAATGTACTATATTCTACGCTTTTAAAATAGTTTAAAACTGATTTTTCGTTTTTTTTTTCTTTGGCAGATTAGTGTTAAGTGTAATCTGTAAAATTCTTTGCATCCTTGATGTAGTTTATCCCCCTCCACTTTTTTATGCTGGCATCTTGCAAGGCTTTTGTCTGCGGTCTCGACGACTATTATTCTTGCGAGTGGGCGCATTCAAACCTTGGGCACTTAATTAGCTAATGGCTCTAGCATCAAAACGTGCCTTAAATTGTGTGTGTCGACAAATTGGCCTTGATTGGCTTGCAGCATGTCAGCGGACTTTAAGCATCTTTGTTTTTTTCTATATCATCAACTTCACTTAAATGCATAAATGCAGAACCACTCCTTTGAGCTATTTTCGTATATTTTTTAACGGCACGTGGCAGCCAGAAGGTGCATGCTTGGACATTGGGGCGTTGCCAAGAGCTGTGCTTGAGTCCAGGGACTATATATATAGTAAATAAACAACATGTCAGCCATGTCAGGAAGGTAAGTGACTTTTAAGGATACAAATTAAATTTAAAAACCAGAAATACAGGAAAATATCATAATAGCTCATTAGGTCAAGCTCGCTGATTCCAAAAAAAGCTGCTAACAAATCGAATTATGACAGTTTAAAGAAGGAAGCAATTTTAGTGCAAACACCTTTAGGGAAACTATAAACTTTAAGCTGCTTTGCCAACAGAACACGTTGAAAGTAAGTCAACCTTACAACAAAGTATATATGTAATACTAAAACTGCAGAAGCTGCAACTAAGCAAACATCAATTTTCATGGAAAATACACACACTTGTGCAATACCTTGTGTTGAATAAAAAAACCTTAACAACAGATATGATAGCTTGCAGTACAAAAGGCCGTTAAAAATACAACAAAATTGCTGCCCTTGCTCTCTATTCAGCCACTCCGGGTATTCCAGCAAAACATCTGTTAGCCAACACTACGACAACGACAACGACGACGACGCCAATAGCAACACAATGGACCAAAAATTTAATGGCTTATGTAAATTTGCATTTGAATTGTTTTCTGAAAGCGGCTTTTGATGCGTGGCCGCATAAACAATTCGCTGTGTCCGTTATTGTCTATTGGCTGCTCTTTTGGGGTTTTTCTTTTTATGTAAATGGTTTTGTTTAATGGTAGATGGTAGATGATGGTCTTGTCTGGCCTGGCCAACAGTGCGTATGATGTACGCATAAAATGTTTGTGTTCTTTTTTTTTTTGTTGCGCCTTCAGAACGAGTGCCATAATAAAATCATATCCAAGCATCGTTGCGCTGCTCCAAACACTGATCTCTCCGTTTTGTTACTCACATTTGGTTTTTATGCGCCAGCATCTATCAAATTGTCAAATGAGCTGTCCACAACAGGACACTTGGTTGGACTAGCGCATATGGTATATGGAGAGTATATGGGTGGTCAGCTTATGCTTTAACCGGGTTTTTGCATGCCAAACAAAGCGAAAACTACACGCATCAATCAAAGAGATGTCGCCAGTGCCCTTTGTGCAATCGGGAAATGAATTACGTGAAATGAATGCCAGTCCTTTAGATTCTCGCACAATACAAAAGCTTTTCCTTAATCCAGCATGAAAACGGATGCTTGTTTACATCCCGTGTTGTGCACAAAAAATTGTATTTACATATCACAATATGGATTTGCTCATCTTCCGGTTGTTTACGCATAACCTTCGTTCGAAACTCAACAGGATATGAACAAATAGAGTAATTTAATAAATTTACCGAAGCGTTGGGCTGTTGACAATTCTTCTTTTGATTAAAACCTTGCCTTTGGCAATGAACAATAAACAGCACTGTATAAATACGAGTATAGTATGATATTAATTTAAGATTTAAGATTATGTGCAAAATTTTCCTGTTCGTTTAAGTAATGCAAATAATTTTAAGTGGAAAACAAAATTGGTCTGTTTGTCCCGCATAGAAAAATCGCCTCAAGTGCCAAAAAGTTTCCACTGTGATTTTGTACCAGTACTCACAGCCCTTCCGCAAAAATGTCCCGTCTATAACATTATGAAGTCAATCAAGTTTTAATGAGAAAAGACAGTTGTATCGCAGTTCGTCCCGTTGAATAATTTAACAAATGTCCGCAAGGGTATTAAGTATTTGCCATGCTCTTCTTAATTCTTTGCTTCTTCTTTGTGATTGTGTCCTTTTGTCTTTGTGTATTGATTTAGGTTTCCCTTCGGGCACAGGGCATCATTTAAATAATGGTTCACTGCACTTATACATATTTATTGCTTTTAATTGCGTTGCGTTGTAATGAATAAAAAATTGGATGCAGCCAAGGGAAAACCAAAAGAATTTGTGTTACGACTGACACATATTTATTTTTGTGGGGGTTTATTTAAAAATACAATTTTTTGTGGTTGTTTGTGTACTTTATACATATATCTTTTTCTTATGCACATACATAAACGTACATAAATAGTATACAGTTTAGTTTAGTTTTTTATATTTGTTGACACATATGCATTTTATGATATGAATTAATTTTTTGGGGGATTTCTCATTTAGCTCTTTACACATATTTATATACATATAAACACATATTTAATTGTATAGCATATATTTGTTTTGTTTTAAGACCTTTTGTTGCAGGTCTGCAGTTAAACTCTAAAAATAGTACACTATATGCTGGATCGAAAAGAAATTCATTCGATTTGATTTTGGCTGCAGATTTGTCTATTTTTATGGGTCGCATTTCTCATTGTTTGCGCACTTTTCGTTTGTCAGCTGGCTTAATTTATTTTCATTACGGCCACATTCGCTCCGGTACTTCCACAGCCGCTTCTGGCGTACGGCGTTCTCTCAGCTTTCACAGTCCTCACAATCGACGCCGCACAATGCCAGCTCCCAAAGGCTTTGCCTTTGACTGCAACATAACAAAAGAAATTTATTCGAATGTAAAGCAATTTGTTTTTTTCTCTTTTGATTATTTTAGCTGTGAAAATTGGAAGAGACAGGAAATGAGAGTGTGAGGTTTTATATTAAGCATGACATAAATAAAAAAATGGTATCGAAAAGTAAAATTTATTTATGACCTTTTCAATAAACAAAATTTTTGGAAAACTTTTTAAATTCTATGAAAACAAACAACACTTTTTGCAAGTAACGCCCATAGCACTGAAAATGTTGTGAAAATTGTGTGGTGGGGCTTGGAAAAATGTATAAAAATATAAAACTGCATATAAAGTATACGCACCATCACACGCTTTATCTTTCAACGGCAACAGCTGCTGTTTTGTTCTCAGCAGTAGAGAGCAGCTGTCGCTGCTGTTCGAATGTTTACAACAACCTTTCGAGGTCCTCGCTTTCCGCATCGCTTATGTATGAGTCGGTATCCGTGAAATAATCATCATCGCAGCGATTGCGTCGGCAACACACACGCCTACCGATTTCATCATCACTCCAATGTTCAAATTCCTCCTTATGATGTTCGAGCAGCATTAGCGAGGGAAACAAACTATCGCAGCCACTGCAGCTACAAAAACCAAAGTAGGAAAAACAATTGAGTTAACTTGAGACAGCTGGCAAATTTGTGTTATTTGATTACCCAAAGTGTCGCTTCTTCTGCTGATGCGAAGCCAGCTGTCGATGGCAATGAAAGGAGCGATCACACACATTACAGGTAAGCGATTCATCTGTAAGTTGATACCAGTTAGAAGAGTAATAAGTAACGATATGATAGCCTTGCAGACGCACTAAGTTATTGAGTAAATTATCGTGTACTATAAATCTACATCAAAGAGTTAATTTAAGAATATTTTGTATAAACTGTGCAAAAGCATAAAGAAAAGCCAAATTCAACCCATTCCAATTATTTTTTCTAATCAGCTGTGGGAGCAACTGTAAGCACTTACCATAGTCATCGTCATCGTCGGCCATGGCCAATGCGTGAAGGCGGCTTATTGTGCTTTCGTTAATCTGCTTGTTGGTCATGGACATGGCAGCTGCTGACAGCTCCTTTGATGATTTGCCTTTGGCCTGGCATAAGCCCAGCTCGCACAGAGCGCTCTCCACAACAAAGTTGCCTTGGCAATCGGCGTTCGTACACGGCAATAGATCCATGTTAGACTTCTCATTGCCATTAGCCTCGTCATTGCCATTGCCATTGCCATTGATATTGGTGTTGG
Source organism: Scaptomyza caliginosa (assembly GCA_035044725.1). NCBI lineage: Eukaryota > Metazoa > Arthropoda > Insecta > Diptera > Drosophilidae > Scaptomyza > Scaptomyza caliginosa. Next base: position 1,522,789 of record JAWNNR010000120.1, on the reverse strand, counting down.
TGTTGGTATTGTGGGTGTTGCTGCTGATGTTGTGGTTGTGGTTGCTGTTACTGTTGGTGCTGCTGCTGCTGCCAGGTGCCAGCATTTCAAAATCGTCTAGCTCATCGAATGGATCATCGATTTTATGGCCAAATGACACGACATCGTCCGCCTCAGCGCTTAGTCTTCCATATGCCTTGCGTGGCGGTCGCTTTACGTACTTATCTGCAAATATACATAACAAATAATAAGAATTTTTATTACTGTGTTTGGCGACATTGCACGAAACAAAAACTTTTTTGCCTGGAAGGTAAAAATTTGTTACCGTTTTTTTTTCTCTCTATATTTTTACTTTGCACTTCAGCTGAAAATGTATGAGCGCCTTTGTGTTTTGTTTTTTTTTCTTTCTTGCCTATGGCTTTTGTTTCGATCTCAGGTTTTTGTCTTCTGTGTATCCTGAACGGGGCCGCACAAAACTTTTGTGCCGTCCGTCCTTCAGCCATGAAGTGATAAAACGAGATTTATTGTGCCTATTGTCGAGAGTATGTATATGGTGTGTGTGCGTGTGTTTGACTTTGCCAAGGATTACAATAAATAGTAGCGACCTATAAAACTTTCTATAAAGGCTTTATTTATAGGCACGTATTTATGGCGCCACCAAGAAAGCCCAGCCCTCAAATTTATTTGACCAACTTTGCTGTTCAACGCTCATTAGCAAATCATTTGGCAAAGTTGGTTTCAGTAACACAAAGGACACTATGGCGTATACGCAATTTTATTAAACAGAATTCTGAGTTTTTTAAATTTTACTCTCAATATTACTTGACTCAACTGGTGTACAATTCTAAGAATTTATGCAACTGCACTATGTAGCTCAACAACAAGGTAACGTGAATCGTGGTTCAAGGATAAATACTCAGAAGAGCTCTTTGTTACTTTACTTTCGTAACCCAGTAAATATTAAAAAATTCTTCAAATAGCCTGCAGGCTTCAAACTGCTTCGAAGAAATTTTACCTAGCAAACGTCACAAAGAACTCAGGTTAAATTTTTTAAGTCTGCAACAAGCACATTTTATGCCAAAGGTAAAATCAAATTGAGTTCGTTGACATTTAAAGTGTAGTAAAAGTCTATCACACAATCTTTTGAGAGCTTAAGGCGCTTTAAAGAATTTAACATCATAAACGAGTACTTTAAACCATTAAAGCTTAAACACTGTGCAAAGCACTTTAGTTAAAATGAACTGTCAATAATTTTCTTAATTTATCAGCATGTCAATAGCAAAGTAAATATTCCTTGTTCATATTATGCATGCAGCAAAGAGTTCGACTAAATCACGTCACTGCAATTTAAGCTGATGGACTAAGTAAAATGTCAAAAGTTGATGCCATGAATTTATGTGGTGGTTCAAAGGCAACGCGAAACAAATAGAGGCAAGCATGAATATTAAAAAGCGCGGCATGTAAACACTAACACATATACATAAAGACTCCCACTCTCAAACACTCACACACACACACACATAGACAAATGACAGGTGCTGTAAGCTGGAGGCAAATGCAAAAATTGTTTGTGCAGCTGTGAAGAAACGCGTTAGTCCGTGAAGCCAAATAAAACTCAATTTTATTGCTATAATGTGTGTGTGCTGTATGTGTGTTTGTGCAGCGTGCTAAAAAGTATGCAACAACAAGTTCAGCGCCCAAGCATTTAACGGCATGTTTGCAGTGTGCGTGTGTCTGTGTGGGTATGGAATTGTTGCCGCTGGCAATTCCTATGCGCAAATTGAAATTTATGACACAAATAGAAACCCGTGAAGCAAAAGAGAAGCAAGAATGAAGTACAACTTGCGTATAGTTTATCTTAAATGTTGCATTTTTTCACAATATATTGGACTCACATGTGATTACCAAATCTAGTACGCATCTTGTCTAGAGCACAAATTATTATAAACGATGCGCCGACGGCTGTCAGCTTGTTGGGTTACCAAACATAAATCATGGCACCCAAATATAAGAAAATACTTGGCTGCTGGCTTTATTAATTCGCCCGATAAACGCCCAATCATTTGCCATGGCGTGTGAAAGAGCTAGAGAATCGTATTTGCCTAGAAGATATGCTGTAAATCTTCTGTACATACTATGACTTATGATAGCTTATTTTTAAAAGATATTTGGCTTCTTCTCTTGAAGAATTTATTTTAACATACATTTCCTAGTTATAGGGTATTTCATGGCTCATTTCGCTTCGCTTCCTTCAACTTCCCTAACCTAACTCTGCTCATTTGTTGTTCAACTAATGGTGTATGCTGGCAAAGTTCGGCAAATTAGCTGCCAATGAGAACAAAAAGTCGAATGGCCTTCAAAAATTGCCAAGTTTTTGTGCGTATGCCATAACTAATTGGCTTACACACATACTCACACTAGCACACAATACATAAATGTGCGTATAATTGCTTTTGTTGCTCAACAATTCACCATAAATTGAATGCATTACGAATATGTATGCATGTGATACATATGGGAGCATCACATTGGCTACAATGACAAATGGTCGTCATAATTATCGGTTAATGCCGCTGACATATGTTCACCAGCATTTGCATAATAAATGACCTGCATGTGTGTGGCAAAGTATGTGTGTGTATATATGAGTGTGTGTGTTCAACATATGTTTGTTCATTTGGTCGAAATAGTTCGCATGCTAATTGCATTTATGTTTACTGCTGTTTTTACAAAATTAAAATATTCGTTAAATATTCAAGAGTCCTTGTGCTATGCTAAATTTTATATTCAAGTGGCAATCTAGTTAGCGCAGTTGAATATAAAGAAGAGTATTTGTTTTTGAACTAACAATAATGCGAAATTGTGAAAATGTTTTTTGTAAATTTCTATAAAAATTCTGCACTTGATGTGCAAAAAAATATAAATATGTCTAATTGAATTAGTAATTTTTATGCTTTTAAATTGCATTTGCTTTTAATTTTTATGTGCATTAAATAAATTGGTAAATCGGTTATAAACTGATATAAAGCGTTAACTCATAGAACTCAAAAATGTATTTACTTCACTTTTGATTCGTAAGAATCAGAATAATTCAAGTATTCTGTTTATCAATCAAATATAAATTTTGGCCAAACATCAACAAAGCTCTAATTCCGACTAAAATGTATTTTAACAGTGCAACAAACAAGAAACAAGGTTATGCGTGTGGTTGTATTTCATTTCCAAATGCAGTTGTGGTTTTATTTACTATTTTACCTTTTCAGCGAAAAACCTATTTCAAATAAATTGTGTTTAAATTTGTTTTCCGCCCGTTTAGATGTTGTCAGTATGTTTTAATGTGTAGCAATATTTTCTAGCATCAAAGTTTGCCATAAAATATTAAGTTTTATTATACTATTTGTAACACCTTATTCAGTGCTCCAAAAAAAATTATTTTATTTAAATTTTTTGAGCATCTTTAATTGTTAATTCCAACAACGACTTGAGAATTTATTGCAAGCTTCCGATTTGGAGGAGTTCTCTGTTTCCTTTTGGCGCGTTTTGGGCTCGTGACTTAACGCTTAGACGAAAGCTTCTAGGGATAACGCCTAGAGTGTTTTTTTTTTCTTTCGACAGTCATATCCGTTTGGCACGTTCTCCACACCCTATCACCCCACCACAATCTGTGTAACAGCGCCCAGATACACGTTCAAAAGACCGCCATGCACGTAAAAGAAACCATAAGGAGAAGCTTATTATTAAGAGGAGGTTTTCTGGCCCATATTTGTTGTGCCTCAACGGCAAAACTCACATTTTTCCATCAGGCATCGAGAGCTCGCTTTCTTTCGCTTACTCTGGCCATATGCTAGAGGATTTTGTGCAAACAATAGGTACAAGTGTGTACTTAAGTACAAAACACAAACTCACATCCGCATATGTGTGCGTGTGCTTTTGTGGGTGTGTATGTGAATGTTGTTGTGTATTTCCCAAGTCATTGCAAGAATTTTAATTAACTCGTTGTGATACGTTTGGTACTTATGAGTTTAAGCTGAAGCGTCACGCCGCAGATCAGAATTAATGTGTTAAAGAAGATTTCGTAGGAAACTGAATACTTTTTTTTTCTATTGTACTACTATAAGGCACAAACTGAATCTTAAAGTCTTATGCTTCTATCCATGTTACTTGTTAAGGGTCTGATAAGATTTATTTATACAAAACTAAGCAATCTTTAATTTTCTTCTTTCTATACTTTAAATTATAAGCTATATTTAGGACTCACATATTTTAGAAGTTCATCACTCTTTAACTCTATTATAAAACAACAAAACAATTTGTTTTTGAATAAATATAATACGTGCATTGAGTGTAAAATCAGACTAAACTTAGCCATCCCTACAAGCTTGGCTGTAAAACTTTTTGCCTTCAATTCAATGTGAAACTATCGAACAAGTTATTTGTGTGTTTTGTTATCAATAATATTTCTTTGTACTCAAAACTAAATTCAATTTGTCTATGAGAATGTTTTCCATTATGGCACACACTAAAACTCATGCACATATTTCTTTATTATCAAAAATGTTGAGCACCCATGTTATAAATTGGTTTCTTTGCTGAACCGGCCAGAGGCCATCTGTTTGGTGTTTGGTTGCTAGTTCACAATATTTGGTTGCTGTTCTCTGATTGCATATTCCGAGCGTTTATTTGATTGCATACATGTGCGTATGTATTAAGGCAGGGTCATGTTTCACTAATTAGACGACGAGTTTAATCAATTAGAGACGGGTGCCGAAATTGAATAGGATAATTGCCACCTGGACCGACATTGTAACAGCTTACCCTGTGTGCTGTTGCTGTGGTTGCCACTGCCGGCGGCGCCACCATTGCCATTGCCCTTACTGCTGAAGCTGCAATTGTTGTTGAAGGAGTTGAAAAAATTGGCAGCGCCAGTGCGACGTAAAATCCAAAACATGTTCCAAATTTTTTTTTGTTTTCTTAAACTGTTGTTGAATTCGTTTGTGATATGTTGCACTCAAAAGTATGCTACGAATTATGCCAATCGCAGCGACGGCATTTCAAATGTCGCGACTGATAAGCGGTCAACACCAACAACGATACACTGCGATTGAGAGAGTATATGCGAGACTGAGAGCGAACGCGCGACAAGGATAAAAAGCTTTTGTTCAACTTGCTGCTAGCAGTTTGTTCCGTGGCGTCGCGTTGTCTGCAGCTAAGTGACTGCCAGGCGTACTCGGACTGACATTTTATACCCAAAGGTAGAAAGACACAAAGAGAGAGAGAGAGAGCTTAACAAAATAAGAGAGTATATGGAGAGAGAGCGCACTCCTTGCTTGGCTCTACGTTATACGTAAGCGTCACGTAACGTAACAGAAACAGTTGCAGCTGTTCATTTGCTGCCAATGTTAAAAATGTATTCACTTGTATGCTAATCGCTGAACTTGACCTTCGACAACAATTTGCTGCATTTGCTGCTGCTGCTGTCGCTTGAAATTTACTTTCGCTGTATTTTTTTTGTTGCGTTGTGTTAACATAACGGTTAATGGCGCTTAAAGAGCCAACTGTCTGCACAACTATTACTATAATACGCCCATCAATCACGAACCGGAACTTGAGGAGGCGACACTGCTGTCAACAGCACATTTAAAGCAGTAGCACGCACGTCTACACTGAGCAAAATATTTGTATCTTGATGAACAAAAAAGATTTTAAAGATGCTGTTTTATAACTTTTAGTGTAAGATGCCACACTCATCGTCTTGTTAGGGTAACCGCCTGTAGCCGGCAGCATATGCAGCACGCGCAAAGAGAAATGGGAATCTTTAGTGCTTACATGAACATTTGCCATTAGGTTCAAGAGCAACTGCAAGTACTTACACGCACACGCACACACACACAACTAGACAAAGGTTCATGCCCTGCAAATTGTCGCCTTTTAGTTTTGCTCTGAAAATGTTTAAGCGTTTGCGACTTTTAATGCCGCAGGACAAACGACGCAAACAATCCCAAGTACAACAATGCGCTTGGATAACTTTTACTCGTAGTTTGAGCTACGCGATTTTGTTTGTATTTCCACGCCCAAGTAACAATATGTAACTTGATATTCCACAATAGATAGCAGATGATGGTTGAGTTGTGTAATTGCCCTGTGTACACTAAAAACAAACTGTAGCAACTTTTTCTAGTATAGTAAGGCGCTAAGAGTAGTTGTGAATTGTTGTTCAGGTTAAGATTTATAGTATAAATTGTAAAAAGTCAACAGTATTTTTCCCATAAACTTTTCAGATATAGCCAACGGCTGTACAGTAGTAAATGGTTTCCTGTTAATAAATTGTAGTTATTTTTAAGAGCAAAAGTTTTTATGTTTTTCATACGAATGCACAAGTTATGTTACATTATAAACAACTAGATGATATTCTTTTATTGCCGTGTATATTATTTATATCAAAGGATTCTATCGCTTGCGTAATGTCCAACAAAATGGGTCTGTGTGCCAATCAGTGTGGCGCATAAAATATGCTCATTTAATATTGAACCAATGATGTGGCAATTAACAATTCAAATTCCCACAAATTGTTCCATCGAACTTTTTGGCATCGGACGCATTAAATATTCATTTACTACGTGCCAAAGTCAAAGAGACAAGCGGAATGTAATCGATATCAAATGTGGATTCGCTATGTTATTCTCCTTTGCAGTCTCCAAAGTTTGTCATATGAATTATGTATTAACATGGCTTATAAATCAAATAAAAGCAACAACAACGACAACAACGACCATCCAGAAACGTAATTAGAGAAATTGACAGGTCAGCTTAAAGACATTTTACAAAGTTCAAATAGCGGATTAGCTTGTAGATAAAGTTGGCATCCGACATTGACACGCTGAAGTGGATTGCCAGACACTGAAGGCCACCTAATTCAGTTAACACTTGACCTTACGCATCTGACAAGCAATTTGTTGGTCTCCTAGCTTGTTTACTTTTAACTACTAATCACAAGATGAAAGCTCTTGGAGAATAAAAGGAACGCGAGTGTGCATTTGGATTAGCTTACACCAATGGCAATAACCTTAACGACATTGTTTTTGTTTAGTATATTAATACAGGTTACATTGTTTTTGATATGATATATCTAACACTACTGACTCAAAACCTAAAGCGTTAAACTGAGTTCAATTTAGTAGTAAGAAATAATATTGTTTACTCTCACTGTGTTTAAAATATTCAGTTTGCAAAGGCAATAAAACCTGATGAGCTATAAGACATTCTCTGCTGGGGCACAAGTTACACATATTAGTTGCAATAATTGTTAGACAAACAATGACATCCTGGCTTTATAACAGACAAGTCTCACACAAAGCACAACAGTCGAAAAGCTACAGTCATGAGGTGTATAAGAGCCTTGTTTTGGTACTGCTGCATATCTAGGATCTTAGTTAATGGCCAGCTGCAGCCCGTTGTGGAAAGTGAGGAGGAAAATCAGCTAATACTCGAAATCATCTCGGAAGGTTATCGTTTTGCACCATTTACAAACTTTGTTACCTTCTTCGGAAACTATGAGCTGGGAAAAGGATTTGCAATATCTACTTCATTTCAACAACGATTAATGGAAGCTTATGGACGCCCAGTGATTGTGGCAGGCATTCACATTGAACCAATACTTAATACTATTAATGATAGATATTTGGCTGTGGTTATTTTTAGTGGAATGACGGACTCCATGTTAGATGCAGCTCATAGAACGATGCAAGGGATTGTTGATGCTTGGTTCATATTTGCTTACAAGCCGAACGAGAATATGGCGTCGCCAACAACTTTAATTGAAAGCTTCTTTGAGTGGTGCTACAATAGGCGTTTATATAAAGTGCTCTTAATGTTAAGAGGGAAGAGGGAGTATGAGTCCTGGTCATATCGAACGGTGTCCAATATGACAATATTAAAGTTTGTCTCATTGGATCCACAAAGAAAGAAGGATGTAAAAAGGTTCTTTACAATAGATTATGATCGTCTCCTGGTTGCGGTTTTTCAGAGTATACCAGACGCCTTTGTGGTTAGTATGCATTTAATCTACTAATAAATACAACCATGTACAAACTACGTTTATTTACAGTATAATAAGACGACGGAAACCGGCAGCAAAGCTACACTTGGTGGCGTATCTAGTTTTATGTTGAAAGAACTTCGGCGTTATGTCAACATGACCTATGACATTTTGCTCTTATCACCTGAAGACTATGTCAAAGCAATTACAGATGGCTGTCCGGACCACCGATGCATTGATATAGGCGCTAATCTAGGGCATCTTAAATCGGACCATGTCGGTACTGGAATGGTTCCAACTCAAACCTGCCTGGTAATACCTTATAAACGCGAAATCGATTTGGCTGACTATTCCGCACCTTTTGACAAAAAGTATACAGTTATAATTTTTTTAGTTGTGTGTTTTATCATAATTTCAATCATCAAACGCATTTCAAATCCTCGCATTCCACTCCTTTATACGCTCTATTCAGCCTTAAGCCTTGTCTTGGGACAATCCATAGCAAGTAGAACCTTTCAACGCCTGCGCATACCAGAGAAATTCGTAGAGGTGTTCACACAAATGTATAATTTACTGCTTGCAAGCCTATTTAGCAGTGCGATTACGACATTGCTTACAACCGGCCTACAAAAGCCGGATATAGTGGATGTGGAATCGTTTTTGAAAAGTGGATTACAAATCATGGTTTTTCCCAAGCAGATGAATACCCTTGCTAAGGAACTACCAGTCGTGTTGCAGCAACAAGTTTTAGTTGTAGACCAGAAACTAAGAGATGAACATTTTGTTCAGTTAAATGACAGCTATGCATATTTAGCTCAGACCCACAAATGGCAGTCATATGAGTATATGCAACAGCGATTGATCAAACCCAAGCTCAAATTGGCCAGAGGAGAACTTTGCGGTGCTGTCAACTATCTAAGGGTTTACGTGCGTAAAAGCTTACTTATTGAAAATCGATGGTCCAGTTTTGTAGCACATGCATCGGAGGTGGGTCTTATTGGAAAGTGGGAGCAATTGAGCTTGCGTCAAGCGGAAGAAGCTGGCTTATTAAAGAAGGCTTCATACAATTCTGTTAAGCTGATGCCGTTACCAATAGCGTACTTTGAGAGATCCTTCATTATACTAACAACGGGCATGCTTATAAGTTTTGTGGTATTGTTGTTGGAATGCCTTTATGCATATTGTTGGAAAGATCGTAGAAATTTTTTCTATAGTGTATGTTAAATTTTTGTATCTTGCTTCTAAATAAACTTGGGCACGCTTCAAATTTTGATTATTGTGCTGCAACAAAGAAATAACAATAAGAATTACTGAAACTAATTACAAAGCAAACAAAGAGTTTTATGCATTTAAAGGGCATGCTTACATGAGCAGCACATAAGTATAAGAAGTATACCTAGAAAAGTATAAAATGCCAGCGGCAAATAAAAATAAATATTGTTTACTAACATAGTAACTATTATGAAAATGCAATTTTAAAATTCCACTGAAATAAGTTGTAAAAATTTATAGCTTAACTAAAAAATAACTGTTATGGGTTCTAATCACAATGCAAACAAGACTATTAAAGCTTTAGCATTGTCAACCCTAATTCAAACTCAGTCGTAAAGTTAAAGTCATGTTGTGGATTAGACTTTGTATTTGCTGCTGTTGCAGTTTTGCCCTGATACGAAAAAGAACGATGAAGATAATTATCAAACAATATTTGACATTATATCACTGATTAATCAATTCGTGGTCATCAAAGACATTCTTTGGCGATCAGGAATTGGGTAAAGATTCTTCAATAACAGCGCTATTTCAACAACGATTGATAAAAACCTTCAAAAGTCCAGGGGTGTTGTTTAGAATTACAAGTTATCATTGATTGGTTTTGTAGCATTTTAAATTATGGCCAATGCTGTCGTCAAACGCCTTGCAAATCATCATACTACATTTTTTATCATGCTATTTGCGAATTTTTAGCTAATAGCTGGTCAAACATTGGCAAGCAAAACATTTTGAAACTTTGTCGACCTGACATTAATCTTATGCCTAATAAGCGATCGGGATTATCCTTTAAATTAGCTCTTAACTACTTTGTGGAACAGGCGCGAGAATCTGGGCTTAATAAGAAATGGACGAAAATAATAATATGAGATGTTTCTTTTCTTAAGACATACATTTTAATAATCACAAAACACTTAAATAAACTTCCAACAAATCCTTAAATTTCAATTTTGTTTTATAATCAGTTGCTTTTTATTTCACTTTAGAAGTTCAGCATAATGTTGTTTGTGCACATATTTAATACGCCATACAAAACTGTTAAAAAAAATAATTAAACATTAATTGTTTATAGATTATGGCAATTTAATGCGTGGCTTACCCAATTGCTACAAAAGCTACCAAAAACAGTGACGCACTAAGAAAATTAAATAAGCCCGGAAAAACCGACAATGTGTGTTGATAGATCAGGGTATAAAGCGGTGCGGCAACTATAAATAAAAATATTTATATTTAATTGCGTATTATCTATAAAAAAACTTTACATACCGAAGGGGGCTAATGATGCCAAAACATTTTTGATGGCAAAAATTTTACCTGCACAAAAAAGTAAAATAATTCCTATTAGTAAGTTCATAAATATAATTGCAAACTTACCAAGATCTGAAGCAGGCACAATATTCGAGATGATAGTGCGCAACATAGGACCACCGATTGAACGGAATATCGCAAATGCAATTGATAGATACATGTGCCAAGGTACAGAAGCAAAGCCCCTAGTTAAATTGCTTAATATTTCCGAAAGTATGGACAAAAGAACTAGCGTTACTACAGAAAGTCCAAACACCTAAAAAAAGTAATGCAATAGTTTTAAATTAAAATGGTATTAAGGAGGAAAAGACTTCCTTTATACCTTGCGTAGCATGAGTACACCAATCAAAGCACCTGCCATGGGCACCATTTGGCCAATGGTCTCAAAGAACGTATACTCCCTTACGGACCAATGAAACTTTTGGCGTACAAACAAATACATGACTGTCATTACACCATCTGTGAGTGTTTATGGAACGTCATTAAATAAACACACCATACGCAAAAAAATAAATCGCTTACCTATTACAAACATGGTCATAAACATGGCCAAGGTTACAAGCCAAATAATTTCACGAGCATTATGCTCACGTGGCTTTGTGCAAGTGCTAAACATATCCTTCAAATGAGTCAAACTGAATAGACCCATTTTTTTTGGTTCTAGCTGAGCAACCGTTTCAGTCGACTGCTTTGTGTCTTTGGACAACGGATCTGTTTGTTGTGGTAGGTCTTTTGTTGCCTCCTTTTCCTTTTCGTCTTTAATTTTAGTGCCAAATATATCGATACTATTTGGATCTTTCTCACTCGCACTGTCTAAAAGTTGGGGTATATCCTTTTCGTTTTCATTCTTTACATCATTGAAATAATCAATGGATACAGATTTAAGTTGAACATCGCAGACTGTTATGGGTACATCCTTTTCAGCCTTTTCAGATGCCTCCTTAGCCTCTTTGCCATACTTTTTAAGCCGTATGTGTAAGCTCTCTGGCATACAACAAATTATGAACAGAGTAGCAAATATTACACATCCTGCCGAGATGGCCTGTGTGACAACAGCACTTGTGGCTGCATACACATAGCTGGACAACAAGGATCCGCTGCTCTGTGCGACGAACATCAGAAACTCTATGGCAATCATTCTGTAACAGAAAACGTATAATCTTTTATGTGTGTGTAAGCTATAGCTTACGCGCACCTGTAGGGCCTTGTTTTAATGTCCGTTATATCCGATATGAAACAAAATGCAGCTACTGAAAAGACGCACATGCCACCGAGCAGGGAGTGAGGAATGGCTGCCAAGGTATACCACCAGGGATTTATATCATTATTGCTGGATAGTGCGCATATAATTGTTGTTATCAAAGCAGAGCCCGAAAAACCTACAACACAACAAATAATCTTTATTAACATTGACGGTGGAGCTCAAGTTAACTTTTAGCCCACCAATCATAGAGACGACAAGCAATGGTTTGCGTCCATAGTGATCCGACCAGGAACCAATAAATAGGCCACAAATTGCTGGCACAATGCTTTCCATTAGGGTGCGTGAGAGAAACATGTCCGCCACATACGTTTGCACCTCTGTTTCAATGGCCTGCAAACCTTAGAGTTATTTATTAATTCATTGAGTAATATTATTGCTGTACATACATGAATTTCCGGGCTGGCAGTTTTATTATCCAGCTGCCTGCAGTCGGAGTCATTGTAATGAAAAATCACCTTGCATGTCTGATAAATAATCTGATTGCGCATCACAGTGCCTGTAATGCAACATATAACACGAAAACTTTCCACGATGCGTGATCAAATTGCAATTTGCATTTTTACCTGATAGCAGATGTGAAAATATTAGCATAAATACAACTGGTTCTATATAAAACATATAGAATATTTGTCGCCATGGCAGATTTTTAAGCTTATCCACGGCATGAGTAATTGGAGATTTATTAACCATGTTTTTTTTTATTCAAATTTTCAGTAAGAATCACACAACTAACACATTTAATTTATTTATTCTTTAACCTTGTCTAATTTTTGCGCACTTTTGCAAATATTTAACTTTTGCTTTGTTTTTTTTTTCGCACCGAAACCTTAATAAATTTAGCTATTTATTTGATTGTTTTTTATAATTGCATTTGCTCGCTCTGGTAGTTTGATTCACGTGCTCAGTTTCCGAAAACTGCCCTCGAAATTATTCACTGATGCGACACGAATACCGGCAGCAACGGCAGATTGCCAACGAGCTTAACGATGAAGTTGACTATTCGAAATGATCCGCTACCTGCAAATCTGTTCGGCTATATACTAAAACTGGTTTAAATTTGAGGGGAACTTTTATCGGAAGTTTAGCAAGTGAACTCCCGCACGCTACTACTGAATATAATATTAATTGCCATAAAAGAGCAAACAATCAACAAAATCTAATATATGTTATTAGAATTATATAGTATATAACAATTTGTTTATATTTTCAATCGCAATTTCGACCTGACCAACACGTGAATAAGCTTTGGCTGATAAATCAGTTTAACTTTTTGTTTGCGCATCGTTTGATGTGCCGATTGTAGCACGATACAATTTAGTAATTTAGCTAAAAAGTTATTTTAAGCAAATCTTCGCAAATAGTTTTTTATTTAAACAAAAATCGAATAATGAAAGTAACAACTTGTCTCTTTATTCCGTAATTATGAAAGTTATGTTTTACAGCGTTTGTTATAGATAATAGCTTTGTGGCTTATGTTACAGCTAAAAGCAGTAGCTTACACAAAAAGAAAATTTTGTGCTGTTACAATATTATCCACAAAAGCATAATAGATGGTAGAAAGAAAACCCCAACGAGTTAACATTTTACCCAACAATTTGTCTGCCTTCGCTTAAGCTTAACTATTTTTGGCTTTATTTTTCTGTATGCTTGACATAACCGCAGCTGCCACACCCATTGCTGCAGAAGTGTGGGGAAAGGCAGAGCCTGAAAAATGTATAACGCATTTAAAGCGCTTTTTATTGCCAGCTTTGCACTTGTGCTGCTCTTTGAACATTTATGCAGAAAAAATGATTTTGTAATTATCAAGGGTCGTGGCTTTTGTGGTTTGTGATTAGGGTTTTCATGGCGTTGATGAAGATACCAGCGTCGTTTTTGCGGCTTGTATGTATCGTCTGGCCTGACATAATTGCCTGGCACCGAGTGCCAAATGGGATTCAACTGGCAAACGTGGCGCATGCATATTACGCATACGCTGCGTATGCTACCCCAATTTGTTGACAAGCTAATTGTAAAGTTCTCCGCCGGCTGTTCGCATTGTGTGAACGGCTTACAAAAGCGACCCCAAACGAGGCGAGCTGAACACATTTTTTAAAGACTCTGCTCGGCATTTAAGCAACAACAAACAAATTGTGATGCAGATGTGAAACAAGTTCGTGCAAGCAACTATTGTCTCTCATCGTTGTTGTGCCACATGCAACATGCACGAGAGGCTGGCATGTTTTGACGCAAATGTTTGCGTTTTGTGTGCGGCTTTTGTGCGCTTGACACAAGGCAGCAGAAACAAAAAAGAAACAAAATAAAATCAAAACGGCACGAGTAAATTACACAAAGTATGTACAAAAAAAAAAAAAAAATGGAGGAAAACAAAAATAAGAAAGAAGGAACTTAACAAAATAAAATAAAAGCTCAAAGACGGCAACAACGATTCAAGTGTTGGATGGAATGGGAGAAAAAGCAATTTCTTAAGTCCAGCACGTGCCTAAATTCGTTTTTGTTTGCCTTAATTATTTCGAAATGAAATGGCTAAAAGGGCCACAATTGCAAAAAGTGGCTAACAATTGGTTACATTTCGTTGTCCTCTTCACTAAATGTACCTGCTTTAGAGTTTTAATTAATTTTCCTCATTCAGTTTCAATTGCATCTCGTAAATAAGATGATACGCAACCCATTTTCACTTAACTTTACTCTTTTGTTTTCGGTTTTCTTTATTCTTTTTTAATGTTTTAATATTTGGACTTCGTCAGGGTGATTATATATTTAACAAATGAGCACAATAATGAGCGTTTTTTTTTTTTTATAAATTATGTATTATTTTATTATCTTAAAGTATTAACAAAGATTTCCCAACCTTTTTACTTTTTTACAACAACTCAAATGAAAGGGTTGTATGGATATTATTTGCATTTATTATATCTTCATTGTTTTTTTTTCTTCTTGCTGATGATTTATTGCTTAGATAATCGTTTAATACTTGCCAACCGCAATACGAAGAGTCAGAGATAAATTCATTTCTTCTACAATAATAGCAGTCCACTCGAGTTGAATGTTGACAATTCGCTTAAGCGCATTTAGTTATTATAAATTCAATTTACATAAACTCTTTTTTCTCGACTTAACAGTTTAACTTAACTTGTCTAAGCTAATAACAGAGCTTAAAGTATTTATATTCATTTCAAAGAGTTTAATCATATGCAAATTCTTTTAAAGGTGTTTTAACTGTTCGTAATTGAACTTGTTTCTAAGTTCTTCATTGTCTCTTGTAGCAAATTAAAAATCCATTTAAGGCTCCTTTGAAGTTTTTTTTTATTTTTTTTTTTTTAATATATTGTTTTGAAATTAGGCTATGGGCATAACGGGCTTGAAAGTTCTTAAGCCTATTTAAGCCGCTGCAGCTGCTTCGGCTTTATAAAATTACAAATTTCAATTCAGCGCCCCAACCAAGTTCTTTGATTCAATGCTTGCCTTTTTTAATTGGCCCCTGGCACAAATTGTCGACCCAACCCAGTCCACACGCCCCAGCTCTCGACCCCATTTGAAAAGTCCGCTAATGGTTGAAACGCACCGCAGATTGCGGCAAATAAAGCTTATAGCTGACAGCCCCAAATTGGCAGCTGCATTTTGCGGTGGCTTTCGTTTTGGTCACTTGTTATTGCATGGACGAGCGCCCCCCACAATCCAGATAGTAATTTAAATAGACCATGTGCATAATTTACAAAGTATCACACGAATAAATAACACATTCAAATTCAAAAGGATTCAACTCAATTCCAATTAACTGTGCCCAATTAGGGCACAACATTTGATGTTAATTCTGTGTTTAGAGACACATGTACATTGCACACATGATTAGCGAAAGAGCAATTGCATGTAGTTATGAATAATCAAGTTCTTGGAATCTAATTCAGTTAATATTAAGCTAAATCTAAAAAACAAGTTTATTAAATTAAAAGCAGACCGCTTATAGAGAGATACTCTGTAATGTGCAAAAGTATTCAGTTTTAATTTATTAAATAAAGTGTTTTATAGATTAAAGATTCAAGCCATCGTTATGAGATAAAAGTCATTATGTAGCTGAAATTAACTGCATCGTGTAACTGAAATGCCTTCCGGTTCCTCAAAGCGAAGCTCTTTACTTATTTTAATGGTTACAGGGTATATGCTGAGTTATTTGAATGGAGTCTGCCGCAATTCCCGCAGCTCTTTTTCTTAACTTGATAAATTTCCGCACATTTAACAAATTTGTTATGAGCGTTGTCACAAATTTTTGGCATGTTGCACACACACTAACACACACACACATAACTCGCTTACTACTCATTACTCAAAAGGGAATGTTGTGGAACCCCTTTTTAAGTATAATAATGATAACATGCGCATAATATCTATATATACATATACAAATGTACATAAAGTATGCTTTGTGAAGTGTTAAATTAATGAACTCATGTTGTAGACACGCCTCACTTTGATAACGTGCCATCTATCTAAGTTAATCAGCGCTATTTATTGTAGTTGGTTGGCCGCAAGGCATAACTTTTCATTTAGTTTTCTGCAGTTTTGCTGCATTTCAGTTTGCATGTCTTGCTGCAATTTACCACAAGTGAAAGACACCAAGATATTGCTAGCTCGAAACCCAATAAATTTTTAACAAACACCATTTTTACAGTTCACTGACTCGGCGCTTAGTCGTAAATTGTGGTAAATCCTTCGTATTTGTTTTGCATTTACATATGCTAGCAATTTAATTTTGGTCTTGTTATGTTTACGCTTCTTTTAGAAAGTTTTCATAATCATAGCTCTGTCGCATTATCCTTTATCTGCAATTTCACGCTGTGTTCAATTTCATATGCTCCACGTGAAAACACTTATTGCGTGTGTTGGTGTGTGCGTGTATTGATGTGTGTATGAGTCTGAATGTGTATATGTCACAGATGAAGAGAAATTGGCGAATGGAAAATCAATACATATTTATGAGTTCATGTTGTGGACGCACGTACAAAACGAATACTTACCCACCTCAGCCATGGGGGAATACATGTAATGCTTACTTTTTGCGCACGCTGCTAGCCATAAAAACATTTTACACATAACAATGCTACACAACTACAATAACGTTATATTATGTTCAACATTTTTTTTTAGCTACAATATTTTGATTTTGCGTTGAGTGCAAAATTCTTAGACAAATGCCATATATTATATTTTATTTTTATTTCGCTATTGTAAAAGCACAAACAATTGGTGCCTCAATTTACCGTAACTCAACGATAGGTTGGCTCAACAGAGAAATAGCATAAAATGCCGTGCGCTTAAAAGTATGCTATGCTTTTTGTGCTCGCTGTAAGCTGCTTAAGAGCTCAACGGCGAGTGCAATTTGCAGCAGCAAATGGATTGGCACCCCTAACCGCAAAAAAAAATAAGATAAGCCAGCAACTAGTTCAGTTTATTTTAACTGTAATTAAATGCTGCAGCAACCTTACAAACTCAAAACATTTTAAAATCTTTCAGTTCAATGTGCCAAAAACCCATGCCCACATTTTGTTTAGGATCAAAGGCAACCTGGCAATAATCAAAAGCATATTTTAAGAATTTGTACTCAAATCTGCAAGAACTTTAACATTAAATGCTTGGCATCTTAAAGTTTTTTCGTTGAGTGCTGCATTTGAACAGGTGCACAGCATGCGGAAATAGGAAACTCAAAGCACTTGCAACAAGAGTCAATGTCAATATAGAATTTATTGCATCAAGTGCTTCAAAAGCAAAATGGAAAGTCTCACTAGCAGACAACAGCGTAGCACTCAAATTGCATTTTGCACACACTTTGCCTTTGCTCAGTTTCTGGGTCTGTTTCTGCTCATTTCTGCTCTGCTCTGTGTCTTGTCTCAGGATGCAAACTTTAGTTTTGCAATTTTTAGATTGCCTGCAATTGAAACTGTTTGGTATGATTGTGGGAGTGTATCTGTTTGTGTGTGTGTGTGTATGAACTAGCGTGTAGATAAAAAATCAATTAATTTGATTTGCGAGTTTCGAGTGGGTGTAGTGAGTCAACAGCGTTTGATTTGCTGGGTATAACTATGTGTGTGTAGTTCAATATTGCTTTATTGCTCTGCAGACAACAAATTCGGGTCAGAAAAGAGTATGCAAATTACGTGGGTGGGTTTGTTCAGCTAGCTTTGTATTGACATGTTTCTATTGTCAATGAAATGTTTACGAAAAGGCATCATATATATAGCAAAGTTCTAAAAAGTTGTGACTAAGTATAGACATATTGTGAAAAATATAAAAATTAGAACGAATCAAATGTTCAATGGCAAAAGCGTGGCAAAAATAAATAAACAATTTTTTCTTCTATTTTTAATGCTTGCTCTTACTATTGTATTGTATTTTTAGTTTAGGTCCCCTGTTGTCTATGGCTACTAAAATGAATGAACTGTTTGCTTCGTTTTTGAGCATGATCTACACACTTGACTTAATTGCAAGTGGACCAAATAATGCGAATGTTGTCGGAATATCAACAACAATAAATCGAAAATTCACTTTCACATTTTAAAGACACAACAGTCCCAGGGCTTAGTTAGACCTTTTGCTGTGTGTATGACGACCAACTCGCTTTGATATCAAGCAGGCCACTAAGAAGCCTTAGGCCGAATACTTGGCAGGGGTAAAACGACTCGTCTGTCAACCCAAAAGCGCAATTTGATTCAAAGTCTCAAGTCTTTAAGTTCAGGCCCTAATCAATGCGCAATAAATGGCCAAAGTCAAAAAGGTTGCCTTTTCTTTTGAAATATTCATTTACCATCGTATATATCTTGTAATAGGACCCACAAATATGGTCACAATCTTCGCTGAACTTTCAACTCTGCTGCTGCTGCAATAAACCAAAATACGCAGTAAAAAATATTCGTTTTTCTTTTTATGGGGCATTGTCATCCTTGGGTTGTAGCACAAAACGAAATGTAAATAAATAAATAAGCCTTTGCTGCCTGGCCACAGTAGCCATTTTGGGTGTCCTTTTAAGCATTTGCATAGCACATTAAATATGCACAGCACACACACACAAAAACACACACTGACACATATACAGTGAAACAGATTTCCGACAGTAAAATGACCTATGTATGCTCCATAGTAGTCAGCACAAAGCGTGAATAAAGCCGAACACCATAAAGGAACCCTACAAAATGCCAACATCAAATTGAACAAAGCCTTTGCCAGTTTAGTGGGCTATGGTACGAGGAATGAAAGGCAGTGGTTTAGGCAGCTTATCGCTTTGTCGCTTCAGGTATTCGTACTGGCAGCCAGCTCAGCGCCTGCCTATTGTTTCTGATAAGCGACCATGGAAATCTATTTGTATGTCGCCGCAAAAGCATTTGTCACCAATTCGATGTCGGTTGGAAAAGAACTTTTGTATTGTTTATACGCCAAATAAAGCTTAAAAACAAACTTTCGCCATGCTTTCTTTGTTAAAGACTGTCTGTGTGTGTGCCACTTCAAGTAATTGAAATTGTATGTGCAATGAAAATAAATGACTTGGTTTAAGCATAGGTGAAAAGCTGATGTAGATTTCAATACACAAATCGATTTAAGCAAATAAACATTTCAAGGCCTTACTTTTTTTGTTTGTATTTTTTAGCCTTTCAAACAGTAATAGATCCTGTCTTCTCGTTCCTTAACGTATTGAAATTGATTTCAGTCAGGCCCATTTTGATTACCCGCTCCAATAGTCTTCGTTTGAATGTTCAAAAAGTAAGTTTTGCGTATTGCAAAATCAAAGTTCATTCGATGTGGCCATCTACAGGTCCTCTTCGGCGCTATCTGGTCCCATAAAATCGATATGCTAAGCACGTATCATTCACTTTTTAAAGTTAAGAGTGTTTAAATCACAGTCGGAAAACAGACTCTTCATCAATGCTATGCAGCAGGCAATTTAATAAGATGTGACAGCATTTAAATGCCGACCTTTTGTGTCGTTGATGTTACAGTTGACAGTTTTATTGGTGGACAAATGTCCAATTATCGAATGCCCAAACCTGTAACCAAAAAACTGTCATGTTAATGTCATCAGGGGGAAACTGTCGCTGAC
This sequence comes from Scaptomyza caliginosa, assembly GCA_035044725.1. Lineage (NCBI taxonomy): Eukaryota > Metazoa > Arthropoda > Insecta > Diptera > Drosophilidae > Scaptomyza > Scaptomyza caliginosa. Next base: position 1,502,851 of record JAWNNR010000120.1, on the reverse strand, counting down.
TTGCAAATATATGTGTAACTAAAATTTCAATTGTGCGTTTAAACTTACAAACACCTTCCCATAATATAATCAACTATTAAGCACATTAAAAGTTTATTTTCTGTTGGGATTAAGCTCAAGTACATGTGCTAAATAATTGGTTTTATAACTTTGTTTTATAGAGTTCACAAAAGCTCACCAGAAACTAATTTGCCAGACAGCTTTGGGAGTTCGAAGAATCGGCTTTCAGATTTCTAGCTATTGTATAAGATACTTATAATGCTGATGATGTTGCTTACATTCTTTTATCTAGCTGCATTCGTATGAGGTCAGATATGTTATCTCAGTCTATTTGGATCTTGGATCTCTTTGTATTGAAATTCCAATTAAGTTGTCATTAAGCTTAAAGTGTTGCATAACTCTTCTATTAACTGAAACCCTTGAAACAAGTGATCGTTGACCCGGCTGAGGATTTGCAATCTGTATTTACATACTAATTGGAATTTCTCAGTAGTTGGCAAACAATTTGTTGATTTATTCAGTAAGGTAAAAAGGCAAAAAATTAAAAGCCAATTTCGTGTAATGCCAAGCGAAAAAGCACAGAAAGCCAGAAGTGAACAAAAAAATATCAGCATGTCTACAAAATACCCTGGAAACTTACTGAACATTAATGTTTTATTCCGAGTTACCAAGTCCAAGTACCACAGGCATTTGGTTTTTGATTGAATATTCACTTATTAAGTAAATGAGGTAAACTTTTTCATAAGCTCCTCACACGATTTGTCACAAGACTCCTTTGTACAGGGTAAAATAAATTATCGACTGAATTATTGATGCGGTTCAGTGAGATGTGCAAATGATGTTGTCAAAGCGAACGTCAGGGAAAAACATTTTCCAAGTCGATTTTTCTGCCATTCATCTGCTTTCACGCGCTTTTCACGCAACATTTAATACTTGCGCTCACCGCCATCCTCTTATAGCTTTAAGACCACCACAGCAAACGTGCAATCAAAATAAATAACGAATGAATAAAATGAATAAACACAAACAAAAAACAATAGTAATAAAGAAAAACATTCAAATGTAAATACCAAAGCCTGTTGTCAGCATGAAGTGACAGATTCTGCAGTTTAACCTTTAGGCTTTGTGTCAGGCGGTAATTGAGTATTGACCAAACAGCTGAGCAAACGCTTTCGTGACCTGCGACAATTGCGTTTATAAAAATAACATTGCCATGTAAAAGAGAATGGGATGGGAAACGGTATAGTTAAAGATCAGTTTTTGTCATAAAGTGTTAATAGCCAATTAAAGGCTGAATGCAAAGTGATGAGCGTGGAAACTTGTTGAAATGCTGATCACGTATGTATACCTAACCGCAAATCCAAGCTCAGCGGCTTTTGAGTGTGTGCAATCAGTTTGAGTGTTCATCGCTTTCCGTTTTCATTTCCGTTTGCCGTTTACAACTGCAGTATTTTACCCAGCAGCCATGCATTGCATATTGCTGCGTCTTTTGTATTCACCTGTCATTCGCATTGTCAGCAGAGTTCAATTGTGTTGTGTGTCCTCTCTCTGCATGGCTATGTATGTATACCATGCAAGGGACTTGGAGGACAAATGGAAAACGAATTGGTTTGCATTGTGCAACTTGGCCTGCCGCAAATTTAAATCCCAACTCAAATCCGGCATGCTAGTCGGAATTTATCTCAGCAATTGCAAGAGTAGTTTTGCTTTCAGCTCTCAGTCTTAATCAGTCGATCTCAGAATCTCAACTAGGGTCTCAAACAAATTTTTTACTCATGCCTCCGCCCAAAAACTGACAGCAGCAAAATCAATATTTACTTGCTCCTGTGGCATGCAGCTGAAATTAGCAAACAACTGAACCGAAATGGATTTACCACCCACCCAGAAACATCAGCTGCAGCTGCCTCTAAAATGTTTGACTACAACAGCCACAAGAGCCAGGGCACAAAAAAAGCAAGTTGAAGTTGTTGTGGCAGACAAAAACAAACAGACAACGGGGAAGAGAGAAAACAGAGAGTGTAGCAGACTGAAGCGGAGATTGGCATGCATGGCGTATACGTAATATGCACAAATTAAGTACACAAGCAGCATAAAAAGAGGCAAGTTTATTGCAGTTTAAGCTTCTCGACATAGAGATACTCTATAGACTGGCTATAAAAAGATTATATACAAGAAGTATGTAGTTAGGTTAAGCTCTTTCTCTACTACCTATTAAAAATCGAACATTAGGAAGTGAGAGATGACAAAATCTTTTATTTAGTATAGGGTACAATATGAAAAGAAGAAACGAAACAAACAACAACAATAGGAAACCAAACAAAAGAAAGGAAATGACTGCAAACGTAGTTGACTTGAGGGCAGGAAACTGTAGCGTATGTTAGCCAAGTCGGATGCCAAAACATTTTGTGATTTTTGTCTGCGTTTTTGGTTTGTACAATGCGAGTAGGATTGTCATGACGCCGCAAGTCGAGGGTCAAAAGAAGTGCTCGAAAAATTAATGAACCAACTGTTGTACATTCTGGAATGTGCTCGTACATAAAAAGGATTGACATTTGCAACTGCTGGCTGCCAGTTGAAAAATGTTTCATGCCAGATTCCATTAGCATTCAAAATAGCCCTCATGGAAATTACAAAGCAGTTTGACTCAGCCGAAGTATTTATAGTTAAATATGGTCTTGACTATTTGCAGCCAAAGTTAGTATACATTTTGAATGTTTTCGTAATGAACTTAATGTTCATTTTTAAATAGGAGTCAATTTAATGCATATACCTTATCAGAAAACTAATTGAGTTGATTTTAGTCTCCTTGCAACAACTATGAAGCTTTTAGTTGAATATTTATATGATTTATGATATTTGCATTTTTATTTATTCATTTATAGATGTTGCACTTCCCAAAAACTTGCAACAGATTTTGCAAAACATTTTCATGGCATATTGCGTCATGGCCTGTGGCAGTTACTCTGGCAGTTGCTGTTAGTTCGGGTTGCGGCATTCGTTGTTGCACATGCCACATAAACTCTATTTGAAGCATGAATATGGAAAACTTTAACTAGGACGAACTATTCGAGCTACGTGCTGGACGCAAAATATTCATTTCTCTACGTTTGTATGCGTATGTGTGTGGGTTTTTTGTGTGCAGCCATGTTTGCCATATTGACCTGTGAACCTTTATGTACACATATATTGTGTGCTGTTATAAATTTGCAAATAGTCCTTTATTTCATTAAGTAATTGTTGTGATTGGCTCGTTTTGCCCGTTCTTGTATTCACTTATTTTCGCATTTTGCACATTCTCTCATGCATTACTGTGGCATCTGAAACATCTGGCCCGAAAAACACAAGGAAGCCAATTCGACATAATGAGATCTCGTACGAGAGAGCTGTGTGTGCTGTGTGTTTAATTTAATTACAAATGCTTTTGCCAAAGGTGCACGCAAAGCTCCTTTCATTACAAAAAGTTTTCAAGCCGATTGCAATTCAGCCAATTATATAGTTTCTTAGCTAGTTGCATGCACTCTAATTAGTTTTGGACGTGGCTACAACAGCATCTGTTCACGGAATAAAAGTATCTGTGTTAAATCTACTTAAGTTACAATTAAAGAGTAAACGCTTTCATTTTCCCCCATTTCCGTTCAGCTGGCTCATCTTGTTTCAATTTTTATTATACTTAAATGGTCGTAAAATGCAAAACAAACAAGTGATAAAAGCAACACACACATTCACACACAAGCATACGAAAGCACACCATGAAATCTGCTGTTATGTATTTACATAAAAAATGCATCAGCTACTGCTTGCTGCAGTCAAAGTTTGACATTCATCCTGTTATAATATTAAGTACATGCTTCAGCTCTATTTGGCATTTAATTTTTTAAAAATATTCCTGGGGACCCGTATAAATTAATTTACGCCATGGGCACTCTCGTTAACGAACGGCAAATGCGACCGCACGGAATTAACCAAAAACATTCACAATTTCCAGCATTCACAATTGGAGCAGTAAGAGTAAAGGCCACATAAATTATAAAAAAAAGTATGTAGTCGAGTTTTTCCATACCCTGCAGAAAAACTTAAAAAAAATGCTATATTTCGAGCACGTTTAGTTCATATTTTATTCTAACTAAGGTAATAACGCAAAGTGGTTTTTATATGCCAACAATTTTATCATTCACTTCTTGTTTGCTGACACGTATAATCATAACGCCTTTTATTTTCTTTCGCTTTTATGGTTGCTGCGTTCAGTAATAAATTGCAAATTTCCAATACAGCAGTAAAAAAAAAGCATGGTGTATGAGTAATTTTATTTGTATGGATGCATTGATATTTAATTGGGCATCGCAGGCAATAAAAGAGTTATCGAGTTATATGGCTTTAATGTTTCATGCTGTAGATTGAGGCAAGACATTAAGCATTCGACATGTGCGCCGTATATCTAGAATAACAAAAGTTAAGCAAACCAATATGTAGAACAGGCAAACAAACAACATCGTAAAGTGAAATCACTTAGATTAAGGTACAGTGGTTATTTAAAGTCTTCTTCGAATTTGAAATAAATCGTTCTCACATATCTCCGCTATCTTTCTTAGTACATGTTATGTTTAAGCTATCCTTACCCTATGCTATCGTTACCCTAAACATGTCGTTCAACCGTATTTGCAACTTGAATGTCCAAAACTTTTTGCGGTATGTAGGCTCATTAAATCGTATATCTGTGTACGTGACCGCACGTTTCAATCTTTAGTCGACTCGTTTTACCTATTTTGCCGTCGTTAAACAAGCTATAAAATGCATGTGCAGCCATCAGAAGTTGATCCGTTGCGATGCTCTGGCTTTTATTTGCCCATTAGACAAGACATTTCCGCTTCCCCAACCCCGACAGCGGATTTAACTTATCAGCCTTGACTGCGGCATATCCAAGTTGAATGCTTATTGTCTGCGACTAAGTGGTTTTTCATTAGAACTGCTGCAGTTCATTTCTCAAAAGTTGTTGTCTTTTAGGAACTTTATTTTCCACACACTCACTCTATGGGGAAAATGTAACAGGAAAAACGCATAAGCGTTTCTCTAATTGAAAAGTTTCTTTTTGTTACGGTTTGCTGTCAACAGTCAGAGTTTCAGATATGTGAAGAAAATTAATTAAATTTTACATGCCATTTCAATTAATTGTTGTATTCCCTGGATAATATGTCATTTTTGATATGATAAAGTATTTCTTGCCATAAAATGTTGATTTAAATGCAAGTTGAGCAGCTCATAAATCAAGTCTCTGAGGAAATGTTGCAGCTGCATTTGGCTTTAATACAATACACACACACACACGCACACACATATATCAGAAGCTAGCTAATCCAGTTAGGACTTTATGCAAACAGCATCATGTGTCACTAACAGGACCAACTCTTCCTTTTTGCCTTCACGCTCAGCCTCTCTTTCCAAATGAAATTAGATGCTGTGCCAGAGTCGACAGACTCTCTAATTAAATTAAACTGTAGAAAGTTAGCGTAACTCTACCAAAACAAACTCACCACCTAGATACATATGTGTATATGCAAAAACACTGGCCGCATGTGCGTCGTGCCACCTATGGCGCCCCCTCTAGCTACTTTTTCTGTTGCTGCTGATGCTGTGTCAAAGTTCGCGTTGCTTGTGCGTAAATAATGTCGGTTGCCATCCAAATTGTGTGAAATTAAGGCAGCTAAAAATTGTATAAGCTCATATGAGCATAATCTTTTGTACATACAGGGTGCAACTAAGTTGACATCAAATCCAACTAATAAACTATGATTATCAAAAATAGTTAAGAAACTAGAGGGAAATAGCTAGCATATATCAATTATCTTTCTTAAATGTTGCAAGAATAACCATTTATTTCACCTATTCATATCAGACTACTAAATTTGCCGGTTGAATATAACTTTTTTTAAACTTACTGTTGATAAAAATTAACAAACTTGTAAATTCTCGTCTGAGCTGCAGACTATCAAACTGTAATGCCGCTGGGCTGTTGTTAAGCTGTTTACTTATGCATAACCCTGTAAGTTGGAGATGTACAGAATTTAGACGAGCAGCTGCTTTTTGCTGGCATGATGCCTAATTTCATTAAATTCCAGCAACCTTTTGTCTGGAAAAAAAGAGCCAACAAAAACACCACCTTAAACGATGCTAGCAAAAGAATTCAATTTAACTCTGCCACAGGATAGCGCAAAATATCTTAGAGGCAATTGACGGCATGAGGGGACGATGGGAGTATGGAATTCAGAAAAGCAGCAAGATGGAAATTGTGGTTGCAACATGTGGTTCGGTGTGGTTTTTGCGCGTAAGTCGCTGTTTTGGCTTCTAAGTGGATACAAGCGAAATTGAAGAATGCCAAACTGTAATGGGATGAAGAGACAGAGTTCATGTTTCATCAGGTGCTCATACCAATTTTTCTTTGTTCAAGGGCACCTACACACACACACACACATACATATATTTTTTCCATTTGGCACGCAGACCCATAACATCTTAATGGGCGACGAGGCATTTAAGTGCTTAAAAGTCAACGCAACTTTTCCAATTTTTATTGAGTAAATATAATGTCTATATGTGCGTGTGTGTGTGTGTGTGTAAGTGCTTAATATAAATATAAATGGTGTGTGCGTGTGTGTGCGTGCGAGTCGTTAAAAGTGCTTAAATATCGATATGGATCATTGCCTGGCAATGACAGTTACATCTCAGCCAACTTTGCCAGCATTGAACCTTAGTTCTTATTCTTTTTTTTTTTGTTGCTGTGTGTATTTTTTTACGGTAACTGGTACTAGGGACAGTGGTAGGGGTAGAGAAGGCTCACTACTTACTAAGAGTCTACCCTAATCACATTTAGCCCGGCATCTAGCAAAGCTTTTAACCTTGTCAAGCGGCTGGTAGCACAGCATTCTTGCAACAATGCACAACGTTGTGGTTTAAGGCCACTGGAAAATTTATTACTTTCGTTGGTGGTCGTCTCACCACAAAACCACCCACTACATCCTCATTCTTCGTCTAAGGCTTTAAACTGTCAGAGGTTATGTTGAGTGATTTCCTTGGTCGCACACAGCGTTAACTTGTTTGAGCAGTCAAAATGAGCAGAGAGTTTGTTAGGGAGGCATCAAGCCGCCAACTGTTGGTGGTTATTTGTAACTTGTTGCCTCACTTCACTCAGTTCGTTTTGGTTCATATTTCTTGCCAACGATTTTGCGGCAAGGTGGGGTACAGTGACAGTGGCAAGTAACCAAATTTTGTTTACTCGATGGCTTTGCATTCGGTATTCGTTGGGGCCATTGTTGCAGCCCGCTAATTGGCGTTTGCCCTGTGGCTCTGCATTAATTAGAAATTTAACAGTTTTAATTCCAGAAATAAATATATAATTAAACGAAAAACATTTTTGTCGAAAGTAACTAATTAGTTAAGCGAAAAATTGAGCTTTATTTGCACTTCTATCAAGTTTGGCGTTAAATTTAAAGTAGCCTTGCCATGAATATTAAAACCCATTTACATTTCTGTGCGCATTAGATCCATCATAGAAGACATTTTAAGTAGCAGAAACCATAGAAAGTTGTATAATTCAATTTTTTTACACATCTGTCACGTGGCTCTTTGCTCTGCGTCAGCAGTAAAGCAATAAAGAAAAGGTGAATATGTCGAGTTATGAATGTGACATATTTGATTGAAAGGAAAAAAACACACACGCACACACTTACATATATACATTTTTATGAATGCATGCATCTAAGTGTGTTTGTGAGCTGCTCAATCTAATTCTTATGTGGCATATATTATTATGATTGTGCAGATGGTATAAATGTATGAATGGGATGTGTGAATTCTTCAGATAATTGAAAACGTGTCAACAAGTTAACAAGTTCCGCAAATAGAAAACTCTTAAAGCCTGCGTCAGTTTTTATGTCCTTGAGCCAAACGTGCCATGAAGCGAGGCTATAAAGATTATTTAGCTAGTGTTGTTTCTATAAAGTTTATGCTTCGCAGCAGAAAGTGGCTTTTCTTGTCTTACAAAATTCATAAATTTAAAGTATGTTAATTCTTAAGTTCATTGTGAAATGTATCTCCAGACTTTTCCCAACAAAATGTATGCAGTAAAACCTTAAACATTTGTGTGAAGCCTGCTTAAAGCCGATGAAGAGCAGCGAAAGTTTTAAGTTGGCCAACTATTTCAATAGTAAAAACTTACACAAGGCAGCATAGCCTCAATCAATCTATCTTAAACTCGCATATCAAATAGTTTGAAATTGTTTTGCTTTGGTTAGCTTCATGTAAGAACTAAGTTTTCGGGGCCCATAGCAAGTTTTTCTATGACACACGTTAAGTAAACATTGAATGTTAGCCAGAACCTGAGGTTTGGTTTCAGGCGATAATTTTTGTGGCTTTGATTTTGAAGCTTAAATGTAATTAATCGCTTTTGACAATCTCTTTTCCATAACTTCAAGTGATTGACATTAATAAAAGAGCAATTTATTGGACTTCTGCTAGACGTGTGTAAAACGTATTGATTGATTAAACATAAACTATTTTTGACGTCAAATATTTGCTGTCCCCGAGGTGTTGCCGTCTTAGAACTCTCATAGCTCTCTTTCGTCTGAATTTGCAGTATTGTGCTAATGACAAATCAAGCAAACTGAATAAAAGTTCGCACTGAGCGTTATCGCTGGTAGATACTATGAGTAGTAGCGTCGACTTTTGTAGTATTAGTAATGTTTAACAGAATTTGTGTAGTCCAAGCACAACAAAACAACAACAAACTCGATAAACGTTCGTGGCCGGCAACTGATAATTGATAACAGAAAATAAAAAACGATCCAAAACCCACTAAATGACTCCGATTGAACAGTTGAACGTGATATTCCGAAAGAGACGGACGCGTGACAAATTCGATTCTTCCCCATTGAAAAAAAATAACACTTTACTCTGAGTCATAGATTATGAATTTTCTATTTATTGTAGCGCTTGTGACATTGGCGGCATTGACCTTGCAGATCGCACCAACTACAACAGTGAGCAATGATAGTGGAGAAAGTGATGATCCTCTGGCAGATTGTCCAAAAGAGCAATTGCTTTGTTTAGTGGAAGGAAGAAATAATACTCCAGTGATGTGTGGTGAGATGTTTTTTACAGGCAACATAACTGGTTTGGCGTACTGTAATGCACTTCACTGTGAGCCCGAAGTCTTTCAGCATGAATATATCACAAGGGATCATGACCAAAGTCCACACACCAACAGGTGGAAAAGAGCCAGAATTGGTGAGCAGGCCACCCTACATGATGTTTGCCTTCTGCGAAATGGATTACCAGTGACAAGAAAGTGTGGAATTAAGGGTATGCGAGCCCAATGGGAGTCCATTGACCAATGGAAGCCAGTTGTATGCCTGCGAAGATTCAGAGAGCGATCGATTAGCGTAGATTTGAATACGCTCCATGATGACATTTTGGAAGGAAAAAGACGCACCAGTAACACACAGGAGCGTAAACGGACTACGTCACGTATGAGCGATATATTTAGACAGCATGATAGAACTTTGCTGCCAGCCGATGTCCATGTGGCTGGTCAGGTATTCAGTGAGCTAATGGAGCAGGAAAAAGATCCAGCATTGTGCTCTGATTTACTTACCGTATGTCGTGAAATAATGTCCAGTGATACTCAAGTGTTGCGTCTCTCAGCGCAACTCAATGCAACCAACTCTCTACTGAGTAAATTTGAAGACTATATGGATGCACTGCCTCAACAGTTTGTACCCAGAGAAAGCTGTGGCAAAGCAGTAATTCATCCTACTGCTGATGGAACTGAAACAGCTAAAAACGATGTTGAAAAAGTTAACTATGCAAATATTGGTGTACATGCCTTGATGAGCAGCAATTTAAGTGTCTTCTATGTGAACCCAGTTTGTGCATCGATAACAGGCATCGCGATTTATTCAGCAGCGGCTGCTGATCGCAAGCCTTCTTTAAGTGGATTTTATTATCGCTTTTTGAATACCAATGAGAATCTGGAGAAGCTGAGAAGAGAGTCGAATCTAGAGACTGCCACCTATGTACCAGAGCAACTGTGGCGTCAGCTAAAAGACAGAGGCGCTTCGTATATAATACTTAAGGTCTATGCCCATGATGGACTCTTTGTGGAGTCAACTCAGATGCGAAGTCGAAGACCGCGTAGCAAAGTGCTGTCGATAAGCATACCCGGCTTTGGAGGTGAGTTGGTCAATGAGGTAGTTATTAAATTTCCTGTTAAGCCATCTTTTTACTTCAGGTCAGCTGTTGCCCCAAGCGCTGCCCATTTTGTTGCGCAATGAGAATCAACGGCAACCGGATGCTCTAGCTGTTAAGACAGGAAGTGGTTGTGGCTACTGGAACTATCAGACCTGGCTGAGTGATGGCATCATCACGAGCAGTGTGTCGGATATGCTGCGGGATCCAGTTATCGTCTGTCAAACTCGACACCTGACTCAGTTTTCGTTCTTAGTGGGTGGCAGCTATCGGACAAATGATTTGGGTGAGGAAATTCTAGTTACTCCACTCAATGAGCGTGTCCTGGATATCATCTCGATTGTTGGCTGTTGTCTGTCGCTCTTCGGTGTGCTGGGAATCTTTGTAACAGCGGCACTGTTTAAAAGTTGGCGAAGTCAGGCCTCTACCAAAGTGCTGCTTCATCTCTGCCTAGCAATGACTTTGCAAATGGTTCTTTTTGTTTTCATCAATACGGATGATTTTTCGGAGCAACTGGTTGCTCAGGGCGATAATACACGCTGTGTTCTACTGGGAGCTAGCCTTCAGTACTCCATCCTAGTGTTATTCACCTGGATGCTGATTATTGCCTTCCTTCAGTTTCAGCGCTATGTCACAGTTATTGGTATTGAGCGACCAAGTCATTATATACTCAAGGCTGCCATTGTGGCTTGGACATTACCACTACTTCCCACAATACTTGTGGCTGGTATTGATCCAAATTGTTATTTGCCAACACAAGAGCAACTGGATACAGACACTGGCATTTGCTATCCCTCGGGCTATGGTCTTACCTTTGGCGTTGTGCTTCCAGTGACATTAATAACTGTTGCCAATCTCGTGATATTTGTTTATGTGTTCTACAGCATATCGCATTCGCTCAGTCAGAGTGTTCAACGGGCCGAACGCCAGTTAGTCTACAAACAGATTCGTCTTTCGATTCTACTCTTCTTTTTACTGGGACTCTCTTGGATCTTCGGTATCTTTGCCTTCATGGAAGCGGGCATAGCTTTCTCCTATCTCTTTTGTCTTACGGCAACAATGCAGGGGTTTGTGCTCTTTGTTTACTTCGTGCTGCTCGATGAGGCGAATCGAAGGTCCTGGCTGGGACTCATCTGGCCAACTAGCATGAAAATGGATGTACAAAAGCGCATGACAGAGTTGCAATCGATGACCACCTCCTCAACAAACTTCTCGGGTAGAAGATCGGAGCTTTGAAATTATCCGAAAGTTTAATGTACCTACGAACAAAATGTTACTCATAAAGATATTTATTTTTATATTAAGTTGTATACATAAAACTATTTTTAAACTACACTATTAGCCACAAAATCCTCAAAGAATACCTGAAAACATCTGATATAATTATTTTTATTAAAAGCAGTCTAATACTACCAAACAAAAAAATTTGATATAAATTTTTCCATGTTTTGTAAAGCTAAAAATATTAGAGCCGCATCTATTTGCTCGTTAAGGTGTGAGCATGTTTGTGTAATTGAACATCAGAATGCTTTCTGTTTGATTAGCGTCGTGATAAATGTGCTCGCTCGAAGCTGATTGATAGTCAGTGTCAGGACTGTGGGTTTAGATTTGCGGGTGGGCGGCAAGACTGGCTTAAGTACAACAAAAATTGAACATATTGCACGCTGCTCCTTTTGGTTATTAGGGTATGAGAATGAGTGACGGCGCTTCACGAAGAGATGGCAGTAACGAATGCATCCTGTGTGAAAATAACATAAAAAACGCATTAGTGCATTTCGGCAAAATTTTTCAATTTTTTGACAAATGCACTGCCTTTGAGTTGTGTCAAGGACGTGCACATGCGGCGTATGCGCAATATGGCACAATGTTTTACTTAAAATATGACCTGCTGGCAGCTAGGGGGAGAAAGATCAAAAACCCTAGAATACGTCTCAACTCATGTGTAAGTTGAAAGTATCTTATTGTTTAAAGAATTTAGCTCCAGTTAAACAATGTCAAGAAACCCGACGGTAATTTCTGAGCCAAGTCAAGCAAAAATTGGCAACAAGTCAACGGCGAACAACAAAACAATGTCTTAGATGTGTGCATTAGGAGTCAACGACTCGGCAAATGAATTGCAGCCCAAACAAATTTAATTTGCTTTCGCATAGCAACAAACAAAAAAGCAACTAACTTTCCCGCTAAGACCTCAACATGCCACGAGTGTACCATTTGAAGAGTAAATTTTTAATTTTGTGGCTTAACCAAGTGCAAACGTCGCGACGTCAAAAGGAGTGGAAAACAAAATTGTTATTTCAAGAAAGTTTTCTTATGATATTTCTTATAAACGTTGTGGCACTGTCCTCCATTGCAATTAAGGTTTTTTTTAGTGGTAAACGCTGCGTATGAGCTATTTGGATGATATGCCTCATTTTAGTTTACTATGCGTCGTAGCTCGCATCGCATTAATTAAGATTAAGGTGCGATTTATATGTTCTGTTTGTATTTAGTTTTTTTTTTGGGGTCTAAGCAACATTTTGATAAACTTTTATAGGTTGGGGCCAACTGTGTTTAGTAGCGGCTTTAAGCCTAAACGTGTGCGTCTGCTTAATTAGCCAATTAATATAAATTATTCGGCCTGATACCTGTTTTACTGCCAGCCCAAAAACAAAGTGATTAGAGCTGCGTGTGTTAAAATCTATGCTATTAAATCTTTATGCCCTGACTTCAAATCGATGTTTGTAATAAATCAAGTTTAAGACATTCGAAATTTGAATACGTTGCGTTTGGATTTCAGGCTTCCCAATTATTTTTCATTCATCTGGGCCTCACAATTATTTTTGCTTACCTAGCAGCTCACATTGCAGAACGACGTGAAACGCAGGAAGGACCTTTGGTCCTTAGGGCCAACTCGAATGCCAAGCATCTTAATTGCACCTTGGAGTTCAGCTGCTGCCTGTCTGCCTGCCTGCCTGCTTATGTATAAAAATGCGCCACTTGCCCACAAAATTGCCCTTTCGCCAGCTGCTGCTATCAAAAAACCAACTGATTACAATTTTAAATTTTCCCCAAAGAGAACAAACTTAAGAGATAAAGAGCATGTTTGTTGGTAATGTGTTTGCTTGTAATGCGCAACTGCGGCGCTCTCATGATTTTAGATGCCCCGCCTGCTTTGATTACGTTAAACGTAAGACATTACGTATATGTCAGGTCGAGGGCCAGATACAACAGTTTGCGCCGACTAACGCATTTGTGCGGTCCTTAAGCGGAAGTGCGAACCTTAATAACAAAATCAGGAAATGTAGGAAACTAAGAGAATCTTGAGTTTTTAACTCCAAGGTTTTGCACATTGTAGAGGTTAATCGCTTGGTAGACTGCAATAATTTAACTGGGCTCGTGTTCTAATTGTCCTTCTACAAGAAACGGCCATAAATTGTTTGTTTCAGACAGGCTTTTAATATGCTCGTAGATTCCATTTCATAGAAACGCTATTAGAGCAGTAGCGGCATGCATTAAAGCTGGCTAAAAGGTGCCCTGCCAGCTGTTGAATTAATTAAAAAAGCTAATAACAAAATCCCCACCAAAATAAATGGATGGTAACATTTATGCTCAAGGTCAGCAGCAGGAATTCCCATTAAAATATTTATTTTACCTTCACGCGCTGAAAGAGGGCAGACGGCATCTTTTAAATACTTTCACAGGGTTAGCTTTTCGTTAGTTGGTCAACACATAAAACGCACTGAACTGAACACATGCAGAGTTGATAGGTCCAAAAATAGAAACCCACAAGGGAGCACATACTTTAATTGCCGCCAAATAGAAGCAGCATGCAACAACTTTTTCTAGCACCTGCCAACCTAAGGGTCAATGGCTTAATTTTACACGCAATGCTGACCAAAATATAAATTAAGTGTTAATGGTTGACAGGCACGTGAGTTTTTTGACAAAACGGTTAATGTTTTATGTATGAGACAAACATAACAAAATATGTTACTTAACTACTTGGCAATGTTGTTAATTGACACAAGTCAAGCACTAGGCTATAAATAAAACAGTACTTACTTTAGGCGATTGTCTTTTGTCTTATGTTTTTGGAACAAACTATAATAACAAACTGACAAATTATGTAGAAGGCGTTGCGGTTTTGATTGGGTATTCTCTATAATATATATTTGCACTGTTCCTTTAGCTTAGCTTAAGGAGCTGCTCAGTCGCGTGTAATTTGCGGGTTTTGTGGCATCTTTCAACTTTGTAAGCATTTGTTTTAGCCGTAAAATGTCTGCCACCACAACATCAGATTGACAGATGAGTGTATGTAGGTAAATTAAATAATATTAGGCAAACTCTCTCTTTCACTCATACACATAAATATACGCACATAGATAAAAACTAACAGCAACGTTTGTTAGTCTGTGTAATTAAGCGCAATGCTTAAGCCTGATGAGGTTTTGAACGCGGGATAAATACTTTCTTATTACAAAAACACTGAGAAGACCAAAAGCCCACTCAAGCAGCAATACCCTTCCTGCCAACCTTTGTCCTCCAACTTTCTTGTTTGTCTGTCTGGACAGTGTGTTCGTTATGAAAGAAGTATTATTTCAAGTAGGGGGAGGAGAGAGCTCGCCATATTACTGTTATTTGCTGAAGTACTATGAGCATAATATTAATTTGATTACACTTGAGCTGGCAGCTGTTTATGCTGCTGCTGCTGCTGCTACTGTTGCTGCATACTTTTATGCTCCACTGTAGAAATTATGACCCGGCAGTTTGAGTTGGCAGGCAGTTCAGTTGATCTTACGATGTCTATATTTATTTTAGTTGGTTAGTTTGTGAACTTCTATTCAAGTCTTAGCATATTAAATTTGCAGTTCCTCATCCAGTTGGAATCGCATAAAAACTTTAATACCCAGCTTTGAAGGTTGGATAAGGAATTAAACAAAATGCATTCTACAAGTGTGCTTGTAAATAAGGTTAAATTGGCTTTTAATATCACGACTATCTTCAATATTCAATATTACTTGTTGATGCTTCACAACAGCGCTTAACTGAAATACCAGCAAGATAATTGAAATTCCAGCAATGTTTCACGTACGATTGTTTGCGTTGAGTAGCATCAAACAAGACAAGACAAGCGCAAAGGACACTACTAAATACCCTCGTTTATATATTTCTTGAAAAACATAAGCTAAAACTATTTCAAACATAAGTTATGTCAAGATTAAGTTTATCACATTTTACCCCAGGCAAAGTCCATTTAACAACGTAAAATTCTTAAATTCATGAAGTTCAAGAGTCAAAATGCATCTTAATATGATTATCTAATAAATACGTAATGTGCTTATTTTTGCAAGTGCAACTGAGTTGGATTTTTACAACTGCAGCAGGTGTGCAAAATCCATTTGCATTGTTTATTTATTTATATGCTTGCACTTTATATAAAATGGAGCCGGGCTTTAAGGTGTTCAGGTGCGCACAACAAACACAGACAACAAAATACGAACATACAAAAACATATAGAGAAGTTTATTATACTCGTAGTTGAAGGGAAAGTTTTGCAATTTGAAATGAACAAGTTTGAGGGCAACTAAAATAGAAACCAAATACACAAGAGAGCCATCAACTTGGGAGAGTTATTTTTTTTTTGGCGTGGGGGCACGCAGTTCCAATAGTTGATGCCAACTGCAAGTGGAGAAAAAACTTAGAAATATACATGATGATATACTAGACTAGAGCATAGAAAGATAGATAGAGGGAGACTTTTTATTGCTGTTGAGAGACAACGAGAAATATACAGTATTTGCATATTTTCATGTATTTATGCATAAACTGGCAGCCAAGTCAGTCAGCTGAGTGCTTTTAGCCCGGTGGCAACAAATGCCGCATTAACATGCCCCTTGGGAGCTTCGTCAAAATAATAGCGCAACATTTGCATACATCAGCAGAGACTATTCATATTTTCTCTATATATTCATATATATGTACGTTTATAGGTACATCGCCTCGTGCTGCACAAAACGCATCAACTTATTAAATATGCAAAATTATGAATGGACTACACGAAAAGGGACTTTCACAATTCGCCAGACAATAACAATTCCAAATGCAGATGATGATGATGATGAAAATGCCAAATACGAGGAGTACGGCTTAAAGTCAGACAGCGGATCTGTCTTTGTGATGAATGTTTTCGGTTACCTGAACTCAGCTGAGCATCTCGTTTGGCAGACACAGACAGAGACACAGGCAGCATCATTAATTATGCACAAGCTGAAATGTCAAAGGTAAATCAGCGCCATAAGGTGCATTTTTTTGAAGAAAAAAGCTCGTGAACAAAATATTTCTTTTTTTTTACCACTTAGCCGATTGAGATATGTTGCACTGTGGAACTAAAAAAACGGCAAACGTACAATACTCCCCAGCAAAATAAATATTACATCCTTTAATTTTTTTGCCTTCCAATCAATGTTTATAGCTTTTGCCCTGTCGCTTTTCACAGTGCAACAAACCTATTTTAATTAGTTTTTGCCAGACTTTGTTTTGTCCGTGTGTCTTTAAGGGTTTCGTGTCATTGCAGCGTAAAATCAATGATCCATTTGATCAGCCCGATAGCTGTAAGTTGATTGTGGCGCTTGGCAATGGCGCGCCCTTTAAAATGACGTCTTGACCGCGCCCTGCTCGTCCTGGTTATTGTCTTAGGGCAAGCGCACGTGAGCGCGAACAATTTCTATGAGCTCGAAGTCAAGTCAATTGGAAAGCAATTCGAACAGAACCCAACCCAATCCAATCCAGCTGGAGCTGTGGCTGGTCATACATAAAATATGAGCGTGTTGCGTTTGCCTCTGGGGTCTGGCTGAATTTGTTACTACTCAGCCACACACACACACACCTACACATATATCCTTTTTAGCCAGCTCATACATACGTCTACACATATCTTCCCTAATGCCCTCATCATTTTTATTAAATCCGTAGAAAATGAAAAAATGGCTCTTCTCAATTGGGTTTAGTTCAAAAGCCCATCAAACTCATTACATAACGGTCAGCCGGAACATTTCCAACAAGTTCCCGACTAAAAGAAATTGCTCTTCCACGGCAAATGGAGCATCAGCTGGCTAAATGTAGTGTTTAGAAGTCTACCCTTCAGTTAATTTAACTTTAATAAACACCTAAAAATAAGTATGTATTTAAAAGTGTATGCATGTCAGTCATTAAATTAAATGTTCACCTACTTTAATAGTCTTAAGCATTACTAATCTAACCTTACCTACTCTCTATACAGCTACAGGGTATTCAAATATCATTTCGGGTAGACAGCATCAACTTTATGATGATTATGATGCGTCCTTTGTGTATCTGTGTGTCTGTGCGTGTATCATATGAAATATAGATGAGCTTTGCTTGAGCTAGTGCTGTGCGCTGTTGGTTAAACGGCTACCCAACATCAATATGGGGCATAATATGGATTTTCTTGGCCATTGCACGTCAAATTAATTGCACAAATAATTTACATAGCAATTAAACGCGCTTAATCGTTTCCATAATGCTTTTCACAATTCATTGCAGCTGTTGTTCAGTTCCGATTTTTAGCTCAGTTGTAGTTTGCATATAAATCGAAATGTTAATGCAATCGAGTTGATGCCTTGGATAGAATGGCAAATTCTAATTACCTAATGCTGCTGCCGATGCTGCTTAAATCAATTCCAATGCAACGCTTTAATTAAGTGTCATGGCTGCCGCTAACGTAGCGCATCATTTCCGTTTCCGTTTTCATTCGCTTATCCACCATCTATCGCTGTATCTCTCTTACTCTTTACACAAAGGTGTAAATGCCGTTGATGTCTGTGATAGAAATCCACACAGCGTTCAGCTGGAAAACGAGTGATAATGATTTGAAATGGAGGTTGAGTTGGAAAGCGAGCTTATTGAGACAGACACTGTTTGGTAACGCCATGTTTGGCAAGGATGAGAAAAGGATGCTTCAAATTCCGACGAAATCCATTAGATAATTGCATTGCTGAATGTGTGTTAACCAACAAATGTAAATTGAATTCTCAAATGGGATAACGTAAATATTGAATTCATATTAATATGTATATAAGAACAACAAACAAACGAGTTTCTATCTAAATTGGAAGAGTAACATGAAATTAAATATTTGCTCGGTTTAAGGTGATTTCATAATATAGTTTAAACAAGTTATTAACTTTAAAGGTTTAAAAACAAATTTAAAGTTGTGTTTATATATATTTTAGTTCACACTTGGTTATATTTACATATTATAATAAAACCAATTAAAGGTAATCAAAAGTGTATTTGAAAACTATTAAATACGAAATTGACTCTCATATAATATTTAAAGTAGTACATTCAAATCGTTATATACATAATAACAAAAACTTTGAGACACTATAATTTGGCTAATTGATCTTAAACTATTTCAAATACTAATACAATACTAAAATATACAATAGCTTAAAATCAGAGATCAACATGCTAATCGATTAGCTATTTCCAGCCCATTTTAATACCCATTGTAATTCAATCTATTATTGCTAAGCAGTCAACTTAGTAACGCATAACTATATATATTCATTATTTGAAAGCCACATGAATAGCAGTTTAAGCAAGTTTTAACCAAATAAAGCTAAATACAGTCACACAATATTTTAGTTAAGTTGTTAAACATACAGACTTCAAAAGATTTGAAAGACAACAGTCTCTAAGATGAATGAATGAAGTGTTTCAAATTCATAATACAGATATTGAATCTCTTTGTTTGCGTTAAACATAAAGAAGCAGGTGATTAAAAATCAATATAAAAACTACAGCTATTTGTTCACCAGCCGTCTTTGTTGTCGATATACAATGAAACTGCTCAAATCTATTGAAACCAACTAAACATTATGTAAATTAAAAGACTCCAAAAATTAATACGAACATGCACTCCATAAAGGCGGAGAGTCACAAAAATGATATATGCCGATACATCATGGCTGATTTGCATAATTATAATGGCGTGGACAGCCAAGACAAGAGTCGCCTGGTTGTCTAAGCCAAATTTGTACTAGACTCCAACTAAAACAGAACCTGCAGATTATCTCTTGCCAATCTCTACACTTCGGCTGCGAAATATTATGGAGATTGTCATTGTTCGTTTTTTGTTTGCTTTGAGTGGGTTGGGAATTTGTTAGATAAGCGTGATTTAAGCACTGATCGATTCAATGCGATTGATAAGCTCTACAAAATAAATCTTAATAAAGTAAGTGGTTTACTTAAAAGTATTCAACGATTACATACCCTATAGATCAGCACCTAACCGAATAACTAACAGGTTCTTAACTTAAGGGCCGTTTGTATAAATTCGCTGACCTGTTACCGAAATAACATTTTGAGCATAAATTTTAATTATCTGATCTTATAGTTCTTCCATTAACATTTAATATCCCCTAATGCTCTCCTTTACAATAAGTTTAGATTATAAAAGAAAGAAGTTAAAGTTGAAGTGGAAGCGCGCGCGCAAAAATAAAACCACGCTCCAAAAAATTTCATAAGACAAAGTATTTGCATAAATCACGTGCCAAGTTGCCAGCGCTAGTAAAAGAATTAACTTTTAAAACTAAAGCGACAGCCACTAACTTGAAAAGAACTAGCAACAACTTAGCCAGCAGAGACTGAGGCAGTGACAGAGATGGAAATGGTTGATGGTGATGGAGATGCTGACTAGTTTAGAAATTTATGTAAATGCATTTGGCGGCCCGTGAACTTGAAACACACGAGCTGATTTTGTCATAGCCAAAAGATTCGGATTCAGTTGTTCAGCGGCTGTGAAGCGAACGAGTCGGCAAACGAGTTAACAGCGTGTGTGCGTGTCTGTGTGTGTGAGCAAGTATCGAGTTCTGAGTGCCGATTATCGAGTATCGATTGTGAAACAAAACAAACGACAAAGTGTGCATTATGTACAGGACGTGTCTTTGCGTAAGTTTCGTATTGAAGCAGCTCGAACAGCTTGAAACAATTTGTCAATGTATGGAGTATAATTTGTCTTGCAGTTGATATCAGTGCTGAGTGTCGTGTACGCTGCCAATCTGGGCTACTCCCAACGCCACTTGCCACAGAGGCTGCCCCAGCAACAGCAGCAGCAACATCAGCAGCAACAGCAGCAAGGACAGGCCTACTACTACAATGCGCCCAGCTCGAGCACCATGCAGGCACTGCGTCGCATCATTCAAGGACTCCTAGAGCGCTTTCAACAGGCGGACAGACAGACAGCTTTCGTTATGCAGTCGATGAGAGTGGAAGCGTATCGGCCATACTCTCCGCTGCCTGCCGCCTCGCAGCTAAACTTGGACTATGCGGTGCCACCGAATTCACCGACGCCAAAGAACTATGCAATGAATTTCCTGCCCGAGGGCAAGGATGTGGCACCCGGAACTTCCTATATACCATTAAAGCTGCTGCTGATACGACGCTGATGAACTGAAAATCAATGGAGCTATAGACAGAGATAGGGATAGTAAGAACGAGAGAATCAGTCGGCTTCGTCTGTTATTCAAATGAGTTAAAGTTTTTGCGGCGTTTTGGAATGCCGTTCTTGTTAAGCAGCAGCAACAGCAGCAGCAGCATTGGCAACCAGTAAATGGGGTTAATTTGTTATAATCCTACTGGCTGTTATATAATGTTAACGATATTTTAATTCTTTAAGCATACACTCAGCGAAATATATGTGCCTTGAAAGTGATAAAAACCAGAAGTGACTTGTATATCATTTTTTAATTGCTGTTTGAAGAACATCCTATATTTGTTTTTTAAAAACATGTTTCATAGAAGTAGCATAATTAATGCATTTTGTTGAGTGTATTCTAAGCATAGTCCACCGTATTCTAATTTAAGTCCAACGCTAATTTGTGCCCACAAAATACAAAACATAAAATACAAAATACAAATTTAAAAAAATGTGAGTTACTACCTATTTTAGCC
This sequence comes from Scaptomyza caliginosa, assembly GCA_035044725.1. Taxonomy (NCBI): domain Eukaryota; kingdom Metazoa; phylum Arthropoda; class Insecta; order Diptera; family Drosophilidae; genus Scaptomyza; species Scaptomyza caliginosa. Next base: position 1,481,659 of record JAWNNR010000120.1, on the reverse strand, counting down.
TTAGCCTCCAAATTGCGGAATGAGATAAGGAAAAATAATAACATATAAATGTATATATTGTGGCTGCGAAACATTCGTAATAAAATACACGAAATACATTCACCAAAATTAACTTTGTCATATCATTTACATAATTTAGAAGCTATAAATTAAAACGCACGGAAAACAGCAGCAAAAACGGCAACGACAATGATAGTAACAACAACCGGACGAACGGCAAAAAACAAGCCCATCGCAAAATTGCAATAAATTGCCATAAAAGGTCGAGCTCTGAAAATGAAACAGTAGTTGCGTTTAAGAGAGCAACAACCATCTGGATTTCCTACACCTTTGTTTTTAAATTTTTAATGGTCACAGCTGCCTATTAACTATCTCTTAATTAGGTATTCATAATGACTTAAAACAAGCATCAACGACATTTACTATCTAAGGTGACGCACCTTTTCCACTCTGATTCAGATTAAACTCATTCGGTAGATAAATACATAAATACAGTCAAATTAATAGAACTTGTTTTACTTTATAACTATTTCTTGTGATTAAATAATATATAGCTATACTGTAGGAGAAAGGTCGAAAAAAATTTTGTTTTTAATGTCTGCTCAGTTATTCTTAAACTTCAAACAGGTTTTGCATGCTGCTTTAGCAACTTTATTAAGCTGAGTGGTGTTTGTACTCGCTTTTAGGCACAGTGACTCTCAAAACGTGTAATGAGTTGTTTGTGTCTTTGCTAAGCTTTGAAGCTTCCTTTTGCCAAGCCACATTCATTCAGCTATAATTTGCAATAATTGCTTAATTTTAGACAACAAAAAGTTATTAAAATGAAAATAGTAACAATTAGCAGTACTTACTGATCGAAGTGAGATATTGGTTTTTTAATTATGGTATTGGAAATTCAGGCATAGTCATATTTATTTATTTTGGTGACGAATTTATTTCCTTACTACTAAAAGGTATGAAAGGTTTACATAGAAGGTAATTAACAAAATTTCTTTATTTGTACTGTATACGTTACGTTAAAAATCCTGATGGCTACATTTTAGGATTGTGATCTTCTAGAGGTATTGCTTGAAGAAGTGGTCATTGAATACTGTTGCGATGAGCGCTTTGGCACATTTATCTTGACCAATTTGGGACAGATAAGTGTTAGCCAAGCTCTACGATTGTCCGTATTTAAAAGTACAAAGTAGACAAAGAGCACAAAGCCCTGAAGCGTGGCTGTCACACAGAAGAGATATGAGAATATGGTGCCCAGGTGCATATAAGTGCATAATCCAAATATCCAGGTCAGACCAAGTAGAAAAAAGAGCAACACAGAAAGACGCAGCTGTTGAATGATAAGCTGACGGCGAGGATTTAGTGCTCGATGTATGCTGTAAATAATGCACAGCATCATAAATGCATTTGCAATGGTAACCAGAGCAATGGGAAGCACCACACCCAAAGCAAGTCCATATCCAGAGGGATAACACAATGCAGTGTGAGTATGCAATTGATAATCCGAAGGCCTATAAGACTCAGCATCTAGGAAAACAACCAAGAGAACTGGAATCAAAGGCAATGTCCATGCTACTATTGCTGATATAAGTATATAATGATTCGGGCGTGCTACGCCTATAACCGTGACATAGCGCTGAAACTGCAAAAAGGCAATGATAAGCATCCAACTGAAGATGACAAGCACAGAATAATGCAGCAAGGCACCCAAAATCAAACAATGATTCCAATTCTCCTCCGACCATTCCACATCTTCACTGAGAAAGGCACAGAGCAGCAACTGCAGCGATAAAGCCAGACAGAGATGAAGAAGCACTTTGGTGGATGCCTGGTTGCGCCATTTCTTTACCAGCGCTGCTGTTAGGAAGATACAAACGAGTCCAAAAAGTGACAATCCACATCCTACGAGTGTAATCATATCCAGTAATTGCTTGTGTGCCGGCAAAACAGATTCCAAATTGAGTTGATGTTCGTTCCTTTCCAGTTGATTATAGCTGCCACCCACTAGAAATGAAAACTGCGTCAAATGATTAGCCTGACAGAGTACATTAGACATCCATTCTGTGTTCTGCTCGTGACAGGTGGTTACACCGTCGCTTAGCCAGCTTCCATAGTTCCAATAGCCACAGCCGCTGTCATTGCTGAGGGAGTCATCCTTTGCCAGCAGAAAGGGCAATGCAGATGGCAACTCATGACCTGGAGAGCATTTCGTTTTTGTCATAATCACAGTTTACTTTGTGCCTAACTCACCCTCAAATCCTGGTACAGTTATCGATAGCACTTTGCCTCTTTGCCTTCGGTTGCGCTGCTGAGTTGTCTCCACAAAGAGTCCATCATGAGCGTAGACCTTAAGTATTATATAGGAAGCACCATTTTCTTTAAGCTGGCGCCAAAGCCGTTCCGGCACATAAGTGGCAGTCTCCAGGTTTGGTTCCTTTCTCAATGTCTTCAAATTCTCATTGGCATACAAAAAGCGATAATAAAATCCACTAACTGAAGCCTGTCGATCTGCAGCTGCAGTTGAGTATACAGCTATACCAGTTATATTTTCACAAGCTGGATTCACATAAAATACACTTAAATTGCTGCTCATCAATGCTTGCACTCCAAGATTAGAAAAGTTGATAATCTCTACACCATTGTCTGCTTTTCGATTTGCATTACTTGTTGCTTTGCCGCAGCTCTCGCCATTCACAAACTGATTGGGCAGTGCATCCATATAATCCTCAAATATACTAAGCAACGAGTTTGTTGCATTGACTTCTGCCGATAAACGCAAAACCGTGGCATCACTAGACATAATCTCGCGACAAATGCTAATCAGATCTACACCAAGAGCTGCCTGCTTATCGCGCTGCTCCGCAAGCTTGGCAAATATTTGCGCTGTGCTGTAGACATCCACAGCTGCGAGCTTGCCATTGGCCTGGCTCAATAAATATTGCAAGTTGGACAACGTGACCGGTTTGTGGCTCATCGCCCCGAGCAGCTCTTCGCGTAGGTGATTTAGTTGCCGGCTCAGTTGATTGCCCGCCAAACAGCTAACATTGTTGACCTTTTCCCAGTGGCCAGCTTCATTGCACAGTCGCCTCAAGGGCAAACCTTTTCTATCCAAGCACAGATCACGCATTGTGGCCAACTCGCCAGCTTTGGTGCGTGGAAAGCGATTTAAATGTACCTTCAACTTAACTTTACCATCCTCAGCTATTAGTTCATAGTTGTGTTTGAAATCTTGTGTTTCACAGTTGACTGGATCCACAGCGGCAGGCTTTAATGTAGTCCTTGCCGGCCATTGTTGTTGTGGAAATAGTTGCACACTTCTCCAGGTGCTGCTTGTGCTAACAAATTCAGCTAGTCTCACATGGGCCTTAACACCAGGCCAACAAGCCAGAAGTAAACAAATTTGCCAAATCATTGTAATTACTTAGTTAATTGTTGTAATTAACTTGACACATGGCCTAATCCGTTAAGCCATTAAGCCCGCTAAAACCGACACACGTTGTTGCCTCAGCAGACGCCACGCTCGACTGTCGCATTTGTTTTTTCTACTTTGTTTTAGTTTTTCAAGCAATCACGACTTGAGGTATTAAAAGTAATAAATTTTGTAGCTCAGATACGCTTATTCAAATTACGTAATTACTCAGTTGCTCATTCATTAATATATACTCTAAGCACATTTCATAGCTTTGACTCAAACTCATGTGAAACTCAAGTTCAAGTTCGATCGGTAGCCGCTTCAAGTCAAAACAGTAAACACCTGTACACCCGCCCACTTAACTACCTCCCTTCTGTATCTCATAGCAATTGATCAATCTGTCAATATATTTCAACATTAGTAAGCAACAGTTTTATTGTCGTTGTTGTTTTTGTTTTCAGCGCTTGTCGACAACTTCTTGATATATGGTGTTTTTTTTTTCAAAAACCTCTCGAGATTAGTGTGCTGTGTCGGCTGTCAGCGCAGCTCTAATTTAATTTTATTTTGTTACTCCGATTCTGTTTTGATTTTTTGGGTATTTAATATATTTTTTATTGCTTTCATTGATTTTGAATTATTTGGCAACTAGACAAACTAAATCAATGAACCAATTTGGCAAAACTTGTTATGGGCTATCAAACATGTCAAGGCTCTTCTATTAAATAAATGCATACTTGTTTCTTAAGCAAAATTCCTGTCAACGTTCTATGTTATATATGCAAGTTCTGCAATATAATCTCATAGAATTTCAACAAGCCCAGCAGCAGTTGGTTTATGTCAAATGTCATTACGTGATGTTATTCTCATTAGGGTTACCAACAATTGTGCATAATATCAAGAAATATGCAAACTAATGATACATTTGCCATGGCTGTATTTGGTTACACTCTGCCTTCTGGCCATTTAGCTGCCAGTTGCACATTTGGTCAATGACAGGATGTAGTCATGACCATTTTGCATTCTTAGATCAATACTGTCTGCCCTTGGATGACAGCAAAATGTGCAGAATATACAAATATTTGTGGAATAAAAATAAATGCCGAGTTGACCGTCGCAAATGCAATAAAACTGTTAAAGTTCAAAGGTAAATTTAGCCAAATGTCAATACAAATAAATAAAATTGTTTGCGCATTTGATATGCATAAATAATTGGCATTTCCAGTGAAATAAATGAGTGAAAACCAAATTAAGAACTAATCAAAGTTCATTCTATTTTAAAAAAAATGCAAAATAGCGCAAAATAAACATTTGATTACACCAATTTAATATAAATATGTATATGAATATGTTCAAAGAATGTTTAAACTCTGTTCGAATCACTTGACATTATTCCCATTTGACCAGTCACTGTGCATATTATCAGCATAATTGCTAACAAAAATTTAATTAAATTGCACTTTAACATTCTATTGCATTATTAAATATTATAAATTCATATTTTAACAGCTGCATTTTATCAAATTGCCATCTAGCTTAAAGCTTGCATTGAGCAGCACTGGAATGTTTCAATGAACATTTTTTATCTATTAGCAATTAAGATTTCAATAGTTAGGCATTTGATTAATGCAAGATACTAAAGGGTGAAGCAACATTCTTTGTATATTTGAGAATTATGTGCGTAGGAAAGGTCAAGTAGCTGAGCATTCGAGTGAAACATTGTCATGTACAATATTTACACTTATCTGATAAACACTTGTTGGTTGCCTTTGAGAGTTTGGTTGAATGTTTGCATTGAAATGCAATTTCCCTCCCACTAACCAACCATTTGAGTCCAATCTCTGTCCCAATCAGTCATTGTCTTTAATGTGTGGGCGCGTAAACAATATCGCTTGTTACCAGAAATGGTTTGGGTGGGCCGAATGGGTGGCAATGGCTGTTAGGCTGTACATGTAAAGATAGACAGCTAGCTGCAAGATTTCGGCTCTGACTGTTCTAGTTGCTGGGTTCCACTTCAGGAATTTATTTACTCAAGCGTGATGTGATTATTCTGCTGCAATTGTTCTTTGTTTCCATGCTCAACCTGCAGAAGGACGGGCCGGATAGTCCTTTACTATTATTGTCAGAGAATTGTATCTATGCGAGTGCGGTTGTGTTTGTGTGTATGTGTGTGTGTAGATAGAAAGTAGAAGAGGCTGCGTGGCTTGCAAGCTGAATTTCTTCGCTTCGCTTCTTGCTTGTTAATTAAATATCAGGCAGATTGTCATCTCTTGGCCCTGAAGTTGATTAGAAGCCCTGAGAGCCAAACGAAAGTGTTTTTTCCTTTAACGCTCCATTTCATTCGTACAATATGCTAACGGCTTCTTCCATGTTCGCTTACCACTTTCGTTATTGTGGTAGTGTAGCAAAGTAAAGCATATTGGCTGCATCATATGCTTATTATTTAATAAGATGGCCAATAGAAATTAGGCAATCTATTTAACCTTTTCATAGCTTTAACCCCAATAAAATTTATTCAAATTATCTGACTTAATAAATACATTTATAAATATCATTGCCAGTTCTCTATGCGTTTAATTAGAACATTAATTGATATGACCTTTAACTTCGTGTGCCGTTTATAAATAGAGTATGTGTTTTTGTTTTTTTCGTTACTAAAAGTTTGTGCGTTGTCAGTTAGCTGTGATTTTAATAGTCTGCTGTCAGCAGCTACGGCTTCTGCTGCTTCTGTTGCTGCTGTTGATGATGGCAACTGGCTTCGGACTCTACCTGACTACAGTTTCGCTTTCTCTTGCCATGGTCCATTCCATCAGTGTCAACGGCATTGTCGGTCTGTCAGCGTCAGCGCCAGCGCTAGCATCAGTGTCACAGACAGAGACAGAGCTCTGCCGTTGGCCTTATGCCGACATTTATCAGATATCGCAGCTGACTTTTGTTGTTTTCGCCGTGTGGCTCTATTTGCAACCTTTGAACGTGGGTTAAATAAAAGTTAAATTAAAAGTGCCCAACATGTAACGGATGACAAGTCAACGAATTTGATGTACTTGAACGAAAATCTAATATTTAATGTTAAGCTTTTACAAATTCAAATCGTTATAGCCCAATTATTCTTGTAAAACAGTGTATATATGCATACAGGATGACAATATTAACAAAGGCCGTCAGGCATTTAATTGTGTTTTTGTTCGGCATAATTGAAATGGAAACCAATAAAAAATGCGCAACGCATTTGATTGATGCAACTTAAAAGCAGTCTACTGAAGTATTAATGATGCTCGTCAATTTAAGTGCTAATTGAAATGTGGCCACAATGTGCTTCAGTTGCATCCTGCGAATTGTAATGAACAGCATGCACTATATTAATGCATTGACTTTATTTAAATGCTTAACACAAAAATTAAAAATAGTATGAAAACTTAATTGGCTTAGATGTAGTTAATATTCAATATTAAGTGTATGTAGCAGCGCCATCTAACGTACAGTAGTTTTAACCAACTACCAAGAGAAAAAGAGAGCTTGGGAGAGAGCTTTTCTTGCCTCGCAGCTTTTGTTGCTTAACAGCTGAGCGTGCCTGGCAATTGGCAAGCGGTTTTCAGGAGACAGGAGCTGCCACAGCCAGTAAGGCAACGAGTCAGTGGCAGTTTTGAAAAGCGCACAAGTGTCCTGGCGCTTACTGTGTGCTCGTTTGATTTTGCTCGTGTGTGTGTGTGTATATGTGTGGTTGCGTGTATTGTGTCCTTTTAATACAACAAGCAGCTAGCGGCTGATGCTCAGTCGTCGATGGCTGCTTCAAGCGAACAGTTGTTTTACATTGGCGTTCGCACATCCTGAGCGGAAAAAGTGTTCATCAGAAATAGGCTCGAACGCGCGCTTCGCTTATCATAAGTCAGCCGAACGCGAAAGTTGTGAACGTGTGTCTGTTAGTATGTGAGTAAGTGAAAGTGTTTGTCAGGATGTTGTTAGTGAAACTGAAGTGAAAGTCAAATCTAAAATATAAAGCAAATAAATCACAAGCCAAAAATAAAACAAGGGCCAACACAAAAATAAAAAAGAAAGATATATATATACCATATATACAATACATATAAATAAAAATACGCTGGGTGTAAATCGCTCAACAATAAAAACAAAGTAAAACAAAACCAGCAACAACAAAAAAAAGTAATAACATAAGAAATAATAATAAGAAACCCGCCAAAAGAAAAAGGACTCGTACAATGAGCTGCTGCTGCTGTGCACAACAAAAATTGAGGCATACTTTTGAGAGCTCTAATTTATTTCGGTGCGCATATTTCTGTCGCTATTGTCTCCAGACCCAAGAAGGTGGAGGCGAGATGTGTAATAATTTATGTTTTACGCTTTTCTTGGTGTTGGCAAAAAATAAAATTACAATAATACAAGTGGACACCATTCGAATAGAAATATTTGCCTCAATATGTCAAAGTTTATTAGACATTTGGCTTTGCGTGCCCGCGGCAATTTGTGGACAGTTACTGTAGCTGTTGCTACTACTGCTGGGGAAGGATAGTAAACGTCCATTAGATTTGATAAATGTGTGCACAGTCGTTGTATATACAATTGCCCAATTCAACTGGGCCACAACAACTCAACCATTTCTCCATTCTGTTCATTAGGAGTTGAGTTTTGGCCGCTTTAATGATCCGGCTCATCACTTACTCAGTTATTGTACCTTTAGTGCCGAATTGACAGACAATTTGTGTGCATATAACAAGCAATAATATCATTAAGTTTTCTTCTTTTTTTTGTTAAGTTGACTAACAAGTTGCGTGTTGTCGCTTAATTGCGTGCACCATTTTTGGTTAGCTAACAAACAATTCAATACCAAGCATTGTTAGTCTTGCGGCTTAGACCAAAACAACGCAGTTGGCCGCACTCACTTAATAGCACTCGCAACTTATTCACATTTTAGCGGAAAGCATTTACCAGAATGTCAAATGTTGCACGTAATTAAAACTCGCTGAATTGGAAGCCACCTCAGCAAGAGTGTTGTGTCGGGGAGGGACGAAGCTGTAGCTGCCAGTTGAATGTGCGACCTCATTTACCAAGCTATATTCGACTGATTAATATGCATTAAACGCAAAAATCAACTGGGGCTAAAAGCAAACAGACGCGCTAAAGGTTGACAGCGATAAGCGGGAGCAAAAGTTAAACAATGATACCCCAAGCTCTAAATAATGCTAAATTAAGTATGGCATATATCTAAAATGTATATATGTATACTATGTATAAATAAATGCCTGGGCTATGCACCTTAACCAGAGTGCTAATGGCAAAAGCACACACACACCTTCTAGATGAAAATCGATATTTTACTTTGGGCTTTAAAAACCTTCTTTAACTTTGTTGGCAACTCAAAAGGAATTAGTCAGAAAGTTTACTTAAATACAGCTGCTCAACCCACACTTGCAGAAAGAAGGACTTCAAAGATATTAAAATTTTAAATTTAGTTTTCATATCTAAAGAAAAGTATACAGTTCGTATTTTGAATGACTTTTTAAATACTATTCCCTGTTTCATTCTGTGTATACTTTCTCGTTTTTAATATAAAGCAGCCCCTCGCCTCCTTTTTTGCCACAGCGTTCCTGCCACTGCCTAGTTGCATGCCCCAAAGTGCGCTTTTTGCAGAAATGCTGAGTGCAAAAATAGGCAACGCCTTAATTGCCGCACACTTGGCGAGGCGAATAAATTTGGAGCCATGCTTGCCTTGCCACACAAACATATGTATACACATGTATATGTGTGTGTGTGTATGTATGTATGTAATTAAGAAGCCTTATACATCCTTTGTGCCGCTTGGCTGTTGCCATTTTGGCTGCTCCTTTGCCTTCATTGCCGTTTCGCCTTTATTGTGACCCAGTTGATGACTGTGTGCGCGCCTTTGGCTGGCTCCTGCACGTGTTGCATGTGGCATGCAACAAACAAACACGCTAAAATGCAATAACAGCTGCAATAATGCCAACAACAAATGGCACAACAAACAGCTTTTGCTGTTGGCCAAATGCTATGAGCTCCTTGAGAGCTCACTTGCACTCATTGGCATATTTGATTAGCATTCGGCCTTATAGAACAAGCAGCAACAGCAAGTAGTCCTTAACATATGCGAACTTAGGCCAACTGGCGAATATGCATAAATAACAGCAAGAGCCAGCAAAATTTAAACAAAACAAAAACGATATGCACAGCATAAAAAGAATACAGAACACAAAAAAAAAGTTGTAAGCCGATTTCGAAACATAAATTCATGAAATATTCATGTCCTTTGTGGCATTTTTTATGCTCCATCAGTGACAGCAGCACAGCTGACAAGAAGTCCTTAAAGCATAGGCAAAACTTTTGTGTGCTTAACAGAAAAATAAACATAAATATTTGTTTTTTAAACAAAAATACAATACAAAAATTCATATTTTCTTAACTGAATGTGCAGATCTAAGAGCCAACTGAATAAATGAAGATGTTCAACTAAATTAAATTGCATATAAAGTGATGTGTCCCACTTGATAAACGTACATTAAGTGCAAGTGTATTAAAACGCCAGCAATAGTTTTGCATATTTAAAACAGTCAAAAATATAGCAGAAAAGCTAACAAAATGGTAAGTGAATTTTTTATGCATATTTAAATAACGCTTGTAATGCACAAACTAACACTACACTGTCATCAATATATGTTTAATATTCATTTATAGTCCGACTCGAGTAAAAAAAACAACAATACGCAAAATATTTGTGTTGAGCTAGTTGAGCAAATATTTCAAAATTTATAAGCCAAACAATGATTGATCTGATAAAATATTTTGATTGATCTAAAAACATTGTTAGCATGCTTTTTTAGATAACAAACCCGTTGAGGATTATAAGAAAAATGGGGAAAATACATTTCTAAACAAGAATAATAAATGAAAGAAGAAAAACCTTATCGCAAACCATCTTTGCAATGCAGTATAAAATAAAATGGTTGTTTTTTGTGATGAATTTATCAAGCGCCATTGCTTTATTACACTTTAGGGACAAGACTCTGGTCTGAACCTTCCGTAAGGGAGCGGAAAAAAAACGCAAAATACATTAAACCAATAAATATAATAAAAATTTAATCGAAGGCAAACCAAGCTTTTCTCAGAAAACAAACCAAAATTTGGCACAAATTCTGTTTGTTTGAGAAGTCAAGCAGTAGCTTTATAACTTGTTATATTTTTGATACCTGATCAAAGTTGACAGGCAGAAACATTAATGAAATTTAATACAACCGTTTTGTGAAGACTTAATGAAGCTTATATTCACTTGATGTAACTTAAGTGTACTGATTATAAGTCGACAGCTGGGCATAAATAAAATACGGTCTTTAAAACAGTCCCGAGTCACAGTAAATTAAAAGAAGAAATCATTTTGCCAAGGGAATCAACTCAATAACAAGGCAAACAAAATTCCCAGTTGTTGACATGTCACATTCGCATACGGATAGACATATAGAAAAAAAAACAAAACGAAATGTTCAGATCTAATGATTGCGATTTTCGCATTTCTTTGTATGTTTTTTTTATTCTATTTTTCAAATTACGCTAAGCAGCTACAGCAACACACACGTGTAGTTTCTCAGCTGTTTGTTGTTGATGTTTTTCTGTGTGTCTCGTTGTTGTTGAAAACATTTCAATATGTGCGCAACAAAGGCAATAAACATCAAATATCGGTTAGATACATCTTCATCAGGCAGCCGAACCCTTGAGCTGGGGGAGCCACTAGACGTATGCGTAATGTATGTAAATATATTTCAAGTATTTTGCCTGGTTGCTTAACATTACTTCCGGCGGATGCGATTGAATGTGTGTGCGTGTGTGTATGTTTGCTCTAAAAGCATGTAAGTGCCTGTATGTATAAGTATTTGTGATGTCTGTATGTATGTATGCCTGGGTTTGATTTCGCATAACAAATCAAATTGATTGCTTATAGGATACATTTAAGAGAAATGAAATGCGCAATCCTTATTGATTTCACATTTTTTACAAATTTCAAACAAAACAGCTCCGAAAATGAGCTTCAACGAGTTTACCATTTTTCTTTTACAGTTTTTTCGTTTTTGTTTTTGTGTGCTAGCTTCCTTTAGCTGGACTCCATTTTTATTATCACTTATATTGTCCGAAAATGTAATTAAATTGTTGAGCAGCATTCTATTTTGCTAGCGCTTTTATGATTTCATTTTGAGTGGCCATAAAAATGTTTCTCTTATTTCTATAATGGGTGCTCCCACAAGTGGCCAGAGAGTTGAAGATAAATGCAAACAAGATAAAAATATATATACGATTCATGTACAATATTAAACGAAGCATAAACATCATGCTGTGCAATTGAAATATGATATTCCATTGTACCTTTAAACTAATCGTGGCTGCTGTTCTTTATGTTTATTTACATCATTATTTTCTTATATTCCAGTATGGCTTTGTTAACTACGCTTTGGAGTTGCTGGTGCTCAAGCACTTTGGCGAGGAGCTATGGGAGAAGATCAAGTAAGTAACGTGAAAAGAAAACGGCTCAAGAAACTCATTAGAAGCGCTTTATGCTCAAACTACTGACCCAACTCGCAATATCATCAAATATTAATGTGCGACTTTTATTGTAAGTGTTTGTGTGTCTGGCACAGAATAATATAAACGAAGTTTCACCTAACTAATTACAAACACTTTGCCTCTTGGCATATCATTTGTGGTGAGGTATAATTATTACTGGTCATGAGCTTTTTCCTGTTTTCATTTGCATATTGCGCAGCAAAGTGCTGGTATTTTAAAAGAAAGGAAAGGAATGCGAAAGGCGAGATGCTTCCTTTGTTGTATATAAAGCAGCAGTTATCATTGAAAGAAGAATAGAGATATACACAAGCTGAGTAATTTGCACAGTTATGTAGAAATTAAAAGCAGAAGAACTAGTCGTTTGATGGTTTGAGTTAAATATCTTAGAGCATTAATGTGGCTTGCCTATGCTTAACAATTAATTAAGATATGAAAACTATTTTAATACAGTAAACCTAAGAAAAACAAACTTAAATAAAGGCAACTTTAAACAAGCTCACAATAAAATATGCAAGTTCGGCAAAATATGTCAGAGTAATACCTAGAAAAGCAATCGTTATATGTGTAATGCCAACACCTTGACAGCCAGTCTACTGATTTAATTTCGAATAACACACCCCAAGAGCACAGACAAACTATGCTTATTCCAGGAAGTGTGCATAACAATTGCGCCATGTGTGTGTGTATTTCTCATGTTTGTTGTCGAGTTTCGGTTACAGTTTGAGATGCTTTTGCAAATTAGTATTCTGGCGCATTTAATTAATAACTAAAATACATAAATTCATACGAAATTGTTTGTGTGTGCTCAGGCAGTCAACAGAAGCCGCAATTAACTAATTATCCATTTTTCACATGGTGCACGTGCTGCCACGCCCACAAGCCCACACACACACACAAAATGGAGTGTGTGAATGTGTGTGGCCCAAATAAACAAGCAAAACACGCGTCGCATTAATGTTAACAACGATTTGTGGACCCCAAACTGGGCCAAAAACAGTCCAAATGCAGTGGCAAGAATTAACGGATATCCGACCAAAAATACCAAAAAGGCACCAACCTCTCACCTCCCCCCCTTTTTGTCTGTATGTGTGTGTGCTGTTTGTGTCTATGACTAAATACAATTCGCATTTATCTTAATTAAGTTATTGATATTGCGTGTGTATTTGTTTTAGTTGTTATGTATGTTCATTTTTCGGGACTGGCTTTGCCTTTGCCTGAGTCATGCGCTAATTTTGCTTAATCCTGTGAGGTCCCTGGTGGTTTTTGCGGTCAAATGGGAGGCCAGGCAACCAACCAAGTCAACCAAGGCATGACGTCAGAGTTGATTTTGCTAATTGAGCTAATTTATGATTTTTGATATGCTTAACCGCAAGACGCACGCTGCCAAAGAAAGAACCCTTTCAATTATCTACATGAAAGCAAATCGGGCGCCAACAAAAAGGCAAACTTTTACCCATTTGTTTGTTTTGTGGCGGTGGAAAATAAACGTCTTGACCCTAGCCTAAAAGGCTGCTTACAATGACGCTGCCAATGACATGACTTTAATTACATTGCAGACCAGTTGGCATTGGCAGTGGGGCTGGCAATCAATGCAGTGGCAGCAGTTGCTGTAGTCAGTGTGGCGCAGTCAGTGTGGCAGTTGGCAGCTGGTAGTGGCAAGAGCCATTCTCTTTACACTGCCACTTGAGGCGCCCAGGCATTGGCATTGACGTTCGCCCACACTTGAGTTAACATAGACACAGAAACAGACACACACATACAGACAGATGGACATAATAAACGTAATTTAAGTTGAGCGTGTTTCGTGCTTTCTTAAGTTGAAAATATTCGGACGATAGCTAAAAAACAATATTTTTAATGTTTATATCTTTGCATACCTGAAAAAGTATTATATTTTTGGTTATTAAGCTGTTAAGCTAATCCACTTTGATAGGTGACTATTTTATTACTTACTTATTATGTATTCAGTTCAATTGATTTCTATTAAGCATTCATTGCATACACTTTATCTGCAAAGGACTTGTTTTGCTGTCATGCGAATTCGTGTAAACGTTTTTGTTTATAATTTATTCGGAAACTTTGCATCGTGACACGCCCGCATCTTCTCTCTATCTCTCTCACACAATTATTCACTCTTTATAGCATTCTTTGCGTCTTTATCAACATTCATAGACGGCAGTTCTTGTCCTAGTCAGCCTTTCGTTGCTGAAGGCACTTGAAGGCATTGTCAAAGCCTTCATTAAAAAAGCAGGCAAGACCAAAGGCGACGACTATTGACAGGATAGAAGAGGAGCCGCATTGCATACGTGCGTGCCCGTTATACTGTCTACTGGCAGCCTTACTGTCTGACTGCCTCCCGCTTACCTCATTTTTTGTTCATCTTTGTCTATGTGTCTGTGTCTGTGCGCCTTCAATATGAATGGCAATGGCATTTGCCTTGATTGACGCTCTACTGACCGCAAATGAATGAATACGAATAAACGTAATCACTGTATCTCGTTTGCTCTTGCTTGCTGTCTCTTTCACTTTCTCACTTGGCCTCCTTGTTGATTGCTTTTAGAGCTTAGCTTTAAAGACGCGTCAGTCAAGCTGTTTAAGATGCCGCTTCGTGCTAGCCCGCACTTAATCAGAATCTGTGCGCTAAGTGCTTTATGGGCTGCGCCTTTTACTTATCCTTGTTGTTGGCGATGTTGCCGTTGTTGCCGCATAATTGCAACACATCAATCTGCAAATGAGCTTCATTAATTTGCCACCAGAACAAGATTGAGCTTCAACTTAAAGCACAAAACTTAACTGCTTGGAAATATGAACTTGAATTTTTGCCTATGCTGCGTTGGATTATTATATATTTATTTTCTTTTTCTTTTTTTTTTGTGGCTTGACTTTGACTTTGATGTGGCACAAGGATCATAGAGAGACTGAGACTGAGGCCGAAACGATTGACATTAACGCTCGAAACAAAAAACAAACACACACATACGCACAGTTGGCCACGGTCAAAGTGCCAGTTGTTGTGCTAATACACAAACCGGAAGTTTAGTATCCTTCTCCGCACAACATCCCTTGAATCGGTCTACTCTGTGTGTCGCATTGTCGCTTTATTGTTATTGTTGCGAAAGTCCTTGTTATTGTTATCGTTGCTGGTTCTGCTTCTGCTGTTGCCGTTGTTTTTGTTGTTGTTGCTGTTGCTGCTGTGCGTGTTTGTGGCACTTTAGACAAAAATCGATTTGCCTATAAAATGTTTTACAACACACACACACACACATACACAAGAACACACAAAACATAACCACAATAAGGGCACGCTGCATGTGTCGGCATGGCGTCTAAACCTCAAGGCCCCCAAGAACCCACCCACAATTGTCCACCCACCCGCCTGTATGTTCATATGTCAGTCAATTGGTTTTATGCGTAAGTCTCTGTCTATATATTTTCATCAGCTCAGCTTAGCTTAGCTGCTGCTTTTGCTGCTTACTGCCAAAAATTCACTGCTAATGGGTCAAGCCCCCCAATCGCAACCCTTTTGACTAACTGCTGGACCACACAGCAAGCCAACTGCCATGCGGGCAACAACTGCTCCCAGAATTGATTATGCACACACAATGTGATGGGGTTCCAAAAACGCTTTCGACTCAATTTCGCAGAGCTAAACATAGGCATGGTCTTCTCTGTAGCTTTGGGCTTATAATTAGATAGCACCTGGTTGGCTCTTGGCTTTGGTTTTGTTGGATATATTAATAAATTATATATATAAAAATATTTAGATATTATCAAATCTTTTCAATGTTTTACTACTATTTTTATGTGCTTATAGCAATAATTTTGCATTTCAGTCACATAGTCAGACTGGAACATTATCTTTTCGACATGACATTTGCGTCAGAGCTAAAGCCGAGCTAACCATAATTCTGCGACCTGGCCATGTCATCATATCAAGTCTCTCAGTTTTGCATTTGAAGCGCAGCTAGTGGCATGGAAAATTTTATATGTTGACAAGGCGTCAGATTAGCTTCACGCCTCGCTTTGCCTGGTTTTCATGTTTTGCGCATTGCCTCACTTATTGCGTATACGCCTAATGGCGTGTGCGGTAGGTACATGATATGTGCATGTGTATGTGTGTCTGACTGTCATATTAAATGTAAATTTGTACGAATTTTTGCAAAAGAAACATAAAAAACAAGTGAAGGAAGGAACATTTTCGCGACTTATTAACTTTGAAAAGGAGCGCAGCTGATGCGTCAACTGCTGACAAATCTTAAAGTATCATCAATCTTCATTCCGCTTGCCACAGCCAGCATATAAAAAGGGCTAGGATGATGTGGAGCTGTTTTTCAGCTAGCATCAGCTATTTGGAATGACTGCAAAATCCTTTTACGCATTTTAACACTCATTTTAATTCAAAAGCTGCTCGCTAAGTGCCGTTCAAAAAAAAGAGAAAAACCGCGCATAACAATCTTTATTTTCCGTTATTTTTTGGGAAGGGTGCTCTTTGGGCCATTAGGCGCGCTGGTTTTGACTTCATGCCCCATGTCCAAGCTTCATATTACTGGCTTTTATTTTTGTGCCAGCTACGTTACTCTTTAGATATTCATACCAGCATACACACACATACACAGCAGCTGAGTGAAAGTCTCATTCCAAGCCAACGCCCGCAGCATTATGTGGTGTATATTTTTTTTCTTTTTTGCCTTCTTTATTTTGCTTTTATTTTTCTTTTCGCCACACGAAAATCGATCGCATTTTCATGGCAGACATTATGGAAATTCGAGTCGCTTTTCAAGTGTTTGTCTGTGTGAGTGTCGGAAATGGCATTTCTCAGGCGTGTAACGAGTTGAGGGTGTGTGTATGCATGTGTGCGTGTGCTAATGCGTCAACAAATGTGCGTTGGTGCGACTCAAGTTTCAATCCCAGCCAAAAAGGCGTTCGTTTTTCCCCACAAAAATTCTTCTAGTTTAAATATACATATAACACAAAAAAAAGTTTCCAACGGTGTGCCATGTATGTATGTGAGCGTGTCGTTAAGCAACACAAATAAACAGCAACAAAAAAAAAACGAGAAAAGCTAAAACGGCAAACAAGTTAGAGTTGCGAGAGTACTCGGTATGGAATATCACGTATTTTTAGATGTCTAAAAATATATTATATCATGGAAAAAAAAATAAAATGGTTGAGCTGTTATTATTTCCTGTGAAAAACTTTATTTTCAATAAATTTCTGTATGTTAAAAGATAAGAACCAACATAGTTTAAATAACTATCAAATTGAATCAAGATTGCTTTGAAACTGCTATTCCAACCCCTTATTTTTAACGATACAATTTATACCAGCACATTTTTGACAATACAAGAAGCCCTACAAGCAATTTCCAACTCTTCGCACACAAACATAAACTTTTATATTTGTTAGTTTGCTTTTGAAAAAGTTTCTGCTTTGCCTGTTTGTCATATTTTCATATCTCTATCTCCTGTCGATTGTTTTCGACAGACAAACGCATTCAATATATTAATAACTACCAACATGCTACACTCTTCACCCAAGCCCTATTCTTACTGCCTCTCCATTTGACACGTTTTCGCACTTATCGCCGAGATTACTTTTAGCTTTGATTGCATTTCCTTTTGCCATCGACGTCACAACTTCGTTTTTGGCAAGCATCATTTATTGTTCGTTTGATTGCTTCATATTCAGCGCATTGCTTTCCCACCTGGCGCCGAATGCCACACCCACATTTTATGCTTGTAAGTTTGCGTTTTATGTTCCACACTTTTATCGCTTTATGAATTATGAGTCGCGTGTGTGCGTGCGTTTGTTTGCTGGCCACGAGACGCATACGTAATATGTGAACTAAGAACTGAGATGTGCTGAAAATTAACTGCGCTCACATTATCGCTAGTTATGGTTTCTCAATAGCTATCCATTTGCCTGTGCACTGTTCTTGTGAGCAAATAACTCAAATGGAGTGCATAAAGTTAAATTAATCATATAAAATTGTTATCCAAGTTTAAGCCAACTCATTTTTAGCAGTGTGCATTGAAAAAAATTAAGTTAACATTAATCGCAAACAGTTCACTTTGCTTACCAATGAAGACAATTGTACGGTTTATCTTCCCGGTAATTAAGTAAACTAGCTTAAAAGTTAAAAGTAACAAACGGCCTGCCTTATAGGCTGCTTTTAACTTGTTTTCAACTCATTTCACGCCAAAAGCTAATTATAAATTGATCGACTTTCGTGCCAAAACTAAAGACCGCACAAAGCCCCATTAATTCATAATAATAACTTGATACAAGACAAACGCACAACAATAGCAAAAGCAACATCAGACGCGGTATTTGAAACAAAGCCTTCTTTGCCAGCTTCAGTCAAACTCAGTCAAAGCCTTTTACAACGTCCTTCCGGTTCCCTTTGCCAGCTGACAAACTGCCCTTAGGCTGTACTCCCTTGAACATTGACGCCAGCGGGCAAGGCAACAAATATTAATTAAATAAGTTAAATATGCTGGTCGGTTGCTGGATTGGTTAGAATAAGAGTGAAGGGTGTGCAAAACCTATCGTGTTAATCATACGCCCACAGAAAGTTTAAATGTTTTGTGCTTTGCAATAAAATTACGTTCATTTTCATTGTATGGTCAACTGCAAAGCCAGCAAACTTTTTGTATGTCCGTAACCGAGAACTATGAGGCAGAGGGTGGTGAAGCAGAGCCACGTGTATCGTGTATAAATGCATCAGTGGAAAATTCTTATTTATTACATTTGAGAATTGTGCCACAGTCGACTGTGTTCACAAGCTTTGTGCTTCCTTTTTGCAGCGCTGTGCAACGTTTAAATGCAATTTATATAGCACACATGTAGCATGCAGCAACAACTCAAAAGGATTTTTTTTTCTAGCCTGCTTTTGTATTTTTTTATAATATTTTTTTTCTTGTTAAATTTAAGTGAACCCGCGCATTGCAGAAAATGCCAAATGGTATATGCAATTCAAATCACATCAAATTTTATTGAATTTATTTGTGAGCGTGGGTCCATGTGTGTGTGCAGCGGCCACTCCAATTTGCCACACTGCCTAACATGCAAAAAACAGCTGCTGCCTGCTGACAGCAATTGCAACTGCATTTGCATTTTGCGTTTGCTGAATTTGTTCGACATTGTTTGACTGCTTTAGCCCCAGCTCAAAATCAAAACTTCGAACGTTCGTGGCTTCAAGAGATTTGCTTGCCTTCCGCTTTTCGTTTTTTTGCTGATGTCATGCAAATCGATGGCATTGACCAACCAACCAGCAGGCACCGTCAAGCACTGTGAAGAAAATTTTCTCTTGATTTGCATACTTCCAACAACAACGAGAACAGTTACAAGATATTGGCGCACATGTCTGCGAGTGTTTGCTTCCGCTGCACACAGACACACACAAACACACAACGACAGCAACAACTGCCTGTGGCAACTGAAAACTTGTAAACTGCAGTGGCATGTCAAACCGGAAGTGTTGCCTTGTGCCACTGTCAATTTGCGACATTTTTGTATGCTTGTTGTACTTGTTGTTATTGTAGTTGCAGCTGCCTCATTTGTGTCACTTCAAATTTTCGCATTGCTTTGAGTATCGCTTAAGCCGCTAGGCATCATTAAATCGAATGCTTCTGTGAACAGTGTAACAATAACAAAATATGTAGCAATTGATATAAATTAGTAAGAATGTAAACGCAAATTGTTATTTGAATTGGAATTTATTTATAAATTTCACCTTATGCACTTGGCAGACTGAATTTACTTGTAAAGCTTTATTTGACAGCCATTAAATCACTTAAATAATCATTTTAATATTTATTATAGTGATTTATCTAAGCCACGTTCCCATTTTTCCCTTGTATAGGTTCAAAATGTATAAGAAGTCTGCTTAAGCTTAGTTCTATTAAAGATATCAAAAGGGAATTTAATATTTTAGCAGATCAAAACAAGAAAAGTAAGCATAAATATGCGTCCAAAGTTTGTTTATTAAATGGCCAACAACAAGGATATTGCCATTACTTACGCGTATTAGCACACACTTTGAGGCAGCTTTAAAAACGAACCAAATTAAGGACTCTTCTTTGTATGGTACTCAAAATTGGGCACAATCAGCAAAATTTAGTGGGCAGTCAGCCAAGCCTTAGGCCCACCCAAAAAGCCCTTGTTCGGACGCATTTATCAGCGCGTATCGACAGTTGCTAATGATGTCCTAATTTCGAGATGTCATAGAGTGAGCAAAGATAAATTTTATGCATAAAAAGAAAAAAAAAACAGGAGAAACTTACAGGCAAAACAAGTAGAAGACAAGACAGGCGAAAGTCAATCGATAAGCGTCGGCCACAAAATGCCAGACATAACAAATGGCCAAGTGAATTTCGAATGAGGCGAAGGATTTGGTGTTTGTGACAAAGTTGCGCGCTTGCCACACGACGCATGTGGATAGTTATTAATGAGTTAGTCGCACGCTACAGGATTGCTGGGCAAGAGTGGGGTTCATTAATTTGGCTGACCAGGCTGAAGGTGCTGGCTTGTGTTGAGTTTTTCTTTTTATCGCTCTAACAGTTTCCCAACAGATTAAGTTCTGTCTTACAGTTGGAGTGCGTTAGAGGTTAATCATACGCCCCGTGGCCGCGGCAAGCTGTAGTGACAGTACCAATGGTAAGCCTCTGCTAAATTGACTTGGCTCGGCTAATCGCAATCACAATGGCAATGACAATGAAAACGACAATGAGCATGTGAATGACATTCACAATGATGAGCATCACAACAATAATAATAATGATGTGAATGTGGATGCGAATGATGAGGGTTAAACTCAAACTAAGACTAAGGCTGAGACTGGTGCCTCCTTAATCATTAACAACGTACATCACGTTCTTCAAGTAGGGTTGCTCTGCAAGCGGTTTTAACGCTAATCGCATACAAATACAAAAGCACACACACTTACACGAGAAAACTCAGTCGTTGACTAGCATTGTGGAGGGGGCAGCCAAGTGAAGTAAACGCAGTGCCACACAAAAGTACGTGCAACTGCAAAACCTGCCCTATTGTCCTGCTTGGCCCCACTCTGTTCTACTCAGACTGTTTTGAATAACACGCCTCAAGGATTACAACGCCCAAGCCACAGCAACAATATACACATAAAACAACAAGCAGTGTAGCTGAGGTTTTTAACGTGGTTGCCCTGACGATACCCTATTTAAATTGTTAACTAAGTTTATATGAACAGTATACAGTTTTTTGGGAGTGCAAATGTTGTTTTTAATACTTTGATTTGTACTCTCAACCATAAAATCTGTATGTGTTTTGTGAAAAATTCATGTGAATTCACTTAAAACTGAATCATGCAAAAATAGCATGCATTAGCATTAACTAATATTCTGTGGAATTACTGTGACAGGCAGATTTTCGCAGAAACTTAGCTTCATGCTTACAAGGTATTAAAACCAAATGGACTGTGCTTTACCCTGTATGTTGATTGCAATTTCAATGCTAATTTGTTAGCCGCTTTTGTGTGGGCAGTGCTTAACGTTAAACGCAGGCTGGTCTTCTACCACAGCTCTTTAAATATCGTTTTGCAATCTTAACACAATCGTTTGGCTCCACTCGACTATGTCCTTACAATACTGTACTGAGAATCGAGGATGCGTTAGCTATTACTATGGCCCTGGCCATGGCCCAACTTTAGCCTCATTCGAAATGTTCTCACGTTGTTTCTGCTTTTCTCTCTATTTGTGCACAGTAAAACATGTGACTTACTTGAGTTATGTGCCACATTAACTTGCACAAGTCTTAAGTGGCTTTTAACCTTATTTCGTTTCCGTTTCTTTTGCTGCAGCTTTGCTGCACACCACTTATTCGTTTCTATGCGGAGCAAGAGGTCGCTGCAGCGGCTGCTGCCACTTAGAAAGTCAGCCAGTAAACGTCTACGTTCGAGTCTAGCCGACTAGATAAATACTTTTTTATCCCGTGAAAACAAAACATTTATTTACATATTTATAGGGTTTGCTGAACATCGATTACTTCTTACTAATCAGTTTAAATATCAATTTTGCACATCAATAGTTATAAACTGAAAAGCATACATGCAATAAATACTTTTCACTTGAAAAGGTATAAATCTGTGGCAAGGTTATGAGCCAAGGTTATGAGTACAAAAGCTGAAAAGCGCTTTTGGCAAGCACAAAATGAGCTTTCCTCGGAATTTGTAGAGATCAAAATAGATTATGAGAATTAACTGCTTGTATTACTTAAAATATTTGCATTTATTGCACCTAGGTTAAATTTAAATTGAACTGTCAATTGAAACGCCCGCTGAAAATTATAATAATAATAATGTTTATGCTGAACAGAAACCCACAAAGCCAACAGAACCCACAAAACGTTAGCCAGAGATATGTGTTCTTTACATACATATATATTTTGTTGAGCAGAGAAACACAGGCGCTGTTTAGTCATAAGCCAAAGCCAAAGCTAAAACTGATAGCTAGGCGCAGACGTCAGGATACCACATTATTTTATAGTTGCATCTGTAGCGATTCACAATGTAATGCTATTAGGAGCAGTAAATCCACAAAGCACCGCAAGCTCATTAAAAATTCCCATCAAAGCTCTGTGCTTGTGTGTGTGTGGGGGTGGGTGTGGGTGAAGGCGGTGGGTAGGTTAAAGCCACAAATGGAAAATCAAATTAGCTAATTGATTTGTTATCAATTGCGGTCGACTTGAAATAAAAACTTTCTAAGCCAACTTCTAGTTGAAAGTTGAAGCTGCTAAGCAGCCAACAAGTAGTTCATAATAAAGCGATTTAGTGGCATGCCATTAAATTTAGAGCAAAAGCACACACACACACACACACGTGTATACGTGCCACAAAGAGCAACAGCTGCGTGTTTGAGGCACATTAAGTTCCCCCAAAACTGTCTGGCATATGTGAACATGCGTGGGCTTATGTTAGTGTGTTGTCTGCATGTGTTTGCCTTGTGGCGTATGAAACAATAATATAGCACGCGAGCGCGTCAAAAACAAAATCATGCCTCGGGCAATGGCTTCGGACAGCAAATATCTAATTGCCAAATGGCTGCAACACATTTTTGGGCACATTTTTGGCAAACAGTTGACGTGCCAGGCAGTTAGCCAGGCTAGGTTAAAGTCATGTTTGCATATTATTTGCCGGCCAAACGCCATTTGCCAGATTATGCCACTTAGATGCTGGCATCGTATCAACACCAAAGCACCCACTCCACTGACCCCCTCGTACAATATTCAAATGAGCGTTGAGAGAAAAGAGCGGAAATTGAATTTGTAAGCAGCGTAAACAGAACCACAACAGCAGCAGAAGCAGCAAGCAAGCTTCTTGAGAGTCTTCGGGGCAGACAGCTACTTCTTGCATTTGTTACGCTTCGCTTACAGGGCGTATACTTAATGTCATGAGTAGCTGCAAATAACAAGGTGATAAATTGCCAGGCGTGTAATTAATTTGTACAGCATAAATTAGCTTAAATGTCCAAAATGAATGTTTACTTTTGTCTAAAGGACATATAAAAAACTTGTACACTCATTTTATTTTGTTTGTTTTGTGTGCAACATTTATCGCCAACATTTGATTAGATAATAAACGTGTGCCCAAAATACAGAAAGACGATCAAAAAAAGTAAACACAACAAATGGGCAATTTTGTTTGTTGCTTTGTTATGTGCACGCACACACATTAACTTTTTCAATTAAGCTGTCGATCAAAAGGTGCCACAAAAACATTCACACACACCACACACACACACTTGAACAAAGCATTTAAATCAATAAAAATCAATCATACGCTGCGTAGACAGCTAAGCTGTGTAACTCGTCTTTTTTAATACTAGACTCTGCCAAGTGTGCGACCTTAATTTAATTTTGCTTAGCATTTTTTTCTTTTGCTTACAATCCAAATAAAAGGCACTTAGTGGGCTTCTTGCCCTAAACAAATCAAACTTGCGGCGTATTCAAATCATGCTGCAAGTTGGTAAATAAAACTTTTAAACCTTTAATGCACGCTCTCTATGGATATTTCTTGTATTTCGCCCGATTTTGTAATAGAAGGCAAAACCACAGATAATGTTATCTTCAAAATGTATTTTTCTCTGTAATAGTTCACTTCAACCATTAGATATAAAACTTTCCTTTAAATGATTTTTGTAATCAACTTATTGCAAAAAAACGTCTTGCTTACATCATGCAGTTGATACTTTAATGTAACTTTAAGCCTTAAATAGCTCAAAAAACTTCGACAAGTTTATACATATATGTTTAGATTAAAGTTAAATTTACGCAGTTTAAATCCGTCTTTGAATCAATTCAGTTAACCCCTTTGCTCATGCATAAATAAAACTACAGATTTGTTGAAACCTTGCGCCAGCGTCGCCTGCATAAATCTTATTTTAATTTTAAATCTCTCTCACACACACTTACACGTAGAGAAACGACGCAACCACATGGCTATATATCATAAAATAATAAATTGCACTTGGCAAATCAATTTCCATATTTTTTGACTGCAACAACATAAATGCGAATGTTCCTTTGGAATTTCGTTGTGTGTTACTGTGTGTTGGACCTGCAGCTGTGTTTCTGTGTGCGATGTCCACAGGAAATTAAAAAAATCAACTTATGACTTGCGTATAAATTTCACGCTTAAGTTAGCAACGAACTGAGAAAACTCGCACACAACTCAAGCTCAAGATGGAAGCAAGATAGATTTTTTTTTTAATTTGAACTGCTTCAAATATCTGCAAATTGTTATAATGTTTTTATGCAGCAACAGCTGTTCCTATCATATGCAATTTGTAATTTGTCAGCTGCAATTTGACAGCTGCTTTTGTTGCATTGCGAATGAGCAGCAATGGAACTGTTGTTGCTGCCCTCGTTGACACATGAACTGTACTTCCCCTGACTCTTTCCCTTTTTAACATAATCTGCAGGTATTTTGTGGTGAGTTCTGGGCGTATCAGAAGATAAGCCGGGTAGACGCGAGATGCGAGAAAATGGAAAAACTTTTGCACGTACAACATCTACTTTTCTATTACTTTTTCCATGTGATTTCTGTTTGGTTACTTTTTCTGCGTCGTTCGCTGTTTTTTCCATCCTCTCTCTCTCTCTCCTTTTCTGCCATCGCTGCGGCACGTTGTATTCAATTTGTTTTGGCAACAGCTTGGCTGAAGTTCTATTAAATAATAAAGTCGATTTGCACAATGTTTACTACAATAACAAACCAACAAACATTTCTTTTTTTGTGGTCTTTCGCATTGTTATTCAATGCAAATGCGTCTCAAGTTTTGCACGGGAATTAACATTTTACAAAGCTCCTTTGAATAAACTCGAAATTGAACAAAATTCCGCCGAAGACTTTCATTAAATTCCATGAAAATAATTCAACTTAAATGTCTACGTTTAGATCTAAGAGTTTAATATGCTTCTAATTGAAAATGTTAAAAATTCTACTTAGCCTGTGACAAAAATAACTTAAAGAACTGTATACTTTATCAAATTGCATCAATATTTTAAGAGATGTTTGCTTAAGCTCACAAAACTCTACAATTTATTTTCAGTATTCAATTACTAGATTAATTAAAACATAAAATATAATAATTATTCACATTTTGCATTCATCTCTGCCGTTGAAACATTTCAAGTATGCCCAATATGGCTTAAGATTTCCAAAGACCCAACTCCCTCTCTCCTCACTTTCGGCTATAAAATCCAGCACCATATGCGCGTCAGTCAGCTTTATGGCTGCTCCATACCAAAATACACATAAACAAAGCTCACACAAACACACACACACGAAAGCAATTTAATTAAAATTAATGTATGTATTTTCTGCCTGTGCTGTTTCTTTACCATCTACGTCTTCGACTCCTCCTTACTGCTCCTGTTGCTCGCGGTCTTCATATTTCGGCTTTGGCGTTGACATTAATGCATCCTCCACACACAAACACACACTTTGTTCCTCTGACGTTTTGATGGGCACTACAACAAACTACAATGACACCAACAACTACAACGACAACGCAACAGAAAAAAGGCCATGGTCAGCATGGAGGGTCAATTTCTGGTGCGACAAATTTACGACGACGAAATCACATACAATCTAATTGGAGCAGCTGTTGAGATACTGAGTAAGTAGCTGACGAGCAGCGGAGTGGCCCTTAACTGGTTATGGCTGTACTTCTGTGCGCTCATAAAACAAGCTAACAAATATATATAAATGTGTATATACAATTCTCTTTGTACAGAAATACCTGCTGATGATATTTTGGAGCTGTTTGGCAAAACATTCTTTGAGTTCTGCCAGGATTCGGGCTATGATAAAATTCTTCAAGTGTTGGGCGCAACGCCGCGTGACTTTCTACAGGTAAAATGTGTGCAAATAGCACATGACTACAGTTGAGTTTCATAATGTTGAACTAAAAAAAATAATACATTAAGAAAAAACATCTGCAAATAGAGAAATAAACAAGAGATGGTAACAGCTTGTCTGCAATACTAATGCGGCAGTGCAAGCGCAAAGCTCATTATCAACAAGCTTCACTGTATGCTTACCTATCTTTAATTAAGCACATTTCGCATTTTACGCTCATTTAACATGCATCACACAGCTTTTCATACCAGTCTCCCACCAACATCATCATCATACCCGTCGTATTTTGCCAGTGGCAATTTCGTAGCGAATCATTTTTCATGTTACCATCGAGTCACATTTTCGCTATTCACTCGCTCGCTCGCTTCCCAGTCGCATTGATAAGCATTATTTTGCTTCAGTGCACACACACACACACATACACACACCGACAGACAGAACGACACGCCCACACTAGGGGCAGCCAGTCAACCTGAATGCAGTGTGCGTGTGTGTGTGTTTGGGTGTGGCATCATGGCCTTTTGTTGCACTTACATTCGATTTATTTTCAATTTTCCACACATTTCACTGCACCATCAACGTTTCACAGTTTCACAGACGCCATCATCATTCATCTGAATTCCATACCTTAGTCATAATGAAAAATGAAATTGCATTTTTGCTGCAATTTCAATTGTGTTAAAAAAAAACCCCAACCACAATAACCAAAACAACAACGACAACGTTAAAAATGTCATATAGAATTTGGATGCGTTGCACGACCATTTGGGCACCCTGTATCCGGGTATGCGAGCACCCTCGTTTCGTTGCACAGAAAAGAATGGTGAACTGATGCTGCATTACTATTCGGAAAGGCCGGGCCTCGAGCACATTGTTATCGGCATAGTCAAGGTAAAAACTGTGGTCGAGAGTTGAACCTCCTTTTACGCCACGCTTAACCCTCACCCTTATCTTCATATACAGGCCGTTGCATCGAAGCTGCATGGCGTCGAGGTGGAAATTGACATTGTGAAGCGCAAAGGTGAGCCCATCGATGAGGCAGAGAAGGAGCGAGCTTTGGCACGCGAACAGCAACAATTGGACACTGAGACGACAGCTGCCGGATCGGATGCCAGTTCAGCAACAGCAACAACTACACAAGCAGCAACTACAGTTCAAGTTGCCGTCACTGCAAATGCTGAGCACAATAATAATCACAATGGCAGTAACAACAATGGTTCCATTGGTGGCAACAACAGCAACATTACTAACAACAACAACGATGGTCAGCAAATCGCCAGTGAGCTGGGTAAGCTGACAATTCAGGCAAACAAATTGCTTTAGACTTTCTCTCTCTCTGTCGCTTTCATTATGTGAACCTATTAACACAATCGGGGTATAATGACTTGGTCAACCAACATGCAACGTTGAATAGTTCTAAGTTTAGGCTCTGGCATGACTCCTTCCTAATATATAAAACATATAAAATTATCAGGATTTACTTGTCAATCTTATCAAATTAGTCTAAGAAGTCATTCAAAAGCTTTCAAATTAGCTATAAAAAAGATTTTTGTCTTAGAAATAATTTTAAGTCGTATCACAGCACTTGCAATTGACGCTATATTGTGTCACGATTACAACTACTATAAATACGCTACAAAACGCTAAGCGGTTGTTATACTTGTAAGCCCTTAGCTTTGGCAATTGCCATTAATCTTCAAACGTAATCCCTTTCATTTTCCCTTCAGCTGGTAGCGAACAATTGCCGGCCACATCGAAGGTGACACCGAGTGGGCCGATTGGGCAGGATAGTTTTGATTGCGATGGTGACAAGGAGCAAAAGTGTTTGCGCCTGCTCAAAAACAAGAGTGATGACATTGAGCGCTATGACCATGTGCAGTTTCTGATACGTGAAATCAATGTGGCAGCCAAATCCCAAGCGGATGCCAAGAAGGATGAGGCGGCGGCGGCCAGCGATGACATGGAGTTTCTCTGTGAAGGTAACGCGAACATGCTTATTCTATTAATTTGGCTAATTGCCAGGCTAATCGGTTAAAACCCCAACATTGCTGTTTTGTTCCTTTAACCCTTTGCAGCGCCCCTCATATCACCAGCGACATTCTGCAAGGTGTTTCCCTTCCATTTGATGTTCGATAGACAAATGAAAGTCGTGCAGGCCGGCAAGGCCGTTTCCCGCGTGATACCCAGGTAAATAAAGGAAACTAAACCCATTCTTGGCCATTCATGTTGGCGATTATCTATTATAGCTGTGTCCTTATTTCCCTTTTTATGCCTCTTTCTCCATTTCTCCATTGTACAGAGTGGCTGAGGAGAACTGCTCGCTGATAGAGGTTGTGGAGGCCATTAGACCACACCTGCAGCTCACATTCGAGAACATTCTGTCGCACATAAACACCATATATGTGCTTCAAACGAGACAGGGCGCCATGAGCAGTCGGCACGAGCAGCGATTTCTCAGACTAAAGGTACGTTTTTTTTATATGTTTGCCTCAATAGCTGTTTGCCCCCGTCTACTCTGCAATTGTCTCTAGTCAGCCGCATTGATTTTAAAATGCGGTCACACACACACACACACACACACACATGCAAACACAGGGAGACAGACCCAGAACAACATAATGAAATGAATATACAAAATGGCCGATTAAGCACAGCCGTCGCCATTGGAATTGAAACTGAAATTGTTCGGCATTAAATTTGA
The DNA here is from genome assembly GCA_035044725.1 of Scaptomyza caliginosa. Lineage (NCBI taxonomy): Eukaryota > Metazoa > Arthropoda > Insecta > Diptera > Drosophilidae > Scaptomyza > Scaptomyza caliginosa. The sequence continues at coordinate 1,452,577 of JAWNNR010000120.1, read as the reverse complement.
TGCGGTTTGCTACAGAATTTTGCATCAAAATCCATTTAATGTTAATTGTATCATGTCAAGTTCTTAACACAGCTCTCTCTCTCTCTATCCACTTATTCTAGGGACAAATGATGTACATACCGGAAACAGATCGCATATTGTTTCAGTGCTATCCGAGCGTTATGAATTTAGATGATTTAACAAAGTGAGTATACTTACAACTGTAATTTGAATATAACTACTATGCATTTAAGAGTATTGTTTATGCCAATAATACCTAAACATATATTTTATTAAGCCTGCACACTTTCTATATTCTTACATTATCTTGCCTTTACCATTTTGTCCAATCCGTTGAGTTTGTTTCTTAAAGCTTTAAACTTTTATGGTATTTATGCCAACGTAGATTTATAGAACCGCAGCTGACAGCTTATGGTCTGTTTTATATTATTTGTGAATTTAATACGAAAGAAATGGCAAATATCCCGCTGTGATTTATTGGTTGACAGTAAATATGTATTACCACACACCTGGTTATGGGCCACGCATTCTACCCACACCCACACACTCACACAGCTCAACTACTGTCTTGTATATATTTTATTTTATTTACCAGCACATGCTGAAAAAGCCAAAGCACACTCAAATAGACTTAAGTTAAATAAAATGCGCGTAATTTTTTCTGATTTCTCCCTATACGTACGTCTACTCCTCTTTCTACTTTTTTCTCTATCCGGCTTGTAGGAAGGGACTTTACATTTCGGATGTGCCGCTTCACGATGCGGCCAGAGATTTGGTGCTGCTTTCCGAAAAATTCGAGGCCGAATACAAATTGACCAAAAATCTGGAAATGCTGACGGATAAGCTTCAGCAAACGTTTCGTGATCTGGAGAGTGAGAAGCAGAAAACAGACAGGTAAGAAAAATGATGCAAAGCGTAACAAAAATAGAAACACATTACGACGATGCGAACAAACACAAAAAAGCTGAGCGAAAAAAATCGTTGCATGCTTTCAGGCGCGAAATTAAAATTACTCGAACATTTTCTTTCCATTTGTTTGTTATTCGTTCTGCCGCTGCTGTTGCTGCTACTGCTACTCCATCTCTTGCTTGGTTACCACCTGCCTGCCCTTCAGGCTCCTCTACTCGGTGCTACCCAAGTCTGTGGCGAATGAGTTACGACATCAGCGTCCAGTGCCGCCCAAACGGTAAGTCATAGCCTCTAACTTCGATTACAAATTCTCGCTAGAGATGAGTGCGTGCCGCACGCATTCAACTCCTACTATATATATATTTGTTTATTTTGACAGTTACGACTCTGTAACGCTTATGTTCTCTGGCATTGTGGGCTTTGGTCAATATTGCGCAGCCAACACGGATCCCGAGGGTGCCATGAAAATTGTGAAAATGCTCAATGAGCTGTACACGGTCTTCGATGCCCTCACCGACTCCAAACGCAATCTGAATGTCTACAAGGTGAGTGCTATAAACTATGCATAGTTCAGAAAACTCTATAAATATCTATTGAATGTATGCCACAACGCTGTTCTTATGTCTGTCAAAATGTTGCCAGCAGTCTACAAATTGTGTGCATGTCGTACAACTCAGCCGAGCAATTTACTCTGCCTGCGTTCAGGTCAACTGTCAAGGCGACTGAAATATGCAGGGTTTTGTGCCATTTTTCAATACATATTCACACAAGTCTGTTGTCTTTTGCAGGTCGAAACTGTTGGCGATAAGTACATGGCGGTATCGGGCTTACCAGATCCTTGTGAGGATCATGCCAAGTGCATGGCGCGTGTGGCTTTAGATATGATGGACATGGCCAAGAATGTTAAAATGGGCTCAAATCCAGTGGTAAGTTAAAGCTTAACAATACAAAAATATAATCTGTTATGAAAATATTAAGTTTCCCAGCATTTATTTCCAATATAAATTGAATTGCCATAAAAAACTCAATATTTCATAATAACCAGTCAAAAGATATGCCAATTATACAGCAATTTTCAACGTAACTAAATACTGGCAATAAATGGCCAATTCACTAACAGGCTGTATAAAGATAAGCTATTAAAAAGCATTTAATAACTAAATGATTTGGCCTTTAGCTCAATCGTTCATTTAGTCCGATATAACTGAATTAAAGCTGAATAAATTTAATGCTAGCTTAGCTAAACGAAAACTTCTGAAAATAAACCTTAAACTCAATAAATTTAAAATCATTTGCTGATTTATGTAGCAAAAGTTTTCTACAAAAATGTTGCACACAGCTTTGCATTTGTTGTGCAGCAAGTTGCAGCTGTCTGTTGCACACTTTGGCAACTGCGACAGTATTAAATGAATGCTGCAAATTGTATGCGCAAACTAATGTTCAAGTTTTCAAGTGGCGTGATGATTTGGTGGCATGGTTTGAGATTGGGGTGAACAGTCGTCTGCCTTCTAATTGTGCCCACTGAAAGCATTTGAAAGTTGTACCCCCTTCCCACCTTCCACCCCTCCTGATGCTGGCCGGCTGTGTTGGGCATTCGTGTGAATCTGCAACTTGAACAAGTTGCGCGCAATTTGTTGCTAAATGCATTAGAGTAGCGATGCGGCACCAACGACTCAATGGTGCATAAATATATCAATGAGACACAGAATAAATCTTATACCTCATAGAACTCAAAGCGTCCAAGAGGCACGTAATATATTAAAACAACTATGCAAAAAGTGCAAAAAATCAAGTTGATATGCTTTCCAAAAAGTTTGCTATCAAAAAGTTGTGGCAAATTGTGTAAATTGCTAAAAATAATTCGAAATTGATGACGCCATCTCAAGAGACAAATGCTAGGCTGGCACTTCTCTATCTCTGCCTCTTTGTTTCGCTGTCTCACCTATTTCTTAGTCCTTGGCAGCATTTGGCACTTGACCGTCAACAGACGACAGCGGCCATCACTGCTGCAATTTGTATACCCTTTAAACTTTTTATAAATGTAAAGGGTACATTACCCAATGCCAACCATTATTTGTACAATTAAAAATCGATAAATGAAAGCTAAGGCCTTTTAAATACATATGAAGACCAGTAATTAGTTATTTTGTTGATGCTTTGCTCTAGTTTTTTCCTTCTCCCTCCCTCTCCCTTGACCACATTCATACTAGTTTTTTGGGCTTTAACCATTTAACCAGTGAGTGGTTTTAGCTTTAAATATACTGCAAATGTGTACATACACATTTATACATATATATACATATATAGATAGAGAAATGTACGCACTTACCAACATACACATAGATAAACACACAGACGGGACGTGAGTGAGGTTGCCCACTTGATGGCATCCTTCACAATTACAGCAGCCAAGCGGCGACGGCGCCGACGTCAGCATTGTTATACGTGTGGACAATGCTTGTGGCCTGTCACTCACTTTCAGCAATGTGTTTGCATGTGTGTGCGTGTGTGTGTGTGTAAGTAAGTGAGTGCAACATGCCATAACTACATATGTACATAGATACATATATAGAGCGAGATAGAGAAAGTGCGAGGGAACAAATCGTCCTCGAATGTTCAGCTCGTGTCGCTTGGCTATATTGTCAAAGTTGTTTTTGTTGTTGTTGTCACAATTCCCATTGCCTTTTTACGTCTTACCCATTTCACTCATGCCTTTGGGTCGCCAGTGTCTTAAGCTATTTCATCCATCTCATCTCTTGTGTTGCATGCCACGACTGCAGTCAACTTCTGCGGTTGCCACTATTTCATATTTTGAGTGATTGCTTTTGGTAATGTACCCAGGGTACACGTAACCAGGATATACGGCTGCCCCAGCTCTTGGCCAACAGTTAGTAGCACGTAAACTTTGATGCATGTGCAGCCTTCTGATGCGCACGACTTGCAACTGCAAAAGCAAAAAAGAAAAAACTACTGAAGTAAAGTATAACGACAGGCAAACAGACAATTTCTCGTTTGGCATTCGACAGGCAAACGAGGCGAACTTTGATAGATAGCTCCAAATGCAATTAACAAGCCAAACCATCTCTGAAAAGGCTGGAAAGGGTTGCTTTGGGACCATGTTGCCTTAGCCATTTCGCGCTTCATTAGCTGCTGATAAGAAAAACAGAAGAGCAGACAACGAAAAAAAAAAGCCAACTGCACTAAAATGGCTTGCAAAAACAATGAAAATGTAACACAATTCTCTACGCTTTCATCGCTATCCCCCAAGCGCTTTTTACCCACTCGCCATTTAATGTTGCCAATTATGCATTGCCATTTTCCTAGCCAAAAGTTTTCTATTCTTGTTCATTTTTTGTTCATTCGCCAACTTGTCTTGTTTCTTGTTGGTCAGCATTGCAATCAATAAATGTGATGCTAAATTTGTTAAGAAAAAAATAACTACACATCTTTTATAGACATTGTATAATCAAACATCAAGTCCATTTGCTACACTTGCACTTTGTAAAAACATTTCTCATTACCCTTTATATTTCCATGAAAAGTATCCAATCTTCGTCTATCAAAGTTTTCATTATAATTGCCACGCTTGCTTGATAAAAGAAAATAGAAACAGCAATAAAATCAAAGTAGAAAAGCGGAAAGCGGAAAGCGCAGAGCAGAAACAAACAACTGGTTCACTCTTCTGCTCAACTCACTTATCAAAATTGCATTTGCTGGCCACATGGTTGGCCTGGCATTGATTTGATTCACTTACTTGTTGTATCAGCCAAGCTGTTCCTTTTACTGATGTTGCTGCTGCGAATCTAAAAATACATACCATACATCTATTAAAGCTTCGGTTTTGCTTTCCAATGCCGTCCAAATGAGTAGAGAGAAACTTTGCTCTAGTTTAGCAACACAATTACATTCTTGTTCATCGATTCTGTTGGTTTTGGCAAAACTAAGATACGAAATTACCGCAGCGTAACGATACGGATACTCTGTATCTAATCAGAGTCTTAAGAAGCCCATGCTTCCTTTATGAAAGTAGCGATACTAGCGAAAAATAGAAAATAGTTCTGTATATATATTTTTGCTTTATTATCTCTCTCTTTGTCTTTTTACAATTTAAATACTTATTTGATTTGCTAAAATACAGCTTAAGTAGAAAATGTATGTTTATTTTCTAGCTGTCTAAACACTTAAACTATTTTTCAACTATTTGCTTACCAAAGAGATAAGAAAATGTATTAAAAATGTTCCTAGGTTTTCTTATATTCATATGAAAAGTGTTTGTTGTTGTGTATATTTATGATTTCCATAAGTAAACACCTCGTCAAGCACTCTCAACTGATTTATTATATTTTGCAATGGTGGCTTTTTACCACAGGTCCTTGGAAACCCAAGCCACACATGTTACACATGCCACCTTTGCACAAACATCGTTCATGCAGCATACATATTTCCGGCCATTTTTTGGCAACGTCACCTAGTAGTAGGGTTTGCCGCTTTTTGCTCTTTTGGGGTGTTGGGAAGGCGCTTTTCGTTGTTGGTACTTTGCCGCAGCCGCAGCTCATTTCGTTTTAAATTTAATTAAAGAAAAGTTTTTGCCACAGCAGAAAAGGGGCAGTAGTGGCAGTGGCAATGGCTATGGCAGTGGCAACTGCAACTTTTTCAAAGTAATTGTGGCAACTTTTCGTCGGTTTTGCTTGAATCTTGCAACTTGGTACATTTTCGTGCCGAACTTGAGCCATTTTTGTAGCACAATGAAGTGTTGGACTTGGTAATCTGCGAGTGGCACATACTTTTTCCCTCTTTATAGTATATATTTGTGTGTATACTGGGTGTTAAGTAACCCTTTATTTAGTAAATAAATTAGAAATTGTTAGCACTTAAAAGTTTATCCTTTTATTATCTGCGTATGTCTTATAATGGTTGTACTTTTCTTCTATATACACAGCAAATCACCATTGGCATCCACTCGGGCGAGGTGGTCACTGGAGTCATTGGGAATCGTGTGCCACGTTATTGCCTCTTTGGCAACACTGTCAACCTGACGAGTCGCACAGAAACCACCGGTGTGCCCGGACGCATCAACATCAGCGAGGAGACCTATCGGTAAGTGTGTGTGAGTGTGTGGGAGAGTGTGTGGGAGAGTGTGTGAAAGAATACAACACCTAAGAGCTAGCTAAATGTTGAGGGTGTTGTTGGCTTGGTTGACTGGTTGACCTCATTGGCCGCCACATAAGCGGCAACTGCTGCCTGTTTGGCCTCCTCGGTGACAGTGCCACCGCCAGTGGCCATAAAAGCAGCAACAGCTGCTTTTTCAGCATCGGTAACTGCCTCTAACAGCTGATTCTCATGATTCTCACTCTCATCATCCCCATCCTCGCTGCTGCTTATGGTATCCAAACGTTGCATGGCATTTGTTAGCCTCTGCATTGGTTTTTCCCTTGATGGCAACGGCTGCTGCTGCTGCTGCTGTTGCTGTTGTTGTTGTTGCATCTGTGGTCCCTCTAGCTCCTCGGTTAGGTCAATATAACGCTGCAGGCGCTTAGGCAACCGCAGCGTATCAATGCCATTTGGGAGCTGATTGTATTCCCGCAGTATATCACGAACGCGACAGCTGTTGTGTTAAAAAGTAATCATAAAATGGGATATATTATATTTTAAACGCTAGATAATTAAAATCAATAAATGTAATGCAACCAGCTTATAATAAATAGACAGTATTTAAACTGTAAGCTTTAATATCTGCGAGTATTTACCACTAAACAAATATTTTACTTAGACTTCTACTAGAAACTATTTTGCAGTATATTTAGAAGGAAAAAACTCAACTTTTACTTTGGCATATTCACCCTCTTTGCTTTGCTTCATGTCAATCTTCAAAAGCTTCATATTTCATAAATTAATTTAAGTTTCACATAATAAGCTAATACAACAACAACAAAAGAATAGAGAGAGAAAAGACCGGACTGAGCTGAGCAAAGTTCATGTGCTTAAAACTTTTGTTGTAAGAAAGTTTTCTATAAACTTTACTTTTGCAAAAAAGTTGCGCTTTTTTTGCGGCACACACATAGCACAACAAAACAAAAAATCACCGAAAAGAGAAGAGGAGTTCAAGTGCCGGAAATTGTGAGCGAATTTCTTTTCTTTCTATCTTTTTTTATGTACGTATTTTATTCGTATACTTTCGCACTTGATTCGCAGGCAATCAAGCGTCTTTGAGGCATAGTGAAAGCACTTTTGAAGAAGGCCAAAAGCAAAACTTTGTGTGCAAGTAATATGTGTGAAAAATTGTGCACATAAGAGGCAGTTGCGAATTTTTGTTTGAAATTCTTCAAACTTGCAAAAAGCTGTGAAATACTTTGACAACATGAAGCGCTACTGTGCAGCTTTAAGATATGCTAATCTGTCACTCACAAACAACAACAACATCAACAACAGTTGCTCTTGGGATTAAACTTTTTATGCTAATGTTAATTTGTGTTGTTAACATTATCGACAATTAAGTGCGCTTTTTTTTGTTTTTGGCCACTTTATGAGCCGCCAGCATTCAATAAAGTAAGCTCCCAAGGCGTTATAAAAAATATCTCCGACCACGCGTCGTATGCACAATATTAAGTTAGGATTTGTAAAACTTGTGAGTGACGCTAATGAGCTCAAGTACATTTTTAAACGCAACATGCCAAAAGCAAAATGTAAGCGAAATTACACAAATCGAATGCAGAGATGGAGCAAAAAAAAAAGAAAGGAAAAGCATCAATCGAAATCAGATTCGCAATCAACAACTGCAAGTTGGCGCAAATGCCATTACATATGCATAGACATACACACATATACACATGTGTTGAATTGCACAGTATATAAAATACATGCGCACATGCAATATAAGCACGTCCAGTTGCAGTAGTTCGATATAGTATAGTAAGCAAGTACGCTTTTTTAGCAGCGTGCAAGATAAATAAACTGGCAAAAGAGTATGCATGAAGTATGCATATAGTAAATGAATAAAAGATACGCTGCAAAAAGCTTAGACAAACTCACAAAAAATTGTTTGTTGTGTTTGTTTTCAATATAAGTTTCTATAAATGTTTAACAACTTTTTATTTTTATGCAAAATTTCTGTAAATTTTATCACGTATGGTCTTTGATAACCTTAACCAGTACACAGGGTATAAAAACACATATGGTAAACGTGGGGGCCAAATCGTTTGCGATTTTTATGGGACACGTAAGTTGGCAAATGGCAAACAAGCGAAGTAAACACCACAAGTTGAGGGTCAAAGCGTTTCTGCATCACCTCTCAGAGCCCCGTTCACTCATTGAAAGTCAACACGAAAAGTGGACAACCACACAAACTTTGTGCTTAACTTATCAAATTAGTAAATAGCTTGACAGCTGATCGATTAAATACCAAGCACTAATCAAATTTGTAACGCAATTCAATTAAATTTGGCCAAACAGCTGTTTGGGGCTAGTTAATGCCTCGTTCTCATTTCTAGGTATGGATTTAATGCTTAAACTGTGACAAAGTAGAGAGCATAATAAGACCCATAGATTGACATAATAGACGATGGGCAGAGCCCATTTTGTGAGTCACAAAAGCAACTTGGCCAAAAATGTTGGCAAATTTTTAGTCGACAGTTTGCCAGTTGGCAGTTGGCAGGCGCAACAGAAGCGTCAACAAAATGCTTATGTCAAACTGTCTGTCAATCAGATGGCAAAGTGGAGGGCGACTTCCAGCAACTTTTGTGCTTATTAAATTTTCCGGGCTTATCGCTGGCAAACAAAAACTGTAAGAGCCGTCAAGCAAGCGTTGAGAAACAAAAGGCAACAGTAGCAGAAGCACATTAACAATCTAAGCCAGAGTAATTGAATAAAAAACAATGTTTAACTTCGTTACCAACCGTCAGCAGTTCACCCTAACTCTCTCCTTGAACATTTCAAAAACAATTGGACAGGCGAAAACGCCATAGAAAAGTTTATATTCAGAGTTGATAATTACCGGCACAAATGTCGCAATGTCGGCACACCATAGACCTGCTCCTTGACAATGATTTTGTCCATTAAGAGTCGGCCGTAGCGCTCGAAAAACATTTCACGTCTCGATGCATAAACGATGGGCTGCAAAGAACAGAAGGTAATGGGGAATTAAACCACTTTTTGTTTAGTTGTCTAGCATGTTCACATGCTGTGTTAAAAGCACGCTTTAAGTTAAGTGGTATATTAATATGTTACAGGAAATTTAAGTATTTCAATTATTGAATAAAAACTTCAAACTCATCACATACACATTCACTTACCTTAAAAGGCATTTCGATCATGGCCACGTTGCGCAGAAGTATGTTAAGGCAGAGAATGAGCTCGTAACTGTAATTGCGTCCATTCTCGATGAGTTTGTCGAGCAGGGCAATAATCACAGAGGTGCCACCGTCGGGCGGCTGTGGGGAAGCGCCATATCTGCAATGATAAGCGGTCACGAAACTGCGGCTAACTGCTGGCTACGTGCAACGAACTGATGCCAGCTGCCAGCAGCTGCTGTTTCTGGGGCACGTAGTTGGTTAGCTTGTGGTTGGGCCCGAATGCTCTGCGGTTGTTAACTGTATTTTGTAGACGACATTGCTCAGCCTGCACTCAAGTGGGTGGAATTTTGTGTTTCGAGGTGGAAGTTTGGCACAAAAGCAGGTAAATGGTTTATAAATGATTGTAGCGCTGATAACCAAAATGTGCAAATGAAATAATGAACAGAACACGGTTCACGGTTATACATTTGATGTCCTGTCATACGCACACACATCCAAACACACACAGATACAGCCTAACTTTGCGTATGCGTGATGTACTGTGGTAAATTGCAAATGATGTGCAAATGTGGCATAAACTTTGGCAGTGTCGCGCCCTACGGCAAATATTTAACGTTGAAACGCATCAATTGTGTCACATTTTAAATTGAAAATGTTGCTCACAATGTTTCATTACGCTTCATTTACATTCTATTCGAATTGCGCTCTTGATAAGCTGTAAAATTGATGTTAAAGAATTTATTAAGGTACGCAGAGACAATTACTTCTGATGTTTAATTGTATTAAGCGTTTTTCTTCACAATTCATTAATTATTCGCTTTGCGAGCTTTCCCCTAATATTAATTGCTCGCATTGACATCATTTAATCTAGATGGACATAAAAAGTTTGAAATTTTGCCCAGGTGCCTTTTCACAACTGCAATTTGCATATATTGATGGTCAATTTAAAATGAGTATGCAACAAAGCGAACAAATTCGAACACAGCTGTAAAGCGTAAGCAATTGCCATTCAGAATTTATGGGCTCATCAATGGCGAAATCAATCGAGAATCGAAAATCAGACAACAACTGCAATAATAGACAATTGATAACCAAATATTTTCCTCTCTCTCTTTCTCTTTCAACACTTATTTTCGCTAAAGCTTAAATATTTCATGCTGACTACGCGATTGAAAATCAAAATATAAAGCGATACCAAACAGCAGTTTTCAAATGCAATTGAGTTTAAATTAAATATTCTATAGATCTCATAAAAACCAAAAACAAATCATAACTATAAGGATTATTTTTAATTATAATAGTTTCTTTAGCGATTCTTCTATTCAATCGCTTTAGTGGCAACTGATGTCTCACTTTAGAGAAACCAAATTGCATTTAAATTTGCATCGTTTCAGTCATGTATTGTTATAAATTCTGCAGCTTTTGTTATTCTGTTTTGATTGCAATCACCATTATTTTTGTTATACTTTTTCATTCTTCTTGCTTGCAATCAATATTCGCAATTTAATGCAAAGCATACTTTTTGGCGCTGCATCAAAAATTGAAAACGATGCAGCCGTTGCCAAAAAGCTGCACAAGCAATGAGGCGTTGCTGTACTTGCAACAAGAAAAACAACCACACCGATAGTAAATGCACATCGAGCAATATCAAGTTATAAGACAATAAATTTCCAACCGCAGTGGCAGCGACGAACTGAACACTGCACTTTCAAGGCTGAGCAGTATTTGAAAGCTGCAAGCGTTTACATATAAATTTTATGAAATTTTACTAGTTACACTTAGAGAATAGAGAAAATCACAGAAATTTGTATAGCCTTTGTACCAGATTTATGACCATTAGCATTAAAATTTTGGTTTCTGTTAAACGTTCTGTATGCTCGTCAAAAAGTCTTAGCCTTAACCTATAATTTATTAGCCTTTTACATAATATTTTCTTTATGTGTAATGTTCTTGTTGTTACTGCAACTGCTGCTATTTGAGTGCACACTCGTAAGTTTGTGGCAGGCAGGCTGCTTGCGTATCGTCGGCCATGAGACACAGTGGAGACACACTCGCGTCGCCTTGTCATGTAAATTCGCTTTGGCAGCGACTTTCATATTTAATGTTAATATTTTGCGTCTACTTGCATCTGAGAGGCGGGTGGCATCATGATGCTGTCAAGGGGGCCGTGTCATTGTCAGTCCAACCACTTGATTATGCTAAGCGTTGCATAGAGTTTTATGTTGCATACATTAGAGCGCATCAAAAACCCCTCCTCATCACTCGCACTATATCTGTCTCTCTGTTAGCCCGGCAAGTGCCGTCGCGCTTTGCATATTTTTAACGCTAATTTAAGTGGCTGACAAGACCCCAAAACCCTCTCTCGTTGCAACACCTCATCCTTACCTGAGCAATATAAGCAGCAATTCGGGCGCATTTGCTTGCAACGCAATTCGCAGAGGCGAGGAACGTCCACACGACTCGATGGGGACATCGATGAATCTGCAAAATGGCAAGATAAATACATAGTTGGTTAGATATGACAGGCTAAGTGGCTTAAGTAAAAACTGTATATGGCTTAATGTCTACGCCTCCGAATAGTCCTTAACAGTTAAACCAATTGGCAAAGCTACATTAGCCCCAAACACAAGGCAGCTGAGAGTAGCTGCCTAGTGCCAAAAGGGAATTAAGCTGCTCGCTTGTTGCTTGTCGTCTGCTGTCACTTCTCTGGATTTTTTCTCTAGTATTCTATACACTTGCCGAGGGTATATAGCTTATAATGTAAAGTTTATTAAAACAAAGTTTTTGTAGCAAATATTAATTTGTTTCAATATCTTAACTAAACGTATTCACCTTAAGGCATTACGAAACATGTATTTGATTCAAAATCTGGCAAGGGTATATAAACTTTGACGTACTGCAGAAACAAGCATTTTTTTTTGTAAGTTCCTGCCTGTAAGCCTGTCCATAGGGTCCACAGCTTCAATATTGCGTATACGCAGCGTTGTTAGAAGGCGTTTAGCTCCATTGAGCCATTAGCATGTACACCGTATGCACTTCAAGCGCTTTGCGGCACATGTGATACAAAGAAAAACACACACACATTTGGTGCGTGTGCGTGTGTTATTGTCTGTGCTGCTGCTGGCTTTTATGTCTACGCATAAAAGTGGGCAAATAAGAGCCCAAAAAACCACAATAAAACGACAGCAGCACATATGCAGGTGATTTACCCACACACAAACACTCGCATATAAACATATAAGATACACTTTTACACACACGCACAAAGGCACTTAATAGAACACACAGCGCTGTTGAGCAGGTGATAAGGGCATTTAACGTTCTTCCCACCTGCTACCGGGAGAGTCCTGCGCAAATTAATTTACAGCTTAGGAGCAATTTTCACTGTCCAGCTTGGTACTTAAGTTTAAATTTGTGTCGAGTAATAATAGTAGCACAATATATATAAAGCTCGAAGTGCACAGAAGACCAGCAAGCGGATTGTGGGAAACGATTTTACACACTTGCCTTATCTTTTTCACAGGTACTTGAAAGACTTTGTTTTCAAGTCGATACTTGAATATACATTAAATTATTCATGTATCTTATTCTTAAAAGATTTAAATACATTTAACACATTATTTTTCTAAACGGTCTTATCGTTCGTAAGCAAGTCAAGGAAGCAACTTATGTTGGTTTAATGTTTTCCATGCCTGCGAATTTTGCAAAACTCAGCAGAAAATCTAGTTCAACTAGTGTCCCATTAAGATCCCGTCTATGGTATACATTATTATAACATCGAAATATTATCATAATGTTAACTGCTTGCGTTAAAAAAGAAAGACAACAAGCCTTGAATTATTTAAGATTTCATCTGCCTGCTGTTCAATTCAATTGCGTATACGTAATAAATGATTATTACAGTATTCAAAGAAAGGACATATGCGTATGTTTATAGACTAATTGTTTTTACTTAAGCGAAATTGAATTGAATTTCTATGTTTTTCTAGCTATTTTTACTTTCTACTTTATTTAAATAAAAATCAATATTTTAATGCGTATTAAAACCTATAATTTTCCACTCTACACCTACACAAATATTTGGCATCTAGTTAAACATTTTATGCACGTTTTGTGACGTTGATTTGTGCAACTTTTAGCAGCACTCAACAAGAATGTTTATTGTCACATTCCTTGCTTTTACTTTCTTTCGCACACATCCTCCCCCCTCACACACACACACACACATACGCACAATCACGCACGCACTGTGCCAACCATTGATGCTTATTCATTTGTGTTGGCTGGCGACACTGCTTAAGCTTGAGCGTCAAGTGAAAGGGCATCATAAATGTCCTCCTAATGTTTGTCAGACAGCTTGTGTGTGTGTGTGTGCTTGGGGGCGTGTGTGTATCAGTGCTTGAGTGTTGGCTATGTGTGCGCTTATTACACGCATTTTTGACTTTAATCCTTCGAAGTGCTGGCAAACAAAGCCAAAATAACAAAAGGTTTACATTGCTGCCTGTTGGTTTGTAGCTTATCGCACAGCACACACAACAAGAGTTACAAACACACACACATGTGTTCATAAATCTCTGGCGAAAGAAAAAATAACAGAGGATATAAGGAACATGAGACAAGCAGCGAGCTGAGCTCATGTTAGTGAAAATCTTAATTATACATGACACCAACAGCAGCAGCAGCAGCAGCCCATGCCACGGAAAAAGCATCTGAGATTGAAAGCCACAGCGGCCATTGTATAAATTAATGTGTGTGTGTGTGTATCTATGTGTGTGTGCTTGTAAAGTGTCGCCATATTTTACTCAATTATGACTGACAAACACGCACAGCCCGGCAAACAATGCCAGTATGTATTAATTTAATTAAAATCCTTTTATTTGCAATTTTCTCTCTGCTTGTTTTTGTATTCTTTTTTTTCACTGCTTTAACTCTGAAATTTCCCAACGGGCCACGAGCAACAAGCACTGTCATGTGTTTTTTTGTTGTTTTTGAGACGGGCATTCATTAAAAAATGGTTTTAATTGTCCGGGCTTCAGGCTCGAGTTCTGCTCTGGCATATATAGCGAAAAATTAACATTTTGGTTTTTAAAAAAACTTTTAATTAAATTTCAAATAGACATGTTATTGAAACGTTCATAACTTTAACAATAGTGCAACAAACCGCATTTTGCACGCAATACATGAACGAAGGGTTATGGTTTATTTTCCAATTAGCTTGACTAACGCACAAAACTTACAGAGAACTTGGCACAAAACTTGGCACACTTAACTGGGATTCTGGTACTATTAGAGAACTTTGGCTTGCCGCCGGCATGCAAGAAACGACGAAAATAACAAGAATAACATGTGAAGTACACGTACATTGTCAGACTTGAAAGTCATGCTATGAGCACTTGCGGCATTTAGAACATAGCCACAAATACTATGTGAGTTGTTGTTGCTTTGCGTATATTCTTTTTGTTTATTTCATAAACTGTTATCCTTACTTTAAGCCATAAATTCGGCATGCTGTCAACTTACCTGAGTTGGCGTTCCTGCTCGAATCGTGGTATCCACACGGGCAGCGTCAGTTGTTCGCGTGTTGCATGCTTCAGAAAATAAACCATGGCGCGCACATTTTCATGCTATCAAGCGGATAAGAAGCTATATACTATATAAGTGGTTGGGCAAATGTTTGTTGCTTACCTGATCCTGAAAATCGCTCCGCCAGCCAGCTATAAAATGAGGTGCATGTGGCCCAAACAGTGCTCCCAAAAAGATGCGCTCGAACGTCTTTTCGCACTCGTAAATGGCCACTATGGAGAAAATCCAAATGCACGGCAATTATTACATAAACCTTCACAAGCAGCCAGCAAAAACAGCCATATAAGAAAGCCAATTACGCAGCTGCACTTGTTGCCAACGCCTTTATTTTTTTGGCAACACGCACACAGGATGTGGCTGTTGCCACAAAATGAAGTCACAGCAGCGGCAGCGGTAACGGCAACAGCAAACGCTCAACGGAAGCTAACAAAATGTCAGCAGTTAAAATAAGCAACAGCAACAACTGCAACAAAAAAAATAACTCAGCTTCAAATGTGAGCCATGAGCCACATAAAGCGGAAGGTGCAGCACAGAGTGGCTGTAACATTTTGACTGTTGCTGTTGTATGCGCGGAAATTCTTGCTATCAGAAGGAAAAAATGGAAAGAAAAAAAAAGCTGCAGTCGGATGTTACCAACAGCGTAATACTCTGTTGCCAGTCAACTGCCAACTGAGAACAAAGGGAGAAATAAGATTTATTTTAATCAGCGATCAGTGGCTCTCAAACTGTGACTCAAAGCTGGTAACTCAAGGCTGAAAGGCTGCACTAGATAACCCAGCTTTTTACGCTTTTGAATCTCCAGTTTCAGTCTCTTTAAACTGATATGAATTGCACTCATACACTTTAACCTGTTAAAGATCAGAGTACAAAAAGCAAGATTTAATGCTACAGTTGATGCACTTAGACACACACTCAGAGAGTATAGTCAGCCTGTAGCGTTGGCATACTATGAATTCCGTCAGTCTTTGGGGCTGTCAAGTTTTACGCAGCATTTTAATTAGAGGTAACATACACACACACACACACACATGCAGCCACTGGAGGCATGGCCCAAATAACTTGAAACACTTTAAGACACTTTACAAGTTTTACGATGCAACAAGAAGCAGCAACTAAAAGCAGCAGCTGCTGCTGATGCTGCTGTAGCCGCATTAGCAACACTTTCGCCTTTTACAACTTAACGCAATTTCCACGCTGGCAATTAGCAAAAACACGTGATTAAATGTGATTCGTGTGAATTTTGCTTGCGCTTCCATACTAAGAGCGTTATAATCTGATGCGATGTCATAAAATTCATTAAAATATGCAAAACAAAAGGACAAAACCAAACCCAAAGCACACACACACGCAGACCCAAGCACATTCTCATACATATGCATGTGGCATTAAATTATTAAGTTAGTGCCTTTGACTTACCCAGCAGCTGTACAACAACCTCAGAGTCGCGTACTCCCCAATCCCAACAGGTGCGCAACGCAATATACAAAATGTTATGATACTTTCCCATAAGGCAAACCTAGCAAGAAAGAGAGAGTATAAATCTTTTACATCTATTTATGTCAAGCCTCTTTTTTATTTCTGCATTTTGTAACATACAACACATTTAAATTTAAATTAACTGCTAGCTAAAGGATTTTGTCCAGAGCCACATGTGCTACATGAATTACATTGGTATTAGGCAGGATTTATATACATATATGGTATAAAGACCATAAGCATTTCAACTCAAAAATGCCTGTGCTGCAAATTGTTCTTTATAAAATAAAATGCCAAAAATTTTAGTCAAATACAAAAAAAGTTTGTATAGCTTATGAAGAGGCAAGAATAAATAAAATGAATTTTTCTGCTCGATTGATTAAAACTTTCTATATACCGAATAAGGTTAGCAAATAATAATTTCACTTGAAGTCAATTATAGGATCTCAAAGAACCTTAAAAAAAACTACTTAAGATCAATAAACACAAACTTTAATGTCAACAACGAAGCCATAGAGCATTAAAAAACACAAAACGTATGTATAGAATCAAAACACAAATCGGCATAACAGAACATTAACATCTAATTAAAAATCAATTAACCAAAGCCCATGCTTACCTGCCCATTGCCCTGCTTGGCCAATCGATGATAACGCAAGGCGGCAACCACAGCCAAGCTGGCCACCTCAGATGTTTGAACATTTTGACCTTCACTGCAGCCCTTTATAATGGCGCTGAGATGATCAAGGACATTGCGACGTGACTGACGATCCTGCAGTCCATTGCGTGTTATGTGTTCGAAGGTGTCATTGAAGAAGCACTCAAAGATATAGTCCATGACCAGTTGGCGTCGTGGTGCCCTACCACAGCGCTGATAACTGGCGCGGCTGATGGCTCGTGGCGCTACCAATGGCCGGAAGCCGTACAAATAGCGTGACAATGAAGGCAGCCAAAGTGAAGCCAATTGACGTTTTAATTGACTTATGAAATGCTGCAATGCCAGCAGCAACTGTGAAAACATGACACACAATTCAACAAATGAAATCTAATAATTCTAATCAATTTAACAGTTATTATATGCACAAATCTTAATTCAAACACACACACGAACAAAGTCCGTTAAACAAAGTTCCGCTGACAGAAGCGAATAAATTTTAAAAAATAAAAAGGAACTAGCTTGAGGGTGAACAGCACTGAGAGAGAGAGAGAGAGCAAGATAACACGGCCAAGAGAGCTCCTTGTGTTTGTGTGCTCTCTTTATTGATTTTTTTATGCTGGCAACGTTGTGTACGCAAAAGACACAAACAAAAACATTGCCAATGTGTACGCAAACACACAAAAAATAATCTATTATAAAGTAAAAAGATTGAAACTACATTTTTATTTGATTTATGCATACAAAGAAAACGCAATGCAATCAACTAAAAATCATGTTTTAAATTTAATTTACTAGTTTTTAAGTGTTTACATTTACAATCTAGTCCCCTTTTTTGTAGCCAGCTAACAGGTGTTTGTTTACCAGACGAACGTGTATAAATCCAATTGTTTATTTTCAACCGGTCACTTGATATTGCTCTCTGGCCATAATTTGTATGAAAATTCAATTTAAAACCTACTCAATTCACGTTGCAATAATAAAACAAAGCCACAGAAATTCGCGCCGTTCAACAGACGCCGACCAACTGAAAAGCGTGTCCAAAACAACACAAATCTAATTTTCAACAAAAACACACACAAACGCTCAGCTGTTTTTACCTGCACACTTCACTCTCTCCCTCTCTCTGGCTTAACACACTGAAGCACTCAGCTCGCTCACCCATGCTCACACACTCTTGAGCACTCTCTCTCGCTCTCTGTGTCTTTGTATTTGTCTCTCTCCCAGGCTATATATTCTTTGTGATTTTGAGTTTACACAGCAACAACTCAATTTGTTATTGCTTAAAGTGCGTAATTGATAAGCACTTGTCAATGTTTACATTACACACCTACGAACACCCACGCACACACACGCACACAAAATTGTGTGTGGTTATTTTGGTGGCATACGTTGTAAAAATGCCTCAAATGAATTAAAAACACGCATTTTCAATTTATTCATTACGATAAAAAATGGTTTTTTTTTTGTATACATCATGATTGCCAGAAGCATTTTGTAAATGTGTAAATGTATTGAATAAATTGATTTTTTTTTTGGTATACTTAAGGCACAGTTTTTCCATAGCAAACCAATCAGTGTGATAATTCAAAAGCTGCGTTCCATTCATATAACGAACATCAATTTTGACTAAAATCATCCTGCAATTCTATCAGCAATTAATACCTGCAAGCATTTAACAGCACATTTTTTCTGACTAAAAATGCAATTGCTATTTTTTATAAAAGTTTTTTGCTCTTCTTTATATATTACTTTGCATATGTCAATTGAATTGCGGTTTTTCGAAATCATTCAATGTTTTTTTTGTTTGCTGTGCTTTTTATGCTCGCTTTATTACAAAAGTTATTGTTTTCAGTTAAGCATTTTAAAATATGACAAATATTTGCATTCTCTGCATGCCAGCATTTTATTTGTTAGGTCAGTATTTTTAACGTTTGCACATCAATTACGCATATTAAATATTTATATTAAACGCGTTGCTTGTTCAGCGTTCAACGATATCTTAAATATTTACTTGAACAATTATACAAAGAATAAATGTGAATATATATGCATAATTAAGCCCATTTTAAGTCGAGTAAAAAGATGTCAGCTTTCATTTGAATGCGTCGCTCTTTAATCAGTTGAATAAACAATAATAAGTTGCAAGCAGCTAGAGACACACATATCCTGTAATTGGGTGTAAAGAGTTCTTCATCTTCTTTACTTTCCACTGACCTCAAACCAGTTTTCATCGTCTTAAGGGTGTATGAAAGAAGCAAAATTAAGATGCAATTGCACTTCATTATGTACGTAATGAAAGTTCATAAATTAAACCTGTTATGCATCATTTATTTAAAAAGCGACCCATTTAATTTGTGGCCAATAGGTGCTCGCTGGAAAAGTGGTAAATAAATTGAATTAAATGCGTATGCAATCAGTCATTGAGCACAATAATCAAGCACACACACACACGCACACACTCACACGGAGTATTGTCTGGGGTATTTACATAAAATGTTGTGGCTGCACAAAACGGAAACGGAAATGCGACCACAACAAGCGCTTTTCTCTGCACTTGCAGCCAGACAAATTCAATAATGTGCTCTGAAAGCGTAGTTGAAAAATGGCAAAATGTGTAATAAATTCAATTGGAAACACATACATTTGCATGAATTTATGTGAGGAAATAAAAATAAAATGATGCATTACCAGCAAAATGTTTGCATATGCCATTAAAAAGCAGTAATTAAAAATGCTAACGATAAGCAACTGAAGTTTAAGGCTATTAAATTTTACAGCTCTTAAGGTGTACTTAAGCACTGTTTGACTGTTAGAACGTTAATCAAGTTGAAAACAGAATAAAGCAATTCGTTTTAATAGCTTAAAAATGATGTCAAAAAAAGCTATAAGCTAAATACAAATCCAGGCTTAAATTGACGTTTTTTTTTTAATACACTTTAAGAGTAAGTGCAGCTCTTTGCACCCAATCATTTATCACATATTTCCCCAGCTAACACTTAAGTTACTCTAAGTGTGTCTCTAAGATGACATACATTAGCCAAGTGCTTTGTTATAAAATGCTGCCAATTGTCTCCTGCGTGGCTAAGACACGCCTCCAACCGCTCCAAGGGGGGGTCGGTCGCATTTATTGCCAATACGAAGTGGCCATAATTTAAATCTCTGCGTGCACTTTGAGCCAGCAGCAGAAGCGGCACGCAAGTGCCTTAAATCATATCGTGCAACTTTGCAGCTTGTAACTAATGCGGTGTAAACTTTTGCTATCTTTGTTGCAGGCTGCTGTGCCAGGAGATCAACCAGGACGAATCCTTTCAGCTGGAGTACCGCGGCCCGGTCATTATGAAGGGCAAGCCGACACCGATGGACTGCTGGTTTCTGACACGTGCCACCAGCAACACAACCAGTGGCAATGGCAGTCTCGATTCGCCGCTGCTGCAACCGACAACGCCAACGGCAACAACGCAACGTCTGGCAATGGGGCAGCATGCGAGTGTCTCACGTACATCGTCAGCGGGTCCTGCGGCACCAAAGGATGCATAGGAAATGCACAAGCAATCAAATATCATGCTGTAAAAATGAGAAGAAAAATCTATGTGACTTTCAGCAGCAGCCACTGCAATTGTGTGTGTGTGTGTGTGTGTGTGTAATCTGTGTGTATGTATTCTGGCCACTTAACCACTTCATTTCTATGGCTTTGTATTTGTCCTGTCTTGGCCTGCATTTGTCCTGCGGTGTTGGAGAAAAAGAAGCAGAAGTTCGTATCAACATCGTTGGAACGTTGCGCAAAAGGTAATTTATGCTAATGTTCAACCCATCTGTACGCTTTCGATTGAGCAATACGCCCACTAAAAGACACACACACTAACTTACAGAAGTTAGTTTACACAATGATTTACATTTTGTATAGCGATTACACTGTGTATACGTAATTTATGGCATATTTACAACGCTTATTTGTATTGCATAAATCAAAACCGAGTATCTATTCAAGCTGAATTAGCATTATGTATCATTTACTACGCCCTTACATTATTGTATCTTTCGTTAGGCGTTTGCCATTAGTTAAAATGTTTGTCGTTGAGAAATCTAAACAAGGATTTGATGTCGCACATAAAAGAACGAACACATCCTGTACAAGTTTCATGGCACTTGCTTACTTTGCTGTTGCTGTTCTTGTTGTTTGCACAAGCTTCTTTCTCCCTCTTACTCTTTCTCCGCGTGTGTGTGTGTGTTTGTGTGTGTTTCTGCAGTAAACTAGATAAGTCCAAAACAACTCAATATAAAAGCCATAATATAGCAAACAGTTAAACACATATATATTTATCCTACTACTGAGTAGCTTCCCAAGTTTGAGCCTCCAACATTTTGTAGCATACTTATCGGGCGGCTGCTAGCTAAAGGATTGTCAACAGCGCCAAGCGAATTGTTTGCATTTATTTTGTCTGTGTTTCTGTGTTAGTGTTCTTTTTGTTTACAAAAGTTTGGCTAACTGCAAGCAAACTTTATATATATATATCTTTCTATAACACCCAAAAAGACGACCCAACACACTGAGCTTAGCTGGTTGCCAGAAAGAAAAAGCACGAACGCTTAGAATTTAACACATATTTTCATATCAAATATTTGGCATAAACAAGCAACCGCAGAAAACAGTAAGGCTCAAGCACACATGCATGTAGATTCGCGAAGGTGGCTTGAAAAGTTAGGAACAAGAGCTTTAAAACGGTATTTATAGTGTCTATTGAAACAAAATTACACTTTAAGTCAAGCATCTAGCTTGACAATCATTGCTAATTATTTAACAGGAGTCTAACAAGCAAATATCCAAATTCCATCCTGGTTTGAATTGAGCAGCTACGACCCTCGCTTAAATGTAACTAAAGTTTATAGAATTGGTCCAAAAACTTTGTTAATATAAATGACATTGAGGCAAAGCGAATCACATTTAACGCCCACACAGCGACCCACAAAGACATGCCACAAATACTCAGATACAGATACAGATTTAAATACTAACACAGAGTGTGAGTTGCTTATGGACTTGCATATAGATTTGTTTGAAACATTTTTTGTCTGTTTTCTTCTTCTGTGGGTTTGTAGGCTTCTGTTTATGGCCTCGATATGAGCACATTATCGTTAAGTTCGAACAATAACAATAACAAAAATATCGAACAAAAACAACAACAATGCAATTTGATGACTTGCAAGTTGAAAAGGCATTTTGATGATGATGCCATCCATACAGGAATATGCTATGTATTTGTGGCTGTGTGTGCCTAACGATGGCTCGTTAGGAATGGATTAACATTGATTAGATTTTTCTTTTTGCTGGCCTACTTATTTATTTATTTGCCTACAAATAATAATTAAAAGGGTAAACGAAATGTTTGCCAAGCACAATTCTCAAATTCATTATAAATCTTATTTGGGCTTTTTCTTTTTTTTTTCCGGTCAAGCAACTCATTTGCATTCATAACGAATGCAAACAGGACAGGTCCTTGAAATTAAGGTCTTTAGAGATTGCTGTAAGGATTTCGAATGCAAAGTATACTGTTCTTGGATTAAAATTTATTTTTTCATAAGGTTTGACATAGACTTGATTTCCTCCAATATTATTTTTAGCATTGAGTGATTGTAAAAATAAACAATAAAAAAAGTTATTCAAGTCATCTCAAATGTCTCGAACCCTAAATAACCTTTCTATTGCCTTATAAAGAATATTAAATATGCTTCGTTGCCCCGGTCATATTCCTGCGACACTTTTGTCACACTGTCTGCTTTCAACATCCGGTTGCCCAACGCACCCTAAAACCTGCCCCAACCCAAGCAGCTGCACGTTTTCTCTAATAATTTTTCTTTATTTCTTCTATTTAGCCTTTATTTATACTTCACATCCGGCTTATTTGTGCCGGATGTTGCCTCAGGTTGTTTTTTGTTCCTGCTTTTCTTTTGTCATCATTTTTCTTCTTTTTTTTCTGTACTCCCTTTAAGCTCTTTAGCAATATTTATTTATATTGTATGCCGTTTTGGATCGCCTTGATATTCATAAACTCAATGCACGCTCAACCAATTCAGTGAAAATGATTTCTTGAGCTGTAATTAATTTAAGTGAATGCATTCACTCATTCATCAGCCATTCACTGCATTGGATTCGAAAAGTTTTTTCCTGCTGCCGCCTGCCAGTAAACAACTTTAACGAGCTCTTAATTAGCCCTGGCTGGGTGCTTTATCGAGTTGGTTGCAAGCCATGGCATTGGTTTTTTTACCCTCATTTATCATCTTCGGACTATTTAACAGTTGTTTATGGATGTTTTCTTTACATTTCCGCACAAGCACATCCATCAATAATTCTATGTATATAGTATATGTATATTTAAAATATTTTTTCTCGCACAATTTGGTTTTCTGTTCGCGTCGCTTACATTTTACAAATACACAAATACAAATCCCAAAACCAATCAAATAAATATTTGCCTAACTAAATACAACATCAACTCGATGCCTGCTCCAGACTCTGACTATCACTGTGACTCTGACTCTGGCTTTGAGTCTGGGTCTTATTGTGGCCATGGCATTCTTTCCTTTTTTCAAGGCCATTGCGTGCGAGCCTCATAAAATATTTAGTTCAAATTGCAAGTGACAGGCGTGCGCTGCTCTCGCTAAGCGCCGTCATCTTCCTCTATTCACATCTCGTTTTCTTCTTCGTTTTCCATCCAGTTCGAGTTGGTTTTTTCTCATTAAAAATTCATAAAGATGGAAATTATGATTGCGATGAGCCGACGACGACAAAATGTCAGAAGCAAAAGCAAATGCGATGCTTGCCTGCTAGTTATGAGCTTAAGTAAACAGTAGGCCAAGAGCAGCAAGCGGCCAAAATGGTAAAAAATCTTAAATAGACGATACTATAATACCCTTAATTAGTGGCTGATAGGAAAAAGTTTAAGTTTCTAATGATTATACAAAAAGTATTATTTCGGTTTTCTTATTCGCAGCAGAATCTTAAAATATAATGTAATTACAATGTACAAAAACACACGTTTAAAGAACCTTGCCACAAAGTACTTCAACATAAATACATTAAACATAAGCTACTTTACATAGTTAATATACTCTTATCATCATAAATGCTCATGAACGATGCATAAAAGCGTTAAAAAGCGAACGTTGAAGAAAAAAGAGAATGGCAAAAAGTTTAGCCAGATAATAATAAGTCTAACGTTAATGCTGATGACAACGACTAAGTCAATAAGGATAATGCGCTCGGGCGCTGCTTCCGGCGTAACGTGTTATATGTCACACAGGCGACAGCAAAGGCTAAAAAATTACGCATACGCCGCGTATAAGTGATGCAAAAATTAGTATGCGTTAAAAAAATAAAGGGTTACCAGCAGCAACACCAGCAGCAGCAGCAGAAACAGCAAAAGTGGCGACAAACTTCTACGACATGCGTTGCGCATTTTAATAGAAATTATTGGCACGTTGTCACACTTGAAGTTTTCGTCAGCCAGCACCAAAGGGCCAAAAACTCAACAGAAAGAGAGCGAGAGCAAAGGAAGTTTTCTTTATTAAATTATTTTTATTTCATTTATTTTTCAGCAGAGACAGATACCTCAACTTTTGCCCTTTTGCTTACCTTGCGCAAGCAAAAACCAAGCAACTAAAAAAAAGAACCTGTAGACTGCTGCTTTAAGGGTTACTTTGCAGTCCTTGCCATGGCTAAACAAACTTTTGGCTATGTGGCTAGTTGCTGAAACTTTTGCTATTTGATTATTGTCACTTTGCCGTGTGCAGCAAACACAAACTTTTTATGGTCTCATCCCCGTCATTAATAAATGATACCTAGCTTTATAGACATTGCTGTTTTTTTAGTAGTTTCTATAAAGGGCACAACTGTGTTGTCCCAGCAGCATTAAAATATAAGGCTACAAAAAACCTGAGAAGTACATCAAACTTAAGTCCCCAAAGCAATTGTCAACCTGTCGCAAATGCAAATTGAGCCTTAGCCAACATAAATAGGGGCCCAGACACACATGAGAAAGGAAACTGAACCTGTCCAAGCCGTCAAGTCAAGACTTAATCGAAAACTCAGCACTAATTTCAATTAAAGTTAAAACGCCCTCAACACACAAACACTAACACAAACAAACTCAACTAACTAAAACACACATAAACATACAATGCACAATTTAACAACAACATTAACTAAACGCCCCCTCAATCCTTTCCCGCTTCGCCTTTAGTCAGGCATTGTCAGGCTGGCAAACAGACAGATAGACAGATAGACAGAATGCATTAGCAAACAGACGCCTTTCATTTGCATACATTGTCGTTCTGGCATGCAACGTTTCTTAGTTGTTTGCCCCCTCTGCCTCATCATGTGCTGCACACACACTGCCATATGCTGCACAGCAACCAGCACGTTGGTATTGAAGCCAATATCGAAATGCGTCCACAAAATGTAGCCTACAACAAATCAATTTGCTTCAAGCTTAGCATATTTAATTGAACACAATTCAATTTTTGCCATGCTGTGCAAATGTAATACCAGTTTGCAGCTGTACACGTAGATTGGATGAAACTAAACGAAGAAACACAAAAATCTACTCCGGAAAAATCTAAGAATCAGTTTAACAAAACAAAAATTTGTTCACCACCACATCAAAAAATCAATCTTTAGAAGTTCGAATATGCAAAGCTAGACATCTAATTGCTTTATAGATTCTTTTCCTAATTGGTTACTCAACGAATAAGTAAAATTGCCTTCACAGGCAAAACGAAAACAGAAGCAACAGCTAGCTCAACCAGCTGAAATAACTTTTCTATTCTCGAGTGGATAGCAGTCAAAAGCAATTTCCGATTTAATATTGCAAAACAATATCATGTAGAGTTTTGTGTGAATGCATTATCCTTCATTCGCTGCCTTTTGTTTTCAGGTCCACAAATCGAGCGTGTTCAAGTTTTGCCAACAAACAAAAAACAGAAAGAAAAAAAGCTGGTAAAAATGTTAAACAAAAAATACATGCAGAGAGCATTACGCCCCCAACATCAACATCAGCAGCAACATTGAGGGCAGTTTTTGTTATCCTTTTAACGCCACGATTTTGTGCACACGACATGCACAGCGCTTACAGCTTTACAAACAGACAGACTTCGGTGGGCAACGGAGCGTATGCGCAACATTTGGCAGAAAACTAAAGCCCAGTGCAGCCCCAACAGCAGTCCGACAACAACAACTGGGCTTGGCTTGTGCATTTGATTTGTGGGCCATAAAGTTCGCGCCACAGTGTATGTGTGCTGTGATATTTACAATTTTAATTCAATTTGTTTTAGATGCCGAGTACTATGACCATTAGCTGTAAACCTTTAGCTGTCCTGAGCTGTCCGCCTTTCCAAAACAAAAAGTGCCACAAGCCACTTGCTGCTATTTTTGCGCATTAAACTAATCGATAGTTTATGTGCGCCGGGGCCAAGCCTTCGCATAGACACATAGATGCAAGCACATTTTAGCCAAGTAGCCAAGCGGCCAGTCAATTTCAATGACAAGCACAGCCAGAAGGACACACCGTACGAAAGGACTCGAAGCATGTTGTTGTTTAATTGTCTGTAAAATTGTTAAATTGCTTAGCGTGTCACTCTGTCTTTGTTTCCCCACGTCTGTCCTGTCAACGGCTTACGGTTTACATGCATGTGCAATTACAATCAGCGACTGCCCCGCTCTGGGCCACGCCTTTGTATCGCCTTAGTATTGCAATCCCAGCAAATTGTCATATTGTTGCTGTTGCTTTTAAGCTTTTAAATGTTTTATTTATTCCAAACACTCGGCCTTATATACACATTTAGTTGTGCAGTGTGCATGGCATTAAATTGAATTTATATGTGCTTGATTGGATTAGAGTTGAATTCGGAAGATACTTTCAATTCTTTTTTTTTTACCTGCTTTAAAACCTTTGAACTTACAACCTAAACAATTACTTAATTCATGAACATATCATTTTGTCTTGTCGTTTGGGTTGCTCTTAAAGTTCTCACGGCAACAAATTTATAATTTATTAAACTCACGACACTTGGCCAACATTTAGCATTATGGCCTGACTAACCACAGGAGAGCAAATAAATAAACACATAAAAATCGTCAGCTAACGTTATAAATAATCGTCTCTGGCAGACCTTTGAGCTTTCTCTTTTGTTCGCCTTTCTCACTCTTTCTATGGTAAAACACTACGTGATTGCAATTTTTAATTTTCTATACAGCTGACAGTCGAGACAGTGAGACAGACGTAAACAAAGATAACGGTATAAGTCTACGTTTGAACTGTTTTGTTCCGTTTTTTGCTTTCTTTTTTTGGCAATCAAAAGTTGCTTTACGCCTATGTAGTTTGTTTTGGCATGGCCAACGCATTTGGCATACAAAACGAGCTGGCAACAAAAGTTGCCACGTTGCTGGCCAGGTTTTAACTTTGACATTGACACTGTTAGCCCAGCCATGCTGGGCTGGGCTAGGCTAGGTTTGACTTGGCTCGGCTTGGCTTGGCAACGTAATTGGCCGTAAAGGGTTAAAATTGAATTGTAAGCACATAGAAGGCAAGCTGAGAAAGGGCAATAGGTAAGAAAAAAATGACAATGTTGGTAGAGTATAAGCTGCAAGCATTAAAACGTTGCTTAACTTTAATACACCCCAAACCAAACACAGACATCTCAAAGGGTATGGAGTGTTGAAAAAAGAGGCAAAACAAAAGCCAAAACCCAAAACAAACAAAACCCAATGAAGCGCAAATATACATTATAGTATAAGGCTTTGATTTTTTATTCAACCGCATTTTGTGGCCAAGCTAAAAAAGTTTATGAACTTTTCATTTGCAGAAAGCCTGATTTATATAATATGTAAAAATAAAAATCTCATTCTCTCGCAACGCATTTTAAATGTTTTCTTTCGTTATCTCTTTGCAGGAATCAGAAATGTAATGGATCCCAAGTTGTAACTACTCGTACGTTGTAATTAGTAAGTAGAGAGTGTATGTGTGTGTGTGAAAGTTTTACCTGTACAAAATAATATGAAAATGATTTGAAATTTGGATTCGTCAAGGCTTTTTGAATGTATGTAAGTAAAAGTTTAAGATGTGGTTAATATTTATTTTTCTACTTTGTGATGGTTTCTTAGGCTGAACTTTTTGTGCTTTGTACTATAGATGTAACTTATGTAGGCACTACTCATACAGACATACATAATATAATTCTAATTTATATAAGTATTAAAAATGTGTATGCTAAAATTCCTTTCGATATGCAAAACAAAACTCATACGAGCAAGAACTGTATAAATTATCTATGAGTAACAAACCATGTAAGGCAAATATTCTAATCCACAAATGTTTTTGGACTCTAATTAAGCGAAACACGTAAATACTTAAGTATACCAAAACAATGGCACCAGAACCAGCTGTAGTATAGTATCTGTAAGAATTGATTGAAGGTTACTTCTCTCCAAATCTAATGCAGAGTTCAGAGAGCAGCATTGCACAACTTCTATACAGGGCTTAATGACCAGAAAAAAAACAAATGTTAGCTAAACTTAACCGCACCAAAACTAAATGAAACTAAACTCTTATACATGAAACAAGATAACCAACAAGAAATACCAAATATATATACATCAAATTAATGTAATCTCTACAGCAACAAAAATTCCAGTATAAAATGTAAGATACCTAAACTAAATATTACCAAAGAATCAAGTTCATACCGAACCACTACAAAAAACAAACTACAACTTGAAAAAAATATTACTAAACATATTGTTTGTAAAATTTGAAGTAAATTTATTGAGCTATCTGGCAATATACATACATACATATGTAAGTGTTATGAAGACAAATCTCTACGAGTACTATACTTAAAAAAAACTGAAATAGCTTTATAGTTCTTAAGCCATCACATAATCGAAAAAAAAAAAACAAAACAAATAACTATAGTGAGATAAAACCAACAAACCAATGTGTATTCCCGCAGCATTATAATCACACAATATCAAATATGAGCAACAGTATAATCACAGCTATAGAAATCAACAAACAAATATATAAGAAGATACGATAAAATAGAAATACATCTATTAGATACTTCAATGTTCCGCTGAAAGTTGTTTGTAAGTCGTGTAAAGTTAGTTTGGCCATAGATTGAAAATAGATCTGTTTGTTTGTTGCAAAGTGTTTTATAAAGTTGGGAGCAGATTTAAGATTGCATAACAAGTTTGGGTATATAAGTATTGTAAATTACAAAAACTTTAAGCTGTAATAGATCACTGTCTCTTCTTTTTCTTTATCTCTAACTCACTCCATCTCAATCTGTCTCTCTCTCTCGCTATTTCTCTGTCTTGCTCTCTATAATGTGTAAATGTTAAATATGTTAAAACTTACAAAATATATATACAAAAAGGAAAAACATGCATAAATAAATGTAACCTAAACAAACTATACATAAATAAAATATCTAATTGAACCCTGAATATGTTGAAGTGTTTGAATAAAATTCGCGGTATTTTCATCATTTTATTTTTTAAAACTACATTTCAAATACTGTACATAGCCTTACACTTAAATTCTAAACGTTGACGATGGGGAATCTCATCGCACGACTTGCATTATATGCCTCATTAGCAAACTAATCAAATCTGCTTATTCATTCACCATGTTCGTTGACAATCCCATCGCCTTCCCTCAGTCGTCGTAGCTTGGGGCGTTTGGGGAGCAAAGCCTCGGCTGCTTCGGCCTCCTCTCTGGCAATTCGTTCGCGTATCCAATAGTTTGCACCGCAAACAAGCAACAGCAGGCTGGGAATCACAATGAGTAGCACCATGCCCAGCGAAATGCTTGCCACGCGTGCCGCATGCTCTTCGTGACCTGAGGAGAAACAATATTGATGCATACACAGCGATACACAAACACAGAAAATGGTAGGTGACAAAGCGTAGTTTGGACACGTGTTTTTCATTTATTTATTTTTCCATTTTGCAAAAGTGTATTTTATAAATTAATCAAGCATTCGAGCAATCCATTTGTTGCCTACTTTTGAGCGCCACTGTCATTGTGCGAGTGCCATGACAGACAATCAAACCGCCCGCTCACACACAGACAGATACACAAGCGAGGCACCCACCCACACACACACACACAGACACACACACACTTGTAAATGTAAGTAACGGCAACTTGTCCATCAATTTGCTCAAGATTGATTGACAACAGCGTAATGCACACAATACATTTGCTATTGGGGCGTGGCAAAGTGATAGTATGTAGTTGGGTGTTGGCTGGTGGGCAGTGGGCAGTGGGCAGTGGGTGGTATATAGTAGGTGATGGGGCGTGTCATGGCTGCGTCCGGAGCATCAGCAAAGCACGTGACAGTTGGCTCAAGATTAATGTCTTTGGCTCTGGCCCTATTGCTTCGTTATAAATTTCGTTTCCCATTTTTATTACACTGCAATTCCACAACTACACTATGCAACATGATATTAAAGGTAAGCATATCAATATGTATGCTACTGCATTGGATTAACACCGTAAACGGCAAATCAGCTTCAAATTCAAATCATATGTTGCACAGTGTAAGTGGGGCATGAAATTTAGCATCGCTCGTTGTGCAAATCATTACAAAAAATTGACAGGCATTCGCTGGTTAGCATTAAAGCAGGTAATATTCGTTTTACAATCTGACATAACTTAAAACCAATAACTTTTAGGTAATTTATGTGAGCGAAGTGTCAACTTTCATGTAACAATTGGCATTATCTGAGCACGCTTTATGTATGTAGAGATTAAATATAGAGATATAATATATACTATTAACAAGGTTTTTTTTTATTTGATAAATGATGAAACTTTACAATTCACAAAGTACATGAAAATCGCTAGCAAACAAACAAATTTGTTAAAAACATGATTATGGTTTTCATTTGGCGAGTTATTTAAATAGTAATAATATAATGTGTATGTTGTTTTATTTTATTTGGTTGTGTTTTTTTTTTTTTTGGCTATTTGTATGAATGTATTTGCAACAAGGTCATGGAAACAACAACAAATACATGTAGCATGCTACATAGAAAACGATGACAGGTGGGGCAATTAGCAAAAGTTAAACAAAGTTATACAATAATAATTATAAAAGTAAATATGTGTGATATACAACATATATGTATGTATATGAAATTAGTTATACAAATTTGAACTTTGTAGCCTGTGCATAGAAGGCGATGTGAAGGTGGGGCAGGTGGCAGGGGAAGAGGGGTGTATGTAAATGTGTTTGTGTGTGTGTGTGTTGTGTCCCTAAACCTCTGTGGACTTTTGCACTGATGGCGTTGGCGATGTGGCCAGCGGAAGTGGAGGCGAAGGCAAGCCGCTATCCTGTGTCAGCTGGGCGCCGGGAAGCGTGGGCGCCATGCGCAAGGGCGTGGCAGTTGTTGTTGTATTGGCTTGTGGCACACCCGATGGCGGCCTATTGTAATATTGCGTGTTGTTGGGCAAGACGGGCACGCCTCCAAAACGATTCTGTGCCGCAGACTGTGGCGTATAGTTAATGGAGCTGGCAGCACTTGTGCGACTATCGACACCACTGAACGTTGGACTATATTGCTGCTGATGCAGATGGTCGGCCTCCTCGGGTGACATCGGCTGATGATAGCCAGCTGGATGCATGACGCCAGTGTGTACATCCGCCTCATCGAAATCATCATCATCCTCGGCTGGGTTAACGGGTCGGCCTTGTTCGTCCAGTTCGGTGCCGGAGGCGGAGCGTAGGGATCGTCGGCCAGCTTGCTTCGGTTTCTCACCTGTTCGGTTAGTTTGATTAATGTAGGAAATGTCCTTGGCTAGTTTTGTGCTAGTTCTATTATCACTACCTTCCGATGATGTCACATCGTTGTCATCGTTCATATCCAGGTCCCATTTCTTAGCTGGAAAATCAATTTGCGGTTTGCCCGGTAATGGTTCGTTCGTGCGATATACTTTATCGTAGGACCTACTTTTTTTCAATGTGCTCGCATCGGTATCGCTATCGTCCTCCGGATCATAATTCAATGTACGCAAGTTTCGAGTGGACCCAGCACGAGAACGTGGCAAGGTCATCTGCCAATGGGGATCCTCCTTCAGCTGCTTCTGACGATAGCGATAGACACCGCAAACGATGCACAGCATCAATGGGCATATAACAAGTACGATAATGCCAATTGCTATGAAAGCGACCCGACGTGTGTAATACACCTCACCTATAGTACAAGGCAACAGTAACAACAACAGGCCAAAACAAGACGGATCAGCAAGTAAAATAAACAATAAGCAAACGGTACGTTTAACATGTTCCTTGCAAAGTTCTTTTCTTACTTTGTCGTGAGCAACATGTTAAAACTACCAAGAAAAAGTTAAGTGAAAAAACAACTTACGCAGACATTCCGTATAGCCGTATTCGGGCAGATTCCACAATCCATTGGAGAGACATTCACGACGCTGATCACCAATCAGAATGAAGCCCTCATTACACTCGAATGCCACCTTGGCGCCAGGCATAAAGTCAAAGCTAAGTTTGCGACCAAAGCGAGGTGTTTGCAGCACACCACAGGAAACGACACGTCTGCAAGGCAATCAAAGATTATCAAGAGTCAAGAGGGATAAGTTTCTTTGTTACTCACTTGGCATTCTCCGCTTGCATATTAACTAAACTATCATAGTAGTTTTTGGTAAAGTGCGCCAAATCTCGATTCAATGTCATTGCATAATCATATTGACACTGTGAACATTCGCCACATAGCTCCTCCGCTCTCTCCAGATCGTAGCTACGATTTGAGGGCAGGAAATCAGCTGGATCCATTACAAAGTTCGGTTGGAATGTTGCATTTGAATAATAGCTAGCCATTCGGCCAAATTCACGAGTAAACAATGCTGCACCCACATTGGGCACATCCCGATCCGTGAGCATCCATTTGAGTCCAAAGTTATTGTACAAACTGCGTTGGTCATTCAGATTGAGCGAAGCCACTTGGCCATTGGGCAGTGTAAAGTCATCCATTGGATTGAAACTCCAATTGCCAAACAATCCAGCCGTTTTATTCTGCATGGAAATGAATTAGAATTAATCTCAATGATCCTCTATCATTTCTTTACTCTACTTACAATAAACTTCCAAGGCAGGAACACACGACCTGTGATAAATCCTTCGTTTTCGACAACCTCAACACCAATGCCAGCATCAAACTGTATAACAACCTGGCTCTGATTAAGCAGATACGTTGGAGTATAGACAGAAACACCATCGAAATGTTGGAACTTCAAGCTTTCGCGGTCAAAGTACACCTTGCGACCATCGGCCAGAACATCCAGACGATAACGCCAGCGAGCATGGAGTGGACGCAAACGCACTTCAATTGTTGTTGTGGTATTGCCTCTCATTGCCACCGCTGTCAGTTGAGTGGCCATCACTTGACCATAGTAGTTGGGAGGCAGCTGTTGGAAACGACCCTGAATCTCGAAACGTTCACTTTGATCTGTGCTGCGTGCCAACACAAATTCACCCAGACCATTGAAAGTATAAGCACTGCCGTCGAAAGTAATCAAATGTGGATCACCAAAGACACCGGCAATGCCCGGGGGCTGATAGGCAACACAATCCTGTGAGGGACGTCGCTCAAAGCGATAGGTTTCACAGCCAACAGATTGCTCCTCTTGCCAAAAGCAGCAGGAGTAGAAAGGACGCATATCGTGGAACCACATAGACAGCGATGGCACCTTGCTAGCCTCATTCCATGGCATCTTGCCCAGATTGTGAATACGACGTGGACGAGAACCCCACATTTGATCATAGGTCAGCATCAAGAATCCATAGCGATCATAGCAACACTGTTGCTCAGCACCTTGGGCACTAAAAAGTGAAAGAGAGAGTATATAGAACATCTTCCTATTGATTTCTAATTTGTGTTTCACATTAAGATCTATGTGCAATCGCATAAAATTAGCTTTAACTTACACTGGAGTTCCACTGACAACACAGTGAATAGCGCCACGATGACGCAAACAGCTGGGATTCGAGTCCTTGTCACACTCACGATCCGGTCGGTAGCGTCCCAAATCGAGCACAGCCTGCTCCAGGGTGCAGGGGCACAACGGCAAATCGGCAGCAAAGTTTCTGCATTAAAAATTTCGTATTATTTAGATTATTTGGTCGACAGCCAGGCCAAAATGCTATCTAATTAGACAACCAGCCTGCCGAGAAGTCAGTCCCCTGACATTTGGCAGCTTTTAATTAGCACAAAATGTAAATGCAGGCGGTGCCACAGTGTTATTGAATAGAGGGCGAGAGCATACTGATGTGGGGTAGGGAGAACAGTGTAGCCACACACTAACTTACCTGAGAAATCGGTCGGCGCGTATCCAATTATCGCATAGAGCACGAGGCCAACGTTTGCCATGCTTTTGCTCCCACTGCGGTGCCATATACCAGGCCAATGGAATGGGTCGGGACCAGAGAATGCTATGAAATAAATAGGCAAAAAATTCAGGTTAGTTTATGTAAAAGCTAAAACCGAAAATAATCAAATTCTGTGTATAAAACACGTTAAACAAAAAGTCATTACTGTGTTAGGGTCTTTAACATTTTGCGAAACCACATTGAATTGCCTAGGTGCCAATTATTCTTGAATGAACACAGCCACTAAGCCATCATTTTAATTTGATCATTCAGCTTCAAATACGATTTGTCACATCCAATCAGCTGTTCATCACGCACATCACATTACGCATACGTCGCGTTAGCCGAGTTAGCAATTGTCAACGAGCTGCACACAGCAGCTTATTGCAGCTGTATGCATGACTGAAACGTTAATTATAGACTCCAGATATGTACATATATGTATATATGACTATAGAATTGTACATGACAATACCATTAGCTGCCATGACATTGACATGGCTCAAAATTGATAGGTTGTAAATTGGTCGCGCATGTTGCGCTCATCAAATGCAAATTAAATACGTACACACAAACATAAACTGGCTATGATATATGGGCCACACGCCAGTTGAAACTGAAGTGAAAGTAACGACACCCAAAGGTATCATAAACCAAAGTGTAGCAAAAAAACAAAAAACACTCACAGCTGAGCCAATTTCACATGCAACATTGCCTGGCTTTAAGCCACAAAATGTAAACCAAGTTCTTAACTAAACCTTTTTTAAAGATTAAGAACGAAGAACTAATTACAGCGCGAGTAACTTTGTGCCATTAATAAATCATTTCCAGATTTTCCTAGTAAGAGTTAAAACTAGAGTACGCCGAGCTATTTTTAAGCAGGATTAACTCAGCTCTTTTAAAGAATTTCAACACCGCTGAGTTTTATTTTTATTACGTCAGTTTTTTATGAACCCATTCACTTGGTTGCTGCTTCTGCTGCAAATACTTCAAGCTTAAGTGCGAAATAATTACAAAAGCTTAATGCAAAAGTGGGAAAAAAAGTCTTGAAATTATAAGTGTTTAACTTGCGAATACCCTGTGTGCTATTGGGAGTAAAATAATTGTTAAATGATTTAACTGTGCAATATAAAATTTATGTGCTTAAATGATTGAAATTTAAAGTTTAAAGAAACAATTCTCATTTCTAGCTAACACGCAGTTAAACAATAGCCTTTTTAACATATTTTTAATTGTCACAGGCTATAAAACATAAGAAAAGCTTATTTTTATGACAATTTTAGCTATGCAAATGAAGGCGTTCAACAAGCGAACAAAAGCTACTAAAAGACTTTGGCCATCGAAAACACATTTCAATTAGATAGCTCTCTCTCTCTCTCTCTCTATTGATTAGCCATCACTCGTAATTACGAAGTGTCATAATAAGCCATCTATGGCCCAACTAAGCCAAAGCCAAAGCGCATTTTCCAAGCTGATTGGACCCAACAGCACCAAGGACAGCTGGCAGATATACAATGTAGTTGCAGGCAGGCAGCTCTTTGAAATTGCTGTGGCAAATTGAATAAAAATATGAGCGCACAAGAAAGGACACAAGTTGGCAAGGGAGCCAGGTCAAGCTCAAGCTAACGCAAAGTCAATTAAAACACAATAAACATTGGACCGAGTGGACCAGCGAGTGACACAGGCAACACTTTAAATACTTACGGACTGAGCGCCAGGTGAGAATATTGATCCGGCTGGGTGAGATTGATCTGCAGAAAACCAAATTGCATGTCGTTGTTGATATTGTGGCGGGTCAGATAGTTTGATGGTGTGATCACATAACTGCCCGTATTCGTGTAGCTTGGCTCAATGACATCAATGTACTCAAGCTGTGGCTCGATTTTCGTCTCCCGATAACCCCACAACGAGATCATGACATTGGCATTCAGATTCGAGGTCAAATTGAAGGCGTTCCAGGAAATGCGAATCTCGCTGGGATTGCGCTTGTGCACATCCTCGGTGGCAAAGAAAATCTTCTCAGTAGCTGCGGTTGGTGTCTCCACGAAGTACTTGCCACGCCATTTGAAACGCTGTGTGCCTACCGAAATCTGGAAACGAATATAACCCTCGGCCTTGAGGAAGGGCTGAACACAAATCACACGATTCCGATCCACATATGTGCCCAGCACAGACTCCGTATCAAAGTGACATGTGACGCGTATATTTGGATCAAAGCACGGACCCGTTATGTTGACAACCTGACCGCCCAGCATGTTGCCTGACTCGGGAGCAAAGGTCAGCGGAAGCAGCGCAGCATCTGTAGAAAGGGATAACCAAATATAATTAGAGGCAAATTACAATCGGGTAACCGCAATTATACGCACCAATATCCTTGTTACAGGAGCCAATTAAAATTTGCTCATCGATGCGGAAAATGTGGCGTCCAGGGAAACCATTGCCCCATCCTCGATTTGCCAAGTCTCTTATGACCATGTTCTGGCTATAGGGCTTATACTCATAGGCCTGTGTACCGTTGCCAGCATTGAAACCGACCTGCATAACATTTGCATTTGTTTGTAATCGATATTAATAACTATTTGCTATAATTACAAAGCATTTTGTATCTTTG
The DNA here is from genome assembly GCA_035044725.1 of Scaptomyza caliginosa. Taxonomy (NCBI): domain Eukaryota; kingdom Metazoa; phylum Arthropoda; class Insecta; order Diptera; family Drosophilidae; genus Scaptomyza; species Scaptomyza caliginosa. The sequence continues at coordinate 1,415,607 of JAWNNR010000120.1, read as the reverse complement.
TGGTAAATCAAACAAGTGGCAATTGTAAATAAACCAAAACTTAACTCTAATTAGTTTCCGCACAACTTATGAAACAACTACGCACAATTTCGCAAACTGTTGGCCATCAACGCGTAAACCAATTTAGTCAAGCAAAATTCTTCGGTCACAATGCAGACAAAGTTCGAAATTGTGTTTAATTATTTATTGTAACTTTCAATCAACAACTTTCGTAAGCAACAACAATGTGAATGAAGTTATGCCATAAGGACTGCAGAATGCGCTATGGAAATGATATAAGTTGGCTGTCACCTAAAAGATTTGTTTGCTTAGTAACAAGATAGCTTGATACTCTTGTCAATTAAAAGGTATTTGATTAGCATTCATCCAAATAATAACAATACATATGTCAAGCAAGCAGTCAGCATGAGCTGTGCTGTTGACAATTGATTTCAATGAAACTATTCAATTGCATTTTCGTCTCACATTGCACACAAAAATAGACAAATATATATCTGTTACATGCATGGCAATTTAGACAAAACAATACAAACCAGACAATGCATAGATATTCATATCATGCACAGCTTATGTTTAGTTTGCAGCAGGAAATTATTATGCAATAAAACTAAAAGTGTATTTAAAACTGTAACTGTGAGCTGCATACTGAAAACCGAAGCGCATTGAAAACTTTACCGTTGCTTGGCAGCCATTAATGAAAATTGCGTCGCTTTTAGTTCGCGTGAACTTTTTTTGCTCTCAAGAACGTTGTGTATGTGTCAAAATGTAAGTGAATTTTCCTTTGTGTAAAATATGTAATTAAGTGCAACCAAAAATGTAAGCTTAAGTTTCGAAAGTTTTTAATTATATGAGTGCAAAAGAGTTAAGTCACTTACGTATGCAGGAACACCGCCCTCGCCCTTTGTTGTATCTCCGCCAGCTTCTGTGTGAGACAACCAATTAAGGACAGCATAGTTGAAAATGGCATATGTGTAAACCTCATCGGTGGCCAGAACCATTTGGAAAGTGTTTGTCTGTTGTGGGCGAGTAAAAGTTTAATAAGTTTTTGCAATCAAATTATCTTCAAGTTTCTACATTAAATGAGATGATAACTTTTTGAAACAGGCGCTAAACTTTAATAAGTTTTACCTACCGTAAAGAGCGAATTATCAATACCGCCGGCAAAGGAGACATTCTTCCAGGTAGCGATCACAACGTGCTTGGGCACAAAGGTATCGGCACCAACAACTCCAGTGCGTATATCCCACATTGTGCGCTCACGAACTTCAACACCAAAGCGGTCTGTGCGTCCCATTAGATCACGTACCACACTGCAAGTAAAAATATAAATATTATTACGTGTGTGTGTGTGTGAATAATGTGAAATCAAATCAGCAGGCAAGCCAACATAGTATGCTTGAGGCGGAAAAGATGTTAAATTGGAGGTTTGAGCTTTTTTTTCGATGGTCTGGTATTGGCGTAAGGGTTCTTTCCTGTATGAAGATAAATGGATTTGATGTTTGGCATATAAATCAGCACACGGCTGTGAGAGTTTGGATTTTTAAGCATATTGCTTGTATTTTAATACAGATTTGATGAATTTTTATTTATTTTACGCCGCTGTGCACACTTTCAAGTCAACTTCCGACGATGCTGTCGTTGACAGCGGCAACGTGGCGTATGATTTATATGCTTTAATTATTCATTACGCATGTCGCACAAAATAGGATATAGCTTTTGTTTTACACTCACATGGAACGGCCAGAGTCCCACATGATTTTAAAACAAACCAATGAATGGATTTAAAGATCTCTTTAGTTTAAAATAAAAACAATTTAGTGCAAAAAATAACGTAGACTTTAAATAAATTTGAAACTGTTTGGCCTTTTGTGTCACAAAAAAGCTGATAGACGAAGAAGCACATTCGCAATTAAATGAAATTGAAAATATTCATGGCAAACGGAGCAAAATATATTTATTTGTGCATGTGCTGCAACATTGATAAATGTTTTCAATATTTGTACTGCATGCAACAGCGATGGGCAACAAGAATTTATTGATTTCCGTGCCGCATTCGATTAATAAAAACTAAAGCAAACAGAGCAACTGAATGCAAAGTATAAAATTCTGGCAGTCAACATTTGAACGTACTCAGAATGTAAACAGCAAATGAAACAAGTTTTTCCAGTGTGTTGGTGTGTTTGTGTGTGTGAATGAACATGCATTCTTCATCGCCGGCAGCTGCTGATTTGCACAAGTTGCACGCGTCGGATGCGCAACATTTATTTATTAACACTTCGACGCGTATGCACAAAATAAATGCAAATAATTTGTAATATTGCAATAAATGCACATCATATGCATAAGAATAGGCATTCATACACATAATCATAAATGTATATGCCCAATATAAGATATATGGTTAGCTTTTTCCCCAACACACTCACTCACACACACACATATGATGCAATTACGTCGCTCATAAATTATAACTGACAGCAGCTGGCAATCGAATATAAATTGCATTTTGGCCTCAACTGACTAAAAACACATGCTGTCCATAGTGTTAGTACAAAAAAAAGACAGCGAAAAATGCAGCAATACTTGCAGATACTATGTAACAAAGAAATAATCTTTTAAACAGGTGTTATATCATTTTTATCTGTTCACGCTACCGTCTTTAAGTTGCATCACAGCTAAAAACTAAAGAAAACACCTTAAAACCGCACAGTAAAAACCTCGTGCCACAAGGAGACAACCACACACACACACACACAATGACAATGCACATGCACTTGTAAAGCTTATAATCAGTTTGTGTGTATGTGTGTGCGTTTTGCCACAACCAACGCCTTTGCCATAAAACTTTAAATGCCTGCAATTGACATTCAAGTTAAAATAGACAAAAAGAATTTATATATATGTATAATATAACAGCTAAATTGTCACACGGCCTAAAAATGCGCGCGCAGCAGCCAGATGCCAAACGAGCTGCACGTGTAAAGTAAGCCAAGACCTACACACATACACACAAACACGGAGACAGTTAGACACACACACACATGGAAAGGACGAAGACTGAGTGAGTGTAACAAAAGTAATGGAAATTTTGTAAGGCAGCGTAGCGCTGCTCGTTTTGCCAGTCAGTCTGTTTCCGTCTGTTTCAGTCAGCTACCTACAGCAGCACTACTTTCCCTTATCCCAACTCATTCGCCCTCTATTCTACCCTTTTGGCGTACCAGTTCTTGAACTGCGCCATTATGTACTTTATTGCATACATTCGGGGCGGCGACGCCGCCACAGTTTTGTCTGCATTTTTGGTTGGAAAATGCCTTCTTCCTCAGTTTTCACCCAACCACTTTGTCGACGTCGCTGTCTGAGTTTTCTATTATATACTTTCTTGCTTGTGGCCCAATTTTCATCTGTGAGTTGTAAATGAAAGTGAAACAATGGCCGTACTTAAGGAAAATGGCGAAAATTGCATGCACACTGCATGTATCCTTCGAATCCTTCTAGCTTCTAAATATAAATAGTTCAACAAAATATGCACGAAAAGTTAAAGTTTGTAAGTTATTCTTTAAATAAAGCTTCAACTTGATGTTCAAATTTTAAACAGAGCAAAATATTGATTCTTATTATATATTAAAAACTATTGTTATACATTTTTCCACAATTATTAAAACATTGCATGTAAGCGTTAATTTTGTGTGCCGCCCATCGACATAATGTTTTAATTGTGGCCGCGCCCCATTTGGACAGCACGAGCACGTTTGTTTGTTTGATTGTTGCCCTTGGCAAACAACAATTAAACGCTCAACGCTGCTGATTTACACACTTGAACGCTTCACAAACACTTTTCCACAAAACTTTTACAAGCAGCACAACCTCTTCCCGCCATGGCAGAGGCATTAATTTTGTATGTACCTTCGCTAACAGGCATTATAACTTTGATGTGGCGTAGGTGGAATGAAGGTAAGAACAATAAGCTTTATTTTTAAGTCCATGGGGTATACGTAATTTGAAATATAATTATGTTTCTTCGTAGGATTTAAGCTCATTGCTTACTGCATGCGCGCGCGCTGTTAAGTAAAGCATTTTAAAAGCTCTATTTGTTGAAAATTATTTAGTTAGAATGTTGCTTATTAACACATTTTAATGGGTATTTGATTTGTCATCATTGCGTTGGTTAACTACTCCGCCATTGTTGTTTTATTTGCACTGGCAAAACACTTTGCGTGTGTGTGTAATTAAACCTGCGCTCATCACGAATTTAATGGTCAAGTCGTGTGTGCTCAAAAGGGGAGAAGGAGCGGAGTGTTGGGAAACAATAAGCGACTCGCAAATGAAGTTCACAGTGCTTAAGCGACTTACGTGGCGTATGCGTAATGCAGCTGCCAACAATTTCTCACACCATGGCTTAACGCTTACAGCTAATCTCGCCACAGTGTTAACTATAAGCGTGTAATTAAATTGATAGCCGCATTTAAGTGTGTGTGCTGCTGTTTTGGCGAAAATGCTCTTAAGCTATTGGAATTTAGTTAGCAAATGCTTTTGCTGCTGCTGCTACTGCTTTCGCTGCTTTAGCTTTGTTATTTACTGCAAAGTTATTTAAATTAAATTCCAACCAATGGTCATTCTCACACACACACACACGCTCACACAAAGTTCCGTTCAGCATTTTTGCAAGACAATTAAATGTCAGAGTGTAAGGCAACAAGTTCCCTAAAGGACAACCTTTAAACCTTTCAATGTTGGCGATGCTACTTTGACATATTGTTCACCGCTGACAAAAAAGAAAATCTACAAAAACGTAATGAAAATGTGAATGTATTTGTCCTCTCAACTCACCCCCGGTGTGTGTGTATGTGTGTGTGATTTTTTCACCAAATTGCTTTCAACAAAAACGCTGTACAGACCGTTAATTGCTTTGTCACAGCAATTTGTCAGTTGGCAAAGTACACTGCTCACAAAATGTAGCATGATATAAAGCATTAAATTTATATGCATATGAATCATAAAACTCATATTTTGTTCAAATGCCCCATATATTTATTATATTTTATGTACATTGATACCTTTTTAAATATACATTAAGCTATTTCAGCTTTTACATGAATCACCAAAACAACAGAAACAATCGCTATTGATTAAGGCAAAACTATAATAATAAACGTATACACAATATATTTTGTTGCTAGCCTTTTTTAGAACAAAATGAAACGACGTATAATAAATAAAACATAGTTTTAACAAATCAAAAGGAATATCTGTGTCATATTTTAATCAAAAAGTATTTCCTCGAAACTAAACTAAAACACAAAAATAGTCGAAACTACGTATATTTAATAGCATGCAAAAGCTCTAATCAACTGTGAACAGGGGCAACATCGAAGTTTCCTTTTTGTTATTAAACTGACCAACACATATTTGAAATAAAAGAGAAAGCCCAGAATATTTCCATTGCAAATATGTACAAAACAAGTTTGGGGCATTATGTGAAATGTACATGTTGCATGTTCTACTCATCGCTTGTCCAGCTACGTCCTTCACTCACAACAATTTTTGGACGTTATTTATGGCATGTTGTGTGTGTGTGTGTGTATGTGTGTTTGTGCTATTTTATTTTTAACCGCATTTTTTTGTGCCGTAGTCAGTAAGAGGAGTTGGAAATTTAAGCAATCTAGAGCGAGGCGGCCATAAATAAACACATTCAACTGGCTTGGCATTCCTATGCTAAAAATACGCTAAATACTTTGCATAACAAAAAAGGCATTGCTTGGACAATGAGTGGATTTCAACAGCGGACAACATTGTGGCTAATTAATGCCATATATTTCTCTGCCTGTATGAAATTTGCTAAGGTGAGCAGTTGCGTTGTGGCCACATTGGAATTCATTTCATACATTTGCATAAACAGCCAAACAAAATACACTCAAAAATGAATTTAATTATCCCATAATTAGTGCAACGCAAAACATTTTTGCACGTACTAGCAGTTAAACAGATATGCAAACAAGTGGCAAAGAGTAAAAGCAAACGCATCGCATATTCAATAAAGTCAACCATTTGGTTTTGGCGGTGGTTTCAGGCGGCCATCAAAAATGCAATACGCAGCCGAACAATTGCCTCGTACGTGATAGGCAAGCACTGAGTTCAGATGTGCAAACAGTGATGCCAATTTGGCTTTGGCTTACACTTTAAGCTAACTTTAATTTGCATGGAAGAAAATATTATGCTTGGCTAAAGCACAAGTCACAAAAGGTGACACAGCTCAAACGAGGCATGAAGGAAAGAAAAAAAACGAAGCGCAGCGAAGCGAGTAGCGAAAAAATGAAACCAAGCGAGAATTCATTGCAGTTGCAACGACTCAAAGCAGATCGGAATGTAAGCGAAGCGAAGGGAAAAAATAAGCCAAACAAAGCAGAGAGCCAAGCAGACTTGTTGCCCGGACACACTTCGAATATAGTGTTCTAAGAACTTAAACTTCATTTCAAGAATGAAGAATGCATGTTAGGAACAGAAAAAAGCGAAGCCTACAAATAATTAAAAATGTTCAACCTATGCAAAATGGAACTGCATTTAGCTTGAAGCTTGTCTGCTTTCATTTCGCTTCTTGATTGTGGTCAATGCTGACGCCATTTTGGAATGAAAGCATGCACGCATAAATGAATGCTGAAATCAGCAACACTGACAGCACTCAGCGGGTTACAAATGGCGGCCAGATAGCAAAATATAGTGCATAGAGCATACCGAGCCCAGAGCACAACCAAACAGAATAGAACAGAACAGGTAGCGTTGGCAACTGTGCAAACAATGCAAAAACGCTGTGGCAATAAATGACAGTAACTAGTCAGAAACAATAACAACGGGGAATTCAAATGCGACTCTGCATGCAAATGCAAATAAACACATACACACACACACACATATATACAAGCAAATACGATACAAATATGAATACATGAATGCAAAACTCACACAATGTGAATGCGGAAATGGAGAGCGAATATTGCAAACATGCCACAAACTTACACACAAATGTGTGCTAAAAGCAAGTAGAAAACATGAATGTTATGAGTTCTAGAAAAAGAGATACTCTGCAGCAAATGCTAAATTATTGTTTTTAGAACTTTAACAAAAGAAGATTGCTATCTCATCCTATTATTTTTATTATTGTCAGACAAGAAATGTTTACTGCCCATTTAAAGCAGAGTATAAAAACTGTTGCATAACAACAGGCGCATGTAGGTAACTCTCCATAGAGATGTGTGCCAGTGTATTGGTATTGAAGTGATTTTAAATATGCAAATGGCATTAGAAACTCACAATAAATGTGATTATAAATGGAAATACATGCAGCAAGCGTGACTAAGTAAATAGATATGCGAAAATAAAACGACTCAAAGCTTACCGGAAGTAAACGCCAGGAGTGCGCTGATCCAGATCCGATGGATAAATACGACCCACACGGCACTTGCTGAAAAAGATGCCCATAAACGAGGGATCACGTTTGTTGGGCCAGTCCTTGATGGGGAAAACCAGTGGATAGGTCAAATACTCTGGTGGATCCGAGAACTCCAAGTAACCGTTCAGCGAGAGCTGGAAACAAATATGATATTTAATATGGCTTATCGATTAAATAATACTTTAGTGGACTTACTCTCGTATAGTTGAAACGAAAACCATAGAAGGGCATTTGAAAGTTAAGATTCTTGTGCAGCTGCGTCATGGAGGCGTGTATATCAAACTGATAATCGCCACGGCCGCCATAATTGTCCTTGTCAAAGAACCAGTACATGAAGTTGCTGCGAAGCTCAGCAAGGCGGGCATTAGTAATTGTATAGCCGCCAGCAGCGGTTGAAGGCGTATCCGGTGGCGCCACATTGTTGTTGGGATCTGCAAGAAATTAATATGCATGTTGAAAAGTACACTTGAAAAAGAAGAAGCTAGCAGAAAGAATTATATTTTAATAGTTGACTTTAAACTCTTAAGCTATTTCTCTGCGTGTATAAGTGCTAAAGTCAAGTCTACAAAACGCCATTATAATAATTTTACATTTCAACAGCTAATCCTTGGAGATTACGTATTCAATTCCGCAAAAAAAAATGGGCGTTCCGGACCAAGCCCATCCTCCGTTAACACACAGCCCACAACTTTCCACTACTAAGCATCCATGGAGCAGCCATTCCACAACCGGCAGCATTTCAATTTAGGCCGGGTGAATGTGGCAATGGCGTTGGGGCGGCACATAAACTAAAAACTTTGCACTAGCATTGCAGCAATCTTCGCAATTGCGAACGTCTTTTGCTTCACTTGCCGCATGCTGCATGCCACTTGCTTCACTTGCCACACTTGGGCCATCTTCTCTCATTTCTTGCAACTTCCTGATGCTGATGTTGCTTCTGCTGCTGCTGACTCACTTACAATATTGTTGCCTCGTGGCTCGCTCGGCTTCCCCTGCACTGAGCCATTAAAGGTCACAGTTAATATTCATTTTAGTTCTGCCAACAACTTGCTTCGTTCTCTTTCTTTCTTTCTTTCTCTGTTTCTGTCGCTTACTAACGCTCTCTTGTTTTTTTTCACTAGACATTTTTCTTTTTAACTTCTGCGTCTTTCTTTCGTTTTAAGGCAATTTAAGCCAACTAAGTGCATTGTGGATGATCTCTGGGGATACAAAGCAACCGCAGGACAAACAAACCCAAGACTTCAGCAAAGAATTTCACAAAAAAAAAAGGTAAAAGAGAACATGTGGCTTGTTATGGCTGCGGTTTTGGGTCTCTCTTTCAATTTTTACGTTAAGAACAAGAAACTGTAGTACAGACTTTAATTTTTTTTCAATCATTGATAAAATACTTTTTTAATTGCATACTTAATATATCATTAGCACGCTTTTTGAAACAGTAGGAACAACTCCAAAACCCAATTAACGCATCAATTTGCACCGAGGCATCATTTTATCAATAATTCCTTTACTGCTTTAAGCCCTCTCTCTGTGTCTTTCTCTCCCTTCTGTTTTGTCTCTTTTTGTGCAAACGACAATTATTAAGTGCTTTTCAATGATGTCAAATAAGTTGGATAATGCATAATAATTCTTGTAGATGCCAGCCAATGGCTAATTAATTGTTGTCAGCTGACATATTACCTAAGCTTAGGAAACTCGTAAAAATCTTTTGCGTTTTTTTCTCCTAGCGAAAACAGCTGTCACAGAATGGATTAGTTTTTAATCTATTTATGAATCAGTGTCAGCCGTTGTTAGGCAGCTCATAAAATATTATTCAGCGTTTCGAGTTCCAAACTAATCCTTTTTGGGTAACATGCACAAATTGTATGTTAGGTAGGCAACATTTATGGATTAGCTGCCTGATTTATGGTCCTGCCTCCGTGCGTTTTGTGCCAAAAATTGGTGCGCGGAAAATACGCAAAATTCGCGTGTTCGGGTTGTCAATTCAGTGGAAATTTCACATTTGTTTGTTTTTTGGGTAAGTTGCGAAGCATTTCTTGGAAGCCAACCGAATGCAAGTCAAGTTTTTGGCAAGGATTTTATGGCCCAGCATACTAATCTGGGACACACACACACTCACGGAAAACCGCAAGTACCTGAACACGAACAGCTGCTTTTTGTCTTAGGCAGGTAGTTAACTTCATATGCTATATAAACTGATCGCTCTTTGGTCTGATGATCATTCGTTACACAGCCTTGCAACACAACGCATCAATATGAGCATCAGTACATTCAATTTTCAGTTCTACAATTACAAGTTGCCGGCGGAAGTGCCACAATTTATAACCGCCAACAGTTTCAGTGAGCTCGAAATGGACATCGATGATGAGGAGCAGGCGCAGCAGGAGTTGTCAACGCCAACAATAACATCGACACCGCTGCCAGCTGTTAAGCAACCGCCGGCAAGATACACAAGTGAGGTTTCACTGGCAATCAGTGCACCTGATGTGAGCAGAGCAAAGCCAGCGGAGACGCTACGTCCACAGATGCGTTGTCCACAGAAACGCTGGTCCATGGAGCTGCGTGAGAAGGTGCTGGAAATGTCCAAGCGCAACAATGCCTCCGATGTGGTGGACACTACAAGCAACTTGCAACAACGTTTTGTGCAGCAACTGGCCGATAACTCTGCTGCAGTGGCTGAGGCAGCGCCAGAAACCTCTCACACTGTCAGCGACAAAATCAACTTTTTCAACAGACTCACAAACACCTATGAATCCGCTAGAAACTCCAATGTCAACAACAACAACAATCGTTTCATTTCACTGCTGCGCTCCACACGCCCCATGGGCGTGGCAACTACATCTGGTGGCACTGCCGTTGCTCCTGTGCCACCGCCAAAACCCAAACGCCTAGTACCCAACAACACTACAACAACAGCTACCAACGTGCCACATCAGTTTGCCACACCCACTGGCAAAGCGCCTCTAAGCAGCAACAACAACACCACCAACTCAGCACAACGGAAATGTTCACTGCGCCGCAAACCTTCAATGGAGAAATCTCGTGCGACCATCGCTCGACAAAATTCCAGTGCAACATTGCGTCCACAACGCCATGCCATGATGGAGGATCTGAGTCTGGTGGTGCCGGTGAGGCTACGCATAGCTGAGTACGAGCAACGCATCTCGCTAAATGCATAGGAATGCAACACATATTCCCCCGCTCTCGCTCCCTTTCAGATTGAGGTTACAAATTCTAGTGCAAGTTCCCAAGGATACCCCTAACTATAGTTTAGTCATATTCCACAAGTGTTTAACAATATTTTTGTATTAGCTTTAAGCTTGCTTTTAAATAAAAATAGAAAATTAAAAGGAAAATATTGAATTCCAATCAATTTGCCTAGTAGCAACCACTCAGGCTTTAAAGCTGATAAGAAAATATAAATGAACTATAAAGATAAGCAATGATAATGTAGTAAAACAAATAAAAGAAAGAAACTACCATAGATCCAAAAACAATATACAAAGAAGAAACAACTAAGCTATCTGTCGTTTTGAAAGTACCTAAATAAAATCGTACTTAAATAAGATATCGCTTGGATAGTACAGTAACGATAAAAAAAAATGTAATGAATTCATCGGAATAAATTCAAAGAACTCACTCAAAGTAAAGAAATGCAAGTATATTTCAACACTAAAAGAAATAAATTTGTAAAGCAAAATTAATCACTCCATAACTAATATGACTAATGATTAAACCAACAATGCGCTGTGCTCGTATTTGTGTCGATTACAAGCCATAGTATATAGAAGCTATCGGAATAGCTGTAAACTGAATCATACATGGGCAACATACAATAAAAACCAGGTAACTAACTCTACGTATAGAAGAACACACCTAAATTGGTTTATATATGACCCTGCTATATACTCTCTCTCTCACTCTCTCTCTCGACTCTCTCTGCCTCTCTGTTTGCAAAGCAAAACAACCGTTAGCCTTTAATACCCAACTCATACACATATAGTATGAGCGCAACTTTAAGCCTTATCTTATCACAACAAACTAACTGCCCCAACATTAACAAAGAGACACCTGTATGCCAAAAGGGGTGAGGTGGAGGGGTGCGTCGCCAAAAGTCGAACAGGTTATTGAGCAAATATTGGTAAGCGGGCAAGAAGAGAGCGCTCCATAACAATAAGATAAGATAAAAAATAAAAAACGCTCACAACGCGGCGTATGAGTAATATGAACTGAATCAGCAACCAATTGCTAACCAAGACTACTAAGTTTAAATACCAAATAATTCATTTAAGTTTCAATTTGTGCATTTGTGGTGTGATTCACGATTCAGATTCATAAAAATGAATGAACTAATTGCAACAGCCACATTTATTGGCAAACACTTACCCCAGTTATAGCCAGTGGAATCCAGATCGTACAGCTCGCCCAGATAATCGAATGGCATAACCAGTGCACCAGATTTCTGTTGTGGTTTTAGGCCAGCCACAGTGAGAATATCATCTGTGCCACGATTCGATGCAGCCGCAAGCGGCGCCACATGAACAACGGGCACCAGCTTTGCGGCAGCAACTGTTGGTTTTGGTGTAATTGCTGGCGCTTTTTCCACTATTTTGTTCGTACTGGCGATGACACTGGCCGCTGGCTTTTTGGCCACCACAACTGGTATTTCCACAAATTCGGCCGCCTGTGCGATTTTGTTAGCTTTGTTCGCGGACGCGGCGCCAACAGAGGCGGCGGGTGCATTCACAATTAGATCTTCCACTTCCGTTGAGATATTTTCATTGGCCAGCACATAGGCCATAAAGCCGCAGGCCAGCGCACATACCACAAACAGTTTGAAGCGCATTCTAACGCTATTTTAATAACTTGATTTGATATTTCGTTCGTTACGCACTGTAAATTATATAGATTAAAAAAATATCACAAAATTTAATTATGCAATGGACACTAAAAATGATTTTCCTTTAGTTTTCACTTTAAAATAGAGTTAACATTTTGTTGTAACACTTGAAAAACTTATTTTTTCACTTTGATGACATCATCAATGTGTGTCTTGGGCTCTAATCAGCCACAATAAAAATTGCTTATCACACTTTTTTACCAACCTTATAGAACTGCAATTTAAGTACGTTCGTTTTAGCGGCCCGCTCAGTTAAGACTAAAAGTCGAGGCGTTGCCAAAACCCAGTCAACTGCTCCACCTGTCAACCATATACACTTTTTTTCTCGATTGTGAAATGTGTGGCCGTTGTTATCTGCTATGCTCTATAGTATGAGCGCTTATCTTATCACAGTTAAGACCACGCACTGATAACCAAAGCATTCCTCTACAGGTTTTTCTTTTTGGCGCTCTAGATTTTTGTTGGCCCGTTGGAGTTAAATTGAGTTTTAGGTTATTGTGCAAGTTTTCAGTTACCAAATTCTTTTGTTTACTTCTCTCTCTCTCTCTCTCTCTCTCTCTTTGTCTCTTTTGCTGATTGTGTTATCTGTTCCCTTTGGGCACATAACGATTTGTGATTCATTTTCATTACAGTTAATCATTGTTTCTTCCTTGTTCTCAGCCAATTATAGACAATGAGCCATTATAATGGGCAACAAATCGGCATTTCCGCTCAGGCTTTGAAATTCATGAATGAAATCAGCGTCACATTAATTTACGCACTCTATTTCGCTCAATAACCAGATACGAAAATCGCATAAATATTTGATTTGGCCTGTGGTTTTCGGTGCCATTAATAATTTAATCCATTTCACTCAATCAAATCAGTCAAATTCCTCAATGATGTCAACACAAAGCAACAAGATAAATTTGATGTTATGCCAGGCATTTGTTAGCATCTACAGTCATAAATAAACACCATTTGCTGAGATCTTTTAGAAATCTAATTTTATAACTTTAACGATTGCTTATTTAATGTGCAGCCTAAAAGTATACTACATTCAAAAATTGCGTTAAGGAGAGTGAGAAAGCTAGCTGATCAAACATGTGTTCATACCTAATTGAGTTGGAACAGCGCCAAAGAAATGCAGAGAGCAGCACAATTCCAGTTCGCCTCGGCTAGCAGTGTCCATTGATCGTTTGTCGCTAGATCATTTAGCTTATCAGCACAGCCTATGGGGGTCTCGGCTGGAATGAGTTTTAGTTGAGAAACGAACGCGTACGCCTGCAGTTGATAGCGCGGAAAAGACGTGAATATTCGTCGCTGCTGGAAAATACACAATAGTAAAACACTTTCAAACAACAACAATTAAAGAAAATATGCTGCGACACCTTGCCAAAACGGAAAGAAAATTAGTGGAACGCAGCTATCATAGTAAACAGGGCGTATGGGGCTATCGTCCAGTCGCTAAGCGTGTCTACGAAGGTATTATTATAGTACCCGAAAGTGAATTGTGCTTGTAATCAGTGTCGAGTTGGTAGATTGCTTTGGCAGTTGTTTAATCTGAAAGTATATAATTTACAGTTGCTGCTGAGATAACAATCATTTTTAGCAAACACTTTTGATAAGTCGGTGAAGAGTGGAAACGTTTAAAGTAAAATGAAAATTTCTACAAATTGTTGTGGCAAGTGCCGTAAATCATTCAACACAATTTCTGACCCCTTAAGCTATTTGTAGTTGTTGTTGTTTATCAATGCGTGTTTGAGTGTCGCCGCAAACGCTTCAGCAACAACAACTTTAGCAAAGCAGCTGCAGCAACAACAGATCAAAGCGAATTGCTTTGAGCAAACTAAAAACAATAAGCCGCAGCTCAACTCAAACATGTTCGCCGCCTGCAGCGTTCGCCTCAAACTTTGTCCACACACGCAACTAGCAGCATGTGTGAGGCAACCTGTTGCAGTTCATAGTTTGTTTATTTTAAATCAAACATTTTATTCGAGCATTTTTCAATACTATCTTAAAGATAAAAATCCAAGTAATAATAATATTTAATACGTTTTAGTTTCAATTGAATTTCTTGGTACAAATTCTTACACAAAATAAAACATTTTACTCAGAAAAGAAAATTGAGTTAACTTCTGAAACAGAATTCTGCCTAAATTTCTTTAACAAGAATGAAAATATTTGTATCTGTTTTTGTCTACGATTGAATCTGTTTTAAGCTGCAAAAATTAAAACAAAACTACACACACACGCACACAGAAAAATAACAAAGTCAAGTCAAACAAAAGCCCAAAAATTGCGAATTGGATTCATGGCCGGAACTAAGCCTTGACCAAACAATTGACAGCAACCAATAACAGGGGCCGAATTGGGGTTCTTATCAGCACGAGGCACGTCAGGCCTTATTTAGAGGCATACAGAAAGCGACAAAATAAGAGCGAGACAGAGAAAGCAAATGTGAATGGTATCCTTCATATACACTTGGCAAACATCTATGAAAATCCTTTTGTTTTTTTTAGGAAGCTTGTTTTAACTATATTTAACAAGAATTATTTCAAGTGTATAGGTTAACTAACGTAGTTTTGTGTAAAATTTTGTTTACCAATCCCTTTTGACCACATTATCTCAAAACTCGAGGTGACTTTGTTGTTGTTTCTGGCTTGATCCTGTGTATTGTAATACATCAGTGTGGTTTTCGCTTTCACGCAGATGAAAGCCCAATCAGAGAAACATTGCTGCTTCTTTGATTTACTTAACATTCTCCCCCTCTCCCTGCCCTTACTCATCCACCGAAACCAACGCTTGCACTTTGTATTGTCCAATGCTGTCCTGTCGTGTTGTTGTGCTTTCTCATATATAACTGTCAAGACAACGTTATCCTTTGGCCATTGCTGAGTCGGTGGTTGTGGTTCAATAATATTTACACGCCCAAGATGAAATATTTTCGCCACAAATATCATCATTCATCATTCATTGTGTGCATTCCTTGTGACCAACAATATTCACTGAACATGCATGTCCTTCGAGCACCGCAATAAATTGATTTATTATGCCCTCAAAAAAAAAAACGAAGATTGTCAAAAGAATTGCATGCATTTTTAAGCAAATTAAGTTTTAATGCATTGCCAAGTAAGCAATGCTCACAACTGTCAATGATCCTGAACCTCCTCCCCCGCTTGCTTCCTTGTGTCCAGCCGTAGGTCGTCGACTAGGGCACACACGTATCCTGTAAGCAGGATAACACTTTAGCACATAAACACCTAAGCAGGCAACAAGCCATCAATGGCTCAGCTTCCACAAAAAAATAAAATGCCATAAAATAAAAAAAAAAACGTGCACAATAAAAAATATCATGTGGCCATATCTCACATTTATTTAGCTACATAACAAATATATATATTCTGGTCTAGCACCGAAGTTGAAATGTCCTTATTGCAATTTTGTTAAAGCAGAAAGTTTTCAAGACCTTTCCAAGCAGAGAAGAAAAAGTTATTGCAAATATGCTAGATTATAAAACTTAAAGCTCAAAATTAATATATAAAATATTTGATAGCTCCTAAAAAAAACGTTCATCTTGGCTTAATAGCTTCATATTCTTATCAAGTTTTGGTGAAGTTAATACGCTCAACATTCATAGCATATATATATATAAATGTGTGTATCTGCCATAAAAGTAAAATGCCAATAAATTCAAAAGGTCCACCCTGGAACCCCAACGCCAAGTGCCAAAATGCACACAGAATACGAAAAAAGAGCACAACACAAGCGTGTCTCCTGGCTAGCTTCATCTTTATTTTTAATAATTTATAACTGTGAGGCAGAAAACAAAATGTGTATATTGTTAACGTGCATGTGTGTTCATTGTTGCAGTGTCCAAGGATGTGCAGGAGGCAAGGAACGCACAGGCGAATGTCTATCGCTGGGTGGAGGCTTTTCGCCAGCACGGACACAAATTGGCAGCCATAAATCCCATCAGCATCAAACCAACAACCAGCAGCAAAAGGTAAATAATGGAGGGCAACACAGTGAAATCTTCCATTGGCCATTTGCTCAAGTCACATACATATATAATTTGGCTGGCGTTGCTTGCTTTTGCTTCGTTTTCGTTTTGTATTGTCAACTTGTAACGTTTTTAACAGCGAGCTGCAGGAATTAAATCCCGCATTTTATGGACTGCAGACACAGCAAACGGTGCGCACCGCTGGCCTCCTAACTGCCAACCCAGATGCCACCCACAATGTTGCCCAATTGGAGCAGCTCCTACGCGACATTTACTGCAGCAGCGCGGCAAGCGCTGAGTTTGCCTACGTTGAGGTAAGCATATAATATAATTCATGGAACAAAATTACAAAGACAGCAGACCTTTTACGAAAAACGAATAAAAAAAAATTAAGAAATTGTAGTTTAATGCGGCACGCTGAAATTCCTAAGAATGCTGATTAGGTTCATTAAACACCCTTCAACAAAATTACAATACCTTCATTTCAATAAAAAAATATAATTAAACTTTTCTTTTCGCCTAGAATATCGAGGAACGAGAATGGCTTGCCCAAAACTTTGAGGCTTTGAACTCTGAACAACAGCTGAAGTCAACGGAACGCTGCGAAATCGCCGAGCTGCTAATTAAGTCACAGGCATGGGATAATTTTATGGCCCTTAAATTTCCCACGGTCAAACGGTATAGTGGTGAGGGTGCCGAATCCATGTTGGCCTTCTTCTGGCAGCTGCTACGCGACAGCGTTCAAGGTCAGTGGGCTAAAACTCAGTTCCATTTCGTTCAAACATCACGCACACAACTCAACAGAGAGTTAAGAAATGATATATTGGCTTAAGAGTTGAGCGCGTGATAAGACTTATCGCAAAGCAAGCTGAATATTCTTATCTTATCGAAAGGTTGGACAGCAAATGAAAGCAAGAGTTAAAAAAGTTTTTGTGATTGAAAATAGATTAAAGTTTATAAGACTGATAGTCTTGAAATAAATCAGAATCAATTTAATGAAGTTAAAATTTCAAATACAAACAGTTCTTAATCTTAAACTACAGCTTTCATTAGCTTTTATCTAGCATATAGTTTGTTCACACATTCATCTCTGTCTGCACCACCATGCACACTTGCCACTTGCCACTTGGGAGTTGTAACTTGAGAGATGCTCACATTCCGCTGCACGCTTGTTTTAACCCTAATCTGATTTTCTCACATAAACTTTCTACGTTTTTGGCATGGCCCACCTACTCATGATGACAACAACAAACAGCTAACATTGAGCATGTGGTGCTAGCGATGCCCCATCGAGGGCGTACCTCGTTGCAAGCAGCATTGCTGAACATGCGGCCAGCAAAAGTTTTTCGCAAACTAAGCGGCGCATCGGAGTTCGCCGACGACATCGAGGCCATGTCCGACGTCATAAGTCACTTTCGTAAGTAAAACTTTTCTTATTGACGGTTTGCTGTGGGTAGGGGAGATTAGGTTTTTGGGTGTTTTGAGACGTGTGTTGCGTTTTCTGTTGGCACACGCAGCGTATGCGTAATTTAATCAAATCCACATCTTACACAGATGTTTCGGAGCAGCTGCAAGTGCTTGGCAAAACCATTAACTTTAGCATGGTGCGGAATCCCTCACATCTTGAGGTAAGTTTCACTTCAAGTTCTGCATAAACAATTAAAGTTTGACTTTGCTGGATTTAAATTTTACAGGCTGCTAATCCCGTTTCCATGGGCAAGACGCGCTCCAAGCAACAGGCCCGTGGCGAGGGATCCTTCAGCAAGGATGGCAGCGCTCAGAGATTCGGTGAGCAAGTGCTCAATGTAATACTCCATGGTGACGCCGCCTTTCCCGGGCAGGGCATCAATCAGGAGTGCCTGAACATGACCTATGTGCCACACTTTGAGGTTGGCGGCAGTCTGCATCTCATTGTGAACAATCAGGTGGGATTTACTACGCCTGCTGAACGTGGTCGCTCCACCAAATACACCTCCGATCTGGCCAAGTCTATACAAGCACCCGTCTTCCATGTCAATGGCGATGATCCGGAGGCTTTGGTGCGCATCACCAATCTTGCTTTCCGCTATCAACGCGAGTTCCGCAAGGATATCTTCATTGACCTGAACTGCTATCGTCGCTGGGGTCACAATGAACTGGATGATCCAACCTTTACCAATCCCTTGGTCTACAAAATCATTCATAATCGTGAATCTGTGCCAGATCTCTATGCTGCCGAGCTGACCAAGCAGGGAGTGCTTAGTGCAGAGCAAGCTAACCAAATGCGTGTTAATTACATTGCCCATCTTAATGAGGAACTGGCATTGGCGCCCAGCTATCAGCCACCACCATCTTTCTTTGAGCAGCAGTGGGCGGGTCTGCAACTGGCTCCCTCTAATGAACTTACCTATTGGGACACTGGCTTGGATTATAGCCTGCTGCATTGGATTGGCCAACAAAGCGTTGCATACCCCGCTGACTTTGTGAGTGACAATGTTGCTTAAAACCTACTTGCAAATACTCTGTTTCCAGTGTTAGGTAACTGTTTAAGTAAGCCCTTTCCACCTTGGTAACAGAGTGTAAAAACATTTGACAAAAGACTTTGGCAACTTTTTTTTTCATATAGAACATTCATCCGCATCTGCTGAAGACCTTTGTACAAGGACGTCTGAAGAAACTTGAGGCTGGGGTCAAAATCGACTGGGCCACTGCGGAAGCCATGTCCATTGGCAGTCTGCTGTACCAGGGTCACAATGTGCGCATCAGTGGCGAGGATGTGGGTCGTGGCACATTCTCGCATCGTCATGCCATGCTGGTGGATCAGCAGACAAATGAGATGTATGTGCCTTTGAATCATATGGAGGGTGGAAATGGTGGTAAATTGGAGCTGGCACACAGCATTTTGTCCGAGGAGGCAGTGTTGGGCTTTGAGTATGGCATGGCCATAGATAATCCCCAAAACCTAATCATTTGGGAGGCGCAATTCGGTGACTTTGCCAATGGTGCACAAATCATCATCGATGCTTTCATTACCTCTGGCGAAAGTAAGTTTGCTTTGCGTCAATAGGCAAGCAATAAGAGAGCTAATCTTTAATCTCTCATCATCTCTTAGGCAAATGGATGGAATCGAATGCTTTGGTTATGTTACTGCCACATGGCTTTGATGGTGCTGCCTCCGAGCACAGCTCCTGCCGCATTGAGCGCTACTTGCAACTAACTGACTCCAAGGAAACTGCTCCAGATGGCGACAATGTCAATGTTCATGTCGTAAATCCCACAACTCCAGCTCAATACTATCACGTACTGCGTCGCCAGCTTGCCAGGAATTTCCGCAAACCATTGGTGGTTGTTGCGCCAAAAACATTGCTGCGTCTGCCAGCAGCCACCTCAACCCATGAGGACTTCCAGCCTGGCACAATGTTCTTGAATGTTTTAGGTAAGTTTGCTGTCAGTTTTTCTAAGCTTGCCACACACAGTGTGCACACAAGTTGTACACATCTTTGGCTTTCATACATATTATTACTGCCCGACTTAACTGACCTAACTTTGTCTTGTAGGTGACAGCAAGGTGGCGCCCGAGCAGGTGCGCAAGGTTATCATTTGCAGTGGCAAACACTACTACAACCTGGCCGAGGAGCGTACGAAACGGCAGGTTCAGGACACAGCAATTGTGCGCCTTGAGTCTTTGTGCCCCTTCCCTGTGCAGGAGCTGCAGGCACAGCTGGCGCAATATGGCAATGCGCAAAGTAAGTTAATATCATAAACTTGCACAGAATAAGTTGCAGACCATCCAAGCAAATAGTCCTTAACTAATCTTTAATCCTTTTTTGTTGCAGCTTTCATCTGGAGCCAGGAGGAACATCGCAATATGGGCGCTTGGTCGTTTGTGCGGCCACGCTTTGAAAATTTAATTGGCAAGCAGGTAAGCTACATCTACATCCATCTAGACTTGCCTCATAAAAAAACTATCTCCACATTTCCTCTCATAGCTTCAATATTGCGGCCGCTGTGAGGCACCCACCGTTGCCACCGGCATTGGCAAAGTGCATAAACGGGAGGTTGATGAGATTGTTGCCGCCCCATTTGAACTTTAGTGCGATGCTGCCTGCCTGCCCGCTTGCCTGCCATCGTTACCGGACACTGTCTGCCCACAGCACATCCCTCTGCCTGCCCGTCCATATATATCACAAAGTACTTTAGCTCAATAAAACTGCCAAAAAAAAAAAACAAAAAACAAATCGGTTTTGCTCTAATGCGAACTGAATGACCGGATAATATCCTGTACTTAGTCTAAAAGTTTCCTGCTGTCCAGCTTACCCCTCAGTGATGTGCCTTGTATTGCTTTTGTGTGTACTAGGGTAATGTGATATTTTGAATTTATGGAAATAAAACTATGACAAACCTATAATTCTTATGTAGAGAAGTTAAAAGGCTCTGAATACGCTAAGAACTATTTCAGTTTAACTATTAAAAATCCATTAGGTTTTTTATGGCTTCTCCCGTTACTGACACTTTAACAGCTTCAACCAATTAGTACAAATATTTTATGGCAACAGGGTATTAAAAAAGCAGCCATGCCATTAAAGGCAGTACGTAAAAGTTCAATGTGGCATTACATAATAATTTATCGTATGCAAAAAATGACCAAGTCAAAACTTTAAGCAAAAGTTTTTAATTGTTTTTTGTTGGTGTACTTAATGTTGTTGTTGCTCAACGTTTGTGTACATTATTTGTTGTTGTAATGTGTGTTGTTGTTGTGCCTTATGGCCTCATATTAAGGTCCAAGGTTTTTATGTTAGTGACAGCAAAAACCATACCGAAAAAGCAAAGGAAATAAATAGTAAATCAGAAACCCAATTTAACCTACCGTAAATATTTATTATGTTTATGAAACATTTTACAGACTTTCAATTGGAATTGTTTAAGCAGCGAAACAGTGACCTAACTTATATAATTATATAGTAATTAATCGGAGGATTTTAGTATATGGACTACCATAGCTAGATAATATAATAGAGAGAAATACAAAAAAATTAATATACGAGTATATATAATAAGTACAATCATAATCTAAATAAATTAAAATGAGTGCTTTTAAGCTTTGTGGTATATATAGAGATTGTGAGGATGAGTGCTGAGGATTACTACATATAAGGCGTTACCAAGGAGTCTAAAGGTTTTGGAATGGTTTTAAAACAAACGAACATAAAAGTACAAGGTTTGAAAAAAGTCTCATCACGCTTAATTACTAGATGGTCAGCTTGCAAAAAACTTATATGACCTGCCTGCCATAGATTTGCTCTAAAATATCGTAAAACTCGGTGGACGTCTTATATGCAAAGTACAGAAGTCACATCCAGAACACAAATGCTACACAAACGGCAACTATTACTATGGCAGTTTCTCGACAATTGGCATTATCCCAACCGCATTCCAGATCAAACTTCAAAGCCTACAAATTATAAAAAAAATTAGTTTAAACTATTTTGCAGTCATCTAATATCATCAATATACTTACCTCCAGTAATTGCTGCCCGCCTTTATTATCACAACGCGTCTCGCGAAGATCGTCGTCGTGATCATCGCAATTATGGCGACCATAAACTTGGCAAGGTGAATTCATGAACGTACGGAAAACTGTATCGGTCCAGGTTTGTGAAGAGCATATATACTGACGACGCTTACGTTGCCAGAACTCCACCCAACTAACAGAAATGAATATATATATTATCAACATCAAATTCCTTATCAAAACTCACCCCAAATCACAATCGCAATTGAGATCTGTATGTGACATCTTGAGATCAGTGAGAAATACACTATTTGGCAGGTATGGCACTGCGCCTGTGTTTGGATTTGGTATCTTCTTCAAATTGTGATTGTGATAGCGTATGTCTAACGAAATATTGCGTACCCGACCCATGTACTTGAAGAAGTTTGAAGGCAATGCTTGCAGTGATGTATTAAACAGCTGCATATAGAGATATGGCGAACGCATTCCCTAAAAGAGCAGAGACAATTAGTTTTGACACATAAAACCTGATTTATGGTAGTAGCCTTACTTTAAGTATGCGTTCATGAAGGTTTGTGAATTGCGGTCCACTGAAGGTAATATTCGTCAGCTTGGAGGGCAGGTGTCCCTCCATTTCACGTTGCAAGTCCGTGGGCATGCCCAGCTGCATTGTCTGCATCTCCTGTGTGGGTCCTGAGCCCTTCTTTACAATGCGCGTAAATGGCTGTGGTGCCTCAATCCACAGTTCGCGTATGTTGTGATGGTGTCGCAGCAAATGGGGAATATTAAAGTGCTCCAAATGGGAATAGGCAGTTAACTTTAGCGAGCGCAAATGGGGCAGGGAGTCTAGGCAACCGTACTCAAAGTAATGCAAACGGAAATTGGATATGTCTAACATTTCCAAATCCTCATTGACGCCATCAAAGCTATTGTTGTTCAGTGAGGTAATCGGGTTTCCAGAAAGCATTAAACGACTGTGAAATAAAGAAATCTTTTTAAATTACAGAACAATTAGATGATAGTCATGTTTAACTCACCGCAAATGTGGCAGCGATTGTGTCATGAGAGGCACATTAGTCAAATCGTTATTAGATAGATCCAACATGCGTAGATTGCTCATATTATGTGCTAGCTCCTGTGGAATTGAGGGCAGCTCATTGTAGCCCAAACGGAACTCACGCAAGTACTTCAAACGAATCTCTGGCACTGTGCTCAGTGAAACATTCTCCAAGCCGAGCTTAATCAGCGACGTCTCCAGACCCATAAACGACTTATCCATAACTTTAAGATCACGATTGTGAGAGAGATCAAGAACTGCCAGTTTGGGCATGGTAGCGAAAACAGCATCATCGATGCGCAGCAAATAATTATAGGAAATGTCCAAATAGCGTAAAGACTGAAAGATGGGAACGGTTAAGTTATGGCAATGCGTATGGTATATCAAGAAAACTTGATCTCACCCTAAACTTATTTGACAAATCCATGCTGTGTATGGTGGAAATAAAGTTATTGGACAAATGCAGTTCACAAAGCGTCAAGGCAGCCAAACTGGACAACGATGAAGATGGTATCTTCAGGAGCATATTGTGCGAAACATCTAATCTGCAAATTCACAAAATACATTCATCATATGAAAACTCTTTAAGAGCTTCCAACTACACTCACTTTTCCATGCCACTATTGTAAAACAAATTATCAGGCAAACCACGCAATTTGTTGTGTGAGAAGTCAACAATGCGCAATCCATGCACTGGTTTAAATACATCCTGAGGTATATCTGTCAAATAGTTGTGGTCGAAGTAGACCAACTGCAACTGTTTGGTATTCTTAAACGCATCAAAGTCCATTTCGTGTATCCAATTGTAGCTGAGGTCAAGCCATTGCAAATGTGGCATATTACCAAAGACATCACGAGTGGTGTTCTTTAAAGAAATATATTTAAAAATGAGCTTAGAGAATTACTTTTTAATTTATTACCTACCATTAGTGAATTGTAGCCCAGATGCAAATGAGTCAGTGAAATCTCAGCTGGACGAAAGTAGCCGGGATGAATAATGGAAATGTTATTGTGGGACAGATCCAATATCTTAATATTCGAGTGATACATGCCGCCTTAAAAGAGATACTTGTTAGGATCAGCAATACAAAAGATATTTATCAAAAGCTTTACCATGTTCATTACGGCCACTCCAGGAAGAGTTGTACATAAGTTGCCTGATCTGATTATGGCTAACATTAACATTCAGATTGGACAAAGTGCCCACTTGATCAAAGTAATCAAAGTTAAAATTGGGCAACTGATTAAAAGCCATATCCAAAATCTCCAACTTGGGCAGATTTTGAAAAGATTCGTCAGCCAAATTGTTAAGCTTATTGCCACGTAGACTCAAATATTCCAACTCATCCAGATTCATAAAGGCACGTCGCTCGACTTTGTCAATTTTATTATCATCCAGTTGAAGTTTGCGCAACGCTTCCAAATCGAAGAAAGTGTGCTGCGATATCGATGTAAGATGATTAAAACGCAACGAGATCTCCTCCAGCTTTGAGTGAATGTCACCCTGGAAAGTGCCTTTAAGCACCTGCTCTATGCGATTGTCATGCAGCTCCAAGAGTCTCAGATTCTTTAAGAAATGGAAACTTGTATCACTCATGCTGGTTATATGATTGTTGCTAAAGTCCAGTTCTTGCAGAGAGGTCAGATGACGCAATGCCTCTGCAGGCAAAGCACTGCCAGAATAGCCATGTGACATCTTGAGTGAAATGAGCGAGTGACCAATCTAGAAATAGAAAAACCGTTAGCTACGGGACGCTTCTTAAAACATCACTTAATTCCCACCTCATGAAAAGCATCATTCTCAATGCTTGAAATTCCATTCTCACTAAAGTCCAAGCGCTTCAGACCACGAACATGTTTAAAGGCATGCGATTGGATACCCGTTAGACTACCCCTTGTTATCTGCAGATCCTCCAGTTCGACGCCAAAGTCCTTAAAGTCCTCAGGCCCAACGGATGCAGTGCCCATGCGTGATATGGACAGCGATCGCATGTTCCGCATTCTGGTCATACTTTTCGAAAATAAATACAAAACGATTTGCTCGGGTAAAGGGTTGTGTGGGGGACATAAGGAATTTGTATTCAGTGCTGGGGTCACTTACTTGCGTAACGTTTGCAGATTTGTTGGATCATTGCGATCCCCGCTTAGATCCAGTTTGAGCAGCGTGTAATGCATGGCATTAAAAGTTTCCGTTGGCTTCGGTATTTTGATCTTATTATCACGCATGCTGATGACCCTGTATTGGTGGAAGAAGGAAATAAGGGCAGATTGGCTAGGTTATTTAGGTTCGCATAGTTTCTAATTGCTATATCGTCTCAGTTATCCACATTCGCATTCGCCTAACGTTCCACGAAAGCAGGTCACACACTTAGCCCACATTAAAGAAGCCCCACACATATCAATGGGTGCTGACAATCGGATTAACGGGTGGTTCTCACCTCAAGACATCGAAATTATTGAATAGCTTGTGGTGTAGCTGCGTCAAATTGTTGCCGGATAGATCCAGGATCTGCAAACTATTCACCAGACTATCGAAAGCCACCGGTGAGATATTGGTCAGTCCACAGTAACGCATATAGATCTCACGTATGCGAGCGGGCTTAAAGGCATCGTCCTGAAATATGACCAAATGCGTTATTTAAACGTTACTTGCAACGATTCTGATCTCACCTTCAGCGTATGTATGGGGTTGCCATCAAAGAATGTTCGATTGACAGTATCAAAGTATTTGAACGAATTTGGTGGTAGTACTTCAATATGATTATACTCCAGATGAAGATTATCCAGATTAAGTTTGGTACTAGCCTTGATATCATATGTCTCATTGCCACTCAGTGACCAAATCACATTGTGAGATATATCCAAGGTACGCAGACTTTTCAATGGACCCAATGCATCATATGGTATCTCCGATAGTATATTATCCGTAAGTAGTAAGCGTGTCAACCTGGGCATGCCATCGACAAAGACATTTGGATCGATTTCAAACAAACTATTGCCACTCAAATCCAGCGTCTCCAGATTAAGCAATCCGGAAAAGCTATGGGACATTAGCATCGAGATGCAATTCTCGCCCAGGATAAGACTTTGCAACGAATCTTCCAAGCCGCGAAAGGAATCATGATGTATGGTCGTTATATGATTATCTGATAGATCCAGTATACGCAATTTTTGTAAATGGCGCAGAGATTTCGATGGAACCTCCACCAGATCATTTTGTGGCAGTATGAGCTCCCACAAGGAGCGCTCCAATCCGGTAAAGGCATCATCTGGTATTTCAGTTAGATGATTACCCGAAATCTTTAATCGATACATGCCCGTCGACTGAAGAAAATAAGGTTCTATCTCTCGCAGACCCGTGTTCTCCATGTGCAGCATGAAAACCTAAAGCATATATGTATAACAGAGTATCCTAAGGCAAGGATTTCCACCTAGTAGCTTACCTTGGATTGATTAACCATGCGCGGCAGTGCTGGAAATGGTACATTCTTGCAGTGCACAATGCCCAGATCTGTGGAGGACTTGGAACACGTGCACATCACATTATACGTACAGGGTGGATATCGCGTCTCCTCCATCTCGCGACTAAACATCGAGGCACGGGCCAAGGACATCCAGATCATTATAATCAGTGTTATGGTGAGAAAGGCATAGCCAAATTTAAAAAAGAACTCGAGACCCTACGTAAAAAAAACGGAAGGATATAAGAAATTGCCAACAGTTAATCTTTGGGCTGTAAACATTTCAGGAAGTAAGTAGCACATCCGCCCTTTGTCATTGTGGGGTTTCACATGGTCTTAAGTTTGTATTTCTTTTGTGCGGTCACTTTTTAATCAACCCTTGGTAAGAACCAAAAGGCTTGCACTTTTAAGGCTATTTGTCAAGTGTATCAAATGTCCTTCTTCCTTTTTCGATTAGCGTTTTTTCCTGGTTATCATTAGAACTGTTGTATTGGTAAGCTTAGGCTTTGAGGGTTTTTTGTTTGAAAAGGCATATGTGAAATATTAGAGAGTTGAACTTAAGACACTTTAAAAATGTTTTTGAACTTATTCATATACTCTTTTTGTCAAGTAAAGGTTTAAAATAATTAACTTTAACGAGCATTATATATAAATTAATAATAGAATATACATTTATTGAACAACCACAATATATTATTTACACACCATTTTGTTAATTGGATTATTCACACACGAGTATTGGCATTTAGAATAAGTTTTAATTTAATTTAGCTGCTTGGCTTATTTTTCTTTTCTTTTTAATTTAATATATTAACTGTAGGTATATATTTAAAATTGTTGCCTGGCACAGGATGTGCGTCACTGTTGAAGCCTTGTGAACGTTTGTGTGCGCCGAAGCCAAATAAACAATCCTTATATATATATTTTTTCTTTTTTTTTTGGCTTTTAGAGCAGCAGCAACACGTCCGAACCGCTGCGCGTTTCACGCACGTCTGAGACTTGAAAATCAATCGGGGTGCGCATTTGACTACAAATTTGTGCAAAATGAAAGTGGCGCACGACGCTAATTGGATTGTAACATTTGTTGGGGCTGTTGATTTGTTCCATGGCGCCATCATTGGGCACACGCCTGGTCCGATTTGTATAGCATTACTATACGCCTGGTTGGCTGCTCAGTTCCTTTAGGTGTTTAGAATATGGCAAGCAAAACACATGCAAATTTGCTTAAACGGAAGGTTCTTACTATGAAAATTTAAAACAAAAAAAAGATTTCAAGCCTTGAGACTAACCGAGGCGATTCCGGACTTATGCTGCACGGGCATAGATTGGAAACTTGTAAGAATTCGTGCAACATGATTGCGGCCCGTGCGATAAGCATGTTGTAAGAACTTTAAGTGTGCTTAAAGACAATTGTTGTACAAACATTTATAAATAATTTACGTACAAAAAATATTAATTTCGATTGGAAAACAGAACCAGAGAAATTAAACTTTACTTAAGTGTGCGAATCTTGCGATAGGTCCAACTATGATATGTACGCTCCTTGACCAGCTCCTTATCTGCAATAACAATACCAAAGTTTAACTCATAAAAAGCGCAAATCTTATTTACAACTAACCATCGCATTGAAAGCATTCCGCCAGATCTGGTGGACATATGTTTTCGAGATTAAAGTAGAATGTGGTTGTGTGTTCTCTTAAGGTGTTTTGCGACTTCATTGTGATTTGACGTGAGTGCGGATCTTTACCATCTAAATTCTCGCTTACATAATGCGCTGAAAGTTGTATATCAACCACATCACTTAACTTATCTTCAATGCTTTCCACTAGACGCGGCTGCTTATTCAACAGTTGAGTGCAGACATCAGCGTAAACTATTAAATGAACAAAGAGAAGGTTATTTACTGAACGCTATGACGACTATCAACTAACCATTGGGTAAATTCAAATTAATGTGTATCATCAACAGATGCTCCAGCGTGCAATGGATTTGAAAGAGTCTGGAAACACGCAACACGCTCTCCTGCTCATCGAAATTGCTGTTCTTAAAGCCAGAATCATCGCCATTTTGATACTTTAGAGCCGTTTGTTTGTTGCCCGCACTGTGGTGCAGCAGAGTTTTACGTATACCCATGGGTGCCGGATCACCACGCACTGCATTGTGCAGGGATTTGCGCAGTTTTGATAAATCATTCGATGAGGTGCCATCATTTGCATCGGCATTTGAAGACTCGCTGCAGCTTTTAAGCAAACTAGTGCTGCACACTTTACTCTCAGTGAAGATGAACTCATAATCCTTGTAGGCCTTTTCCAAGCCAATTTCCAGCAACAATTCCAGCGGCTCAGCACCGCTTAGACATGGCATGGCAAGGCGACTATTTGCCAAGTTCGAAATGATTTCAGCTAATCGATTTTTATTCGTGGGCGTATTCTAAAAGCGAATACAAATATTGTTAGCTTTTACTAATCAACATTTACTTCAACTATTTACTTACCACAATGTTGCAGCGCACAGCGCATTGAAATAGCATATTGAAGGCTACTTTTAGATCCTTGTATGAAGAACAACCTGGTGGAACAAATTTACGTCATTAATAGCCAAGAATATTATTATTTGACAAACTTACATTTAAGCAACTCCCACAGCTTGTCAGTCAAATCGGAAAGTCTGCGTTGCTTGGCTTGCTCAACGACCTCCTCAATGTCATATTCACTACGGCCATCAGTAAAGACGTCCGTGAAGCCAGAGACCTCGGTCATTGTTTTGTTTATAGATTCACGTAGTTCGTCCATGTCAATGCCCGTGCCACAGCGATAGACGGGATCTCGATGAACGCCCAACTTTTCGTCCTTGTGATAGCTGACAATGTCCTCGCGTATGTAGACCAAAATGCGGAGCTGATTCATAAAGTCCTCCGTTATGGGTCCACAGTCACCAACGCGAAACGTTTGATTTAGCATCACATGACAGCCGCTGAGGTCTACCAACAGAGGCAGCGGCGCTGGCGTTGACCAGCTGCAGCGAAGAATCATCTGCGGATTAACCTGATAGCAGTTCTCAATATACGTTTCGAGCTGTGTGCCGGCGCTCATGCCATGCTGCCGCACCAGCGACTGCGATGTAACCATATAGGATGGAATAACGCCAGCATATGAAACGATGCCACGTGAGAAGTGCGTTGGATGGAACTCGTATTGCAGGAGCAGCGTGTGTCCAAAATCACTGCCATTGCACAAAAACCAAACGGAACCAACTCCATCACCGTTCTGAAAGTACTCTGTGCAAATAATTGCACGAGCCTTATCCACAGGTTCGCCGCGATGGTATTCCTCATCAGGTTTCCAAGGATTTCGGCTGACCAACTGCAAGTCTAACACAGAAAGATCGGCAATGGCATCTACCGCACAATCGTCTTTCAATGGACTGCCAGTCAAATCTAGATCGACACTTTTTGGCGTTATTCGCTCTGGCTTGAGAAAGATTTTAGTTGGTGTCGTTGCACCTTTGCGATCTTCCTTGTAGAAGAAGACAATTTTGTTAGACGCTTCGCGCGCACCTACTAATTTGGTTAAATAGCTAGGCGGCGCGTTATATGAGATGGTGTAGTTGTCGCCATATTTCCGCAGCAATTCGGCGTATTTATTCGCGAGATTAATAGACATTTGATACAGACAAATAAATCAAAATGCGCAAAAACAATAAGATGCTGTCAAGCAATGACTCAAAAATGGCATCCAAATTATTTAACAGAGTGCGGAAATGTTATGTCTCATGTGTTTTACATGAAAAACTTCCGTTATTCATCTATCGGTCAAATATATAAATATATATTCTTCTCGATGTGATATAAGCTTAATGGTCTTAAAAAAACTTTGTGTATTTTATGTATTTGGCAAAAATCAAGGCACCAATTTGAATTAAACAGCTGTGTTTTGTCTTTACAACATGACCTTAACAGCGCAAGACTGGCGGCATTTTTACATTTGCATTTTGCACTCCAAAAGTCAGTCGATTTCATAATAGTCTGACATACACAGGCTGCGTGCTATAAAATGTCAGTTCGCGATTCACCCTGTCGATTTTAAATTATTATCGATAATTTTTTGCACAGGTCGCACGTGTTGATATTGTTTTTATTTAAGTCAACTTCTTTTAATTTAATTTTAAATCATGTCAGACTTCGAATTGCAAGAAAGTGGTTCAGAATATGATTCAGATGACAATTCTGATGCAGAGGTATGTAAATGTAATATAAAAAGCACTCAGTAAGTAATAAAAATTAAATGTTCTCTTCAGCTGCAAGCGGCGTTTGCGCGTGGCGACCTGAAACCCGGCCTTAACGTTGAGTTTAGTGGACAGCGCGATAAAATCAATGACATAGTAAGTAAACCATATTGTTCTATGGTGTAATACATTTAACCGCACCACTTTGCAGACCAAACTTTTGGCCAAAACACACGCCATACGCTTGGATCTGCCATGGGTGGAGCGCCTCGATATGATCAACGATCTAGCACCCCTAGCACCGGAGCTAGCTGTGCAAATGGAAAAACACGAACAGAAGCGTGCCAATCAATTTAAGGGAAACGCCAAAATACCGTATGTGCGGCCCGAAGAAGATCCGGTGCTTAATGACTTTAAGCGTGAAATGATGTTTCATCGTCAGGCACAGAGCGCTGTTCTTGAAGGCATTCAGCGACTGCACGAACTTGGCATCAAAACACGTCGTCCGGACGACTACTTTGCCGAAATGGCCAAGTCGGACGAGCATATGCAGAAGGTACGCTCCAATTTAATGGCCAAGCAGCAGGGACAACAGAAATCGGAGCGTATTAAACAAATACGTGAACAACGTAAAATGGGCAAAATGCTTGCTAAGCAGACCAAAGTACAGCGTGAGGCTGAAAAGAAAGATATGCTCGATAAGCTGAAGAAGTTCCGCAAGGGCAAGCTAAAGAACCTCGACTTCCTCGAGGATGCCAAGGCCTTAGAGTCTAAGCAAAAACAAACGGCAGCTAATCGCAAATTGCGCAACAAAAAGTTTGGCTTTGGCGGCAAAAAGAAGGGACTTAAGCGCAACACCAAATCCTCAGCAGCCGGACTCGACTCTGAGAAATCCACACGCCGCCAGCGAGGCGTCAAAGCGGGCGCCTCTGTCAACAAGCGACTGGGGAAATCCCGGCGCATGAAGGCTAAGGGCAGAAAGTGAAGTGCATAACTTTTGAGCTTATGATTAACTAGATTTAAAGTGGCCACATTTAGATTTATTTTAACTAAATACATTTCGTATGTACATTAAAACTATTGTTGTAATCTATTCCTCTTGCTTGTGTTTCTTTTTCTTTTTTTTCGTCTGGATAGGCGCCTCCGTTTCCTCACTGACTATTTCCTGCGTTTTTCGTTTTTTGGATTTCTTTATCGGCTGCTCGGGTTCAATCTCTACATTATCAGTGACATTAGGCTGCTCCTTACGATTTTTCTTTTTCTTCTTCACTGGCTCGGCTTCATCATTGGGTGTTTGCTTCTTCTGTAAATTTGCAAGCATTTCGCGCTCCTGTTGCTCAATGCGCGCCAGTTTCCCACTTAATTTAAGTCCATGTCGTGCTCCTTTGTGGGCAGTGCGGCCGCCGCAAGCCTTAAATAGCTCCTCATCTGTCAGCACATTGACTGTGGTAACAGCAATATCTTCGCCTTTGATGCGCTCTGTGTTGGCCACTTCATCTCCATTTTGGGTCAGCATTGCAGATTTAAGAAAATGCTCATAAACGGCGCCACCTTCCGAGGTCTGTTGTTTATCTTTGGCTTTCTTAAGCTTGCGCGCTGAAAAGCCTTTGGTAGATATCTCCACAGCATCTTCGCCTGCTTTGCGCCCTGTGCTCACCTTACCATCCTCTTCCACTTGCACCGCAACATTTGATGCAGCCTCGTTGAAGCAACGCTCCCACCAATGATCATTGAATTCCTTTGCACGATCAACGCCCAGGCCAGCATTGTCAAATTTTAAACTGGCTTTCAATGGTGCCACGATGCCGGTGTTGTTTTTGCCCAATCCATCGCCTTCTTTCCATCCGTATTTACCTAATATCTTTTTGGCGAAATCCATTAAATAATGTGATTTAATTCTTGTTTAGTTATCGCTCGCATTATTTGTTATAATCGATACATTTAACATGTGCGCAACAGGGTAGACTTAACGATTAATTAGAGGGCTGCATTTTGGGCGCAAAAATAAAAATATTTCAAAGAAACGAAATTACACTGTGAATTAGATTTGTGAACGGTTAAATTTACCATTGACCTGCAGTAACTTTGCATTCACATCTCATTTAGTTCCAGTAAATATCAAACAACAGTTTTTGTTCTTTAACACATTCATATTTCCTTTATTACACAATCCTTCAAATACCCTTTTCTTCTGTTGCTTTAGCCAATCAAACAAACCTCACTCTATTTGACCATGTGACAATGATCAAGTGGCAATAAAAACCAAAAAAAAAAACATTCATATAAAAGAAACGCTAGTTGAAAAAACAACGAAACTTAAGGAAACAGTATCAGTACGCGCCACATAAATTCAAAAGACGAGTAGAATCAAAACGGTGACCGCAACCACACTATACCCTGCCCCAAACACCAGGATGTTCTTGTTCCTTGGCAAAAAAATATAACTTGCTTCCACGCCGCCTCGACTCGGATGTTAATTGTCAAGGCCATCATTTGGGAGGGAGAGAGAGAGAGAGCTGGATAGCACGCCAGATCTTTTCACAAGGTGTTTTGGGAAGAATGCAGTGAGGGATGCGTTGGTTGTTGTTTGTTGCCGTGTTTGTTTCTGGTTGTGGAGGCCTGTTGTGTATATCTGAAGCTTGCAATTAAGTTAAAATTTAAGTTTAATGTTTTACAATTTCGTATTTGCGTTCATAAATCGCGTCTTCATTACGGCGGCTGCCAACTAGTTTTTCGATTGCTTTCCAATGTTTTCTTTTGTTTTGTTTTTTTTTTATTAGCGTGTTGATTAAAACTAAAGTGTATTCCACCTGCGCATTGGTTTTGGTTTGCTGGTTTTGCATTTTTTGCTTTTTAGAGGTGACTACCACAGTTTTCGAATGTTTTTTAAAAACAAAATTACATATATTATGTTTTGTTGGTTTGTTATTTTATAATTAGATAGTACACAGGATGATGTTGTTGCTATCAATCAATCATTATTGTTATCATTAATAATCGAAAAACTAACGATGTTGTTTGTTTGTTGTTTCTTCTATATACTTTTCTTTCTCGTTTCCACCGATTGCAGTTAGTTTGTTCGTTGTTGTTGAATGCAATTTTCCACTCCCGGGATAGGCATATCCCCAAAGCGTTCAAATACACACACACTTGACGCACACACTGACCGAATACAATTGAAAACAAGAAATGGAGGAGGAGCGTCGTGCATTGCGGCGCTTAGAAGGCGAACAGCAGCAGGAAAGCCATCATAAGACAGAACAGACCCATAGCCTCAGACAGGGCGAAACCCAAAATGGCATAGGAGAACAGCTGCTGTTTCAACGATGGGTTTCTGGCATAACCAATGATGAGGGAACCGAATACTGTTCCGATACCAGCACCTGTTGTATTGGTTTTGTTGGGATAAAGAAAATGACAATAGATTAATAACATTAAACAGACAAAAGAAATCAATTTTATATAGATCACAACGACAATTGCCGTTGTGAAAGCAAATATCTCATTTGATTCAAAACTTAATGAGCTATTTGTGGCATAAATTGAGTCCCTCTTCTTTGCCCAAGAGCATTTCATCTTCATTTTTTAGGCCAGTCAGTCACAGATTAGTCTGAATTGAGTTCTGCGCATCTCCTCCGAAAAGGGATTTGCAGCAAGCACATCGCACTAAAATTGCTGGTCACGAAAGCTTTCAATGCAACGCGTCGGCGGTCAGCCTCCGAGGAGGCGACGGCAACAACAACGTTGCAGAATTTCTGGTACTTTCGCCCTGCGATTACACAGGTTTCCTGCTAGGAAATGAAACTCCGCGACACACAATCGCCTTTTACAACGATCGCATGTTGTTAACACAAACAAGGGAGTTTTGACCAATTCTCAGACCTTCCCGGGGCGTTTGTTAGAGTAATCAAATACTCGTTGTGTGTGCCCCAGATGCTAGATTGTAACTGACTGAAATTAATGATAAGACAGTTGGACATTGAATTTGAGACACAATTTAAATGCAGTAATCGATCGAAAATTAAACAAATGGCATTGAAAGTTGACTATGACTGGTAAACTATAACAATCTGTTAAAGGAATTGAATTGGCGTCAACTAAACTTATTTTTCGAGGGATCACTGAATTAAAATTGACCAGACTTTGAATTAAAAAACCAATACGAACCGGAACCAGCGACACCGACTGTTGCAGCACCAGCACCAATGAATTTGGCAGCCGAATCAATGTCACGCGTGACAGGTGAGGTCTGGAATGACCTGATCTGTGGCAGTAATGCAACGGGGGTTGTGTTCTGAGCGGCCAAGGTTTGGCTCTGGCTGATGACGGCGCTGCTCAATGGTCGCAAGTATTGCTTGGAGTTGGCGAGGAGCTGTTAAGGAAAAAAAAAACATAAGTTATTATGTAATAAGTAAAAGAAGATTTGATAACGTTTGATGTGAGATAAAGATTTTGTTGCTGTTAAAGGCTATTCACGTTGACATTTGCATTCCTCTATTACCAAGTTATGCAATGAGTTAAGCAATTTGGATGTTAGCCATTTGGCTGACGCCGTTTGTTGTTGTCACTTCGCGAAAGGCGGCAAAAAACACGTTTCTATTAATTTATTTCAAATGTTGCACTTATGTGTCACGCTAATTTGTTTTCCATCCCAAAAGTTAGTTAATTTAAATTATAAACACAAAATTTCATGGAAAGCTTTCACCGGTTCTAACCTCAACTGCAAAGGCGAAACAATGTTACTACTACTTGTTATACAACGCATAGTGATTATAACACTAGCTTTGAATATATCCCTAAATTTAATTAATGATCATTAAAATGTGTTGCACATTTGAAGGTATGTTTTTTTGCATTGCATGGAATAAGATCAAATAGTTGCAGCTATCAATCGAACATAACCTCAATTATCGCACTCAACTTATGTAACTGTATGTGTATTCCATTGGAATTTAAGTTCACCACAGCTATATTTTTTTTACTTTTAAGCGAAAATCGATGCGGCTATAAGAATTATGTAATTATTAAAAAAATCTAATACAACAAAATTTTTATCTCATTTGCAAATGTACTTACTGCGGTCCTGGCAACGGGGGCAATGCGAGAGACTGTCGACACGAACATTTTTAGTTGAATTTTAATTGGCGTTTCGCACAAAAATTGAAGCAAGCGCACGTAGCTCTGCAAAAAGATATAGATGTAGATTTAGTATTTATATATATGTGTAAAGCTTTGACAAATCGCTGCAAAGGTGCCGTTGCCCGCCTGCAATTTGCTGCTGGTTACGTAACGATGAAAAAGTTATCTATATACGCGAGCTTCACAATTGCCATTCAAATTGAAACACTTTTTTCAAAAGAATATTTTGGAATTACTTTTTACTTAATTTGTTTCGAGCTGACACAAGTTTCCTTTAGTTGTTTAAATTTTCTTGTGACGCAACGTCTCTACTAAACGCACAAAGTTACACTGACAGTTCGCATTAAACGACCGTGTGACATCTTGTGTAAATGTGTGTGTGCATGTGCCGCAAGATGGCGACATTGAACACGTTTAAGAAAATAATATTTTCACTTATATTCTCGTTCGTCACACTATTTCACTTAGGTTGTTATTAAAATTGTTCATTTTAAAATAAATTCAAGCGTTTTCATTTGACACTGATTATTTAACCAGTAGCAATTGCAGGCAAGACGTTGGGCGAGGCGGGTGTGCTCCACATTTTTTATATCAGCGTAAAATCACCGGAGAACTCACTTCGAACAAACCCTTAACAACAGTGGAACCGTATTGAAAGCAAATTTTTACATTACCCTATAGTCGCCATGCAATTCTCAGCCGTGGTGAATTGGAAAGACAGCTGGAATACTTGCGCGCGCATGAGCGCATATCGATAACATATGTGTATTTTTTTCTTGGTGCTACCCTTTATAAGTTTGGCATATAACGAATATTAAACTCTTAAATATATGTTTTAATATTTAAATAACAAAAACTTTAAAATTATGAAAAATTTACTGCTTTATATGTATGTTATGCTCTTTAAATAAAATGGTTCTAAAAATTTGTAGATTCTTAAGTCGATAAGTGTTCCCGTCTTAAAATGCATACCTGTTTCGTGGTGAATTGGAAGTGGTCTTGGATATTTATGCCGGCTCTTGTTATCTGCCTTGAAATTGCGATTTTTTTTAAATATTATTTAATCAACTTTTGTAGTTTACTCAAATATTACATTAAAGTTAATACGACAGTTTTCAATGTCCTATTAAATGTCAAGTTCTGTAAGTCCAAGCCAACTATGAATGTCCACTTTTCGATTGTAAATATTAGGCGCGTGAATTTAAAAAAAAGATTTATCAATGGTTGCTTCAAATTATTTTGTACCTTCTCAATAGCATACACAAAACGCTAAAAATTTCCAATTAAATAAGTAATTTAAAATATTTACACAAAATAAGCATCTGCATGAAGCAAGCAGGTGAAATGAATTTTCATCGATGATATATCGAATAGCCATCCAGCCCTGGTCCGCATACAGCCACGCGTCGTGGTGTCGTCACATCGTCTGGTTTATGTTATAATTAGACCGACTTAAAACCCTGCATAATTAAAACAGAATGCTGTAAGTAATGGCAGAAACTAAAGTGCTAGTAAAAACAACCCATGCAGCCTTAGTAATTCCAGGAGATAATATTTGTGTTTTGTGTATTATTGCAGCCCTCAATTGCATAACAGCGTATTTGCATAAGTATGGGTGTGTGAGTGCGTGCGACCAGGGAGGAAACACACAAATACATACTAATCGGGCGAAGTGTTTTACAATACGTTCAGGCTGTCGTTTTTATTAATGATAATCAATTTTGATATACGCTGCATATTGCATTTTGGCTGGAGTAAATTGGATTGAGCGACTTCTGTTGCAGTGACGCCGCAAAGTTTAATTGGCTATCAACTATCGAATATATCGATAGTTAAATACATGCAATAATTGCCCCACCACCAACAGTATTTATATGAAACAACATTAACTACTGCACACTGTTCAATAACAGTTCAGCAAGCTGTTAAGTTTTGGATGCCAAAAACATAACATTAAACAAACAGTGGCACTTACATAACGCGCAGTCACAGTCGTACGTCGAGTGATATGGCCGTGTTTCTGATCAACATCTGCAAATTTAATGGCTGTTTTAAAACCTTTCCAAGTCTAAGCGACTTAATATCACACATCGAGGGCACACACATAGGTAAGCATTCGAGCAACATGGAAGCGAAGTGCAAGTGTTCCAAATAACCAATGACAAACAAACATTAATTAGTCGCGTGATATTCGGGGCGGCTTCGTCGCCGTCGGCACTGGTGTTTTGTTTATTTAATTTATTTATATGTACACAGTATACATGTATGGTATATACGTGAAGTGGGCATATGCTGAATGAATGCTAAAGCTGTGTTAGTGTACTGATGTATGTATATGTGAGTGTGAATGCAAGCCAGTTGCAACGTTTCTCAGTGCATGAATAAAATATTATTTTGCATTCGTCCAGCCCTGAATTCAATTTTAGCTGTGAGAGTAACACATTTGTTTGTGTAAATGTGTGATGCAGTTATGTATATTGCTGCAGTGCAGAGAGCAATAATATATCAAAGTATGCCATGGAAAATCAATATGGCCAGGCCTTATATACGCACGCACGTTTTAATGCGTACGCGTCGTCGCCTTCAATTGAAACAAGCAGCGAGCGCATTCACAATAGGCGACAAGCCAAGCTGAATTACCTGTGCCCGCACACATATATACACACACACGCACACAAATACATACAGCAAGCGTCCATTCGTGGCATGTACAGCATTCATTCTACACTGTTACATACATAGATGCAAACATACATATGATCGCTTTAGATTGGCAAACAACGTGAGTGCGAGCGAGAACGCAATTGCGTGGCAAGCAAAAACAAAAACGAAGACAAAAAAAACAAGCAAAAAGCCGGTGATCCATTAAACAACAACAGTAGCAGCACAAGTGCTTTTGTATGTATGTGTATGTATGGCTGTATGTGAAAGCCGCCAGCGTAGCAGCAGCATCTGTACCACAGCCGGCAAGGGCAAATGAGCGCCTTTTTTTCTGTTCTCTTCTGTTCTGTTCAATGTGTTTGACCTGTCTTGAGCAGCGGCTTGGGTTTGGGATTTGAGCGCGTCCCTAACAGGTGCATCCGCTGTTATGAATGCCTGTTACGAATGATAAAGTCCGCTTGGCCGCTTCACCTGCGGCACCCACGCACGCTTGGTTATGCGTAATCAATTATTGTCAACTCTTAAGTCCGATACACGTGTCCGATTAACGATTACAGTGGTCGCTATCAAGGTAGAATAGTCACTTGGAAATTGCTTTTAACTTAAGCTCGAACTTATTCAGTACCAGACTTCCGTTATTATATTATTTGTTAATTGAAAAAATACCAAACTCGTTCAGTTCAAGGTCAGCTCAGAATATTTGCGAGGCAAAAGCGGTTTTTTAATGTTAATTAAAAGCGCAAACATTGTTTTAAAATCGATGCATTTGACCACTGTACGTGCATTTCACCGCGTGCCCTATTAATCAAGTTATATGTACGAAAGCCGGCTGAAAACAACAAAAGAGTGGTGAATTTGAGAACTGGATACGTAACAAAACACAAAGTTTTCAAAGAAAACTTGGCCAGCCGGGCTTCTCAAACAAAAGAAGAAGAAAAATAAATTCGTCTAATTTTAGAAGAGCTGCCTCAGCCAGTCCAGGTACTTGAGCTGAAAGTAGCATCGACGTCAGTGTATGTGTGCTTGTGTGTGTGCGTGTGTA
Organism: Scaptomyza caliginosa; assembly: GCA_035044725.1. NCBI lineage: Eukaryota > Metazoa > Arthropoda > Insecta > Diptera > Drosophilidae > Scaptomyza > Scaptomyza caliginosa. The sequence continues at coordinate 1,376,209 of JAWNNR010000120.1, read as the reverse complement.
TATGTGGGGGTGGAAAATCAATAACATTAAGCTCAGTGTTGCCACTTGGTTTCAATGGTGTGTCGACGTGTTAGGGGTTGAGTGCGTTATGTTACGTTACAGGGGTGTTATTTATAAGGTGGTGGTGGTGGTGGTGCTGCTGCTGCTGCTGGAGACGGCAGGACTGTTTGTGCCTTATTTAGCTTTGTACATGCTTATGTATGTATGCGTGTATGTAAGGGGTGGCACAAGCTCAGCTGACTATTACGGCTTTAAGTAAGCAGCTGTTGTTGTTGTCGTTGTTGTTGTGATAACGGTCAACAGTAAATGGCATCGTTGGTAGGGTGGCTTGGCTGATTTGGCATTACATTATGTTGCCATTGCTAATGGCTTCCACGCCTACGCCCAGGGGCCCATGGCAACAAATAGACACGCACACATGTAGTTACATATATCTCATTTAATGTATCTGTGTAAGCTTTGGCTAAGTAAGTTATTATCTCAAGGGACTTTTCGAGCAATATATATGTGCCTTATTTTAAATGAACAGCATCATAAGAACATTTCTTAAATAAATGCTATGACAATAGGCATAAAATCTGGTAGCGAGATATCACTCTTAAAATACTGTACATGTGTATACATATATATGTAATCATGTTTGCTTTACGTCTGTATGTAATTACGGTTGACTTGGCCCAGTTGGCCGTTTGTCTCTTGCTTATCACATTCAACATCTCTCCCCATGCGTTGGGGTTTGCTGAACAGGAGTTGGGTGTTTATTATATATGTATATTTATAGCATATTTTTTGACCAATTTCCTTTTGGCGCTATGGCAACGCTGCGCAACAAGAGACCTTCAAATTTGTCCTTTGCACAGTTGCCAGGCACCTGTTGTGCAATACAAACACACACACACATACAGACATGTAATTTTATCGATAACATGCGCACACCGTGAAATGCAATATGTTGTTACCATGTTTTGCAATATTTATGTTAACAAGCGCCAAAAAAAGAGCCGGCGCGACATGTTTTATTTTTGTTGTTGCAATTTGATAAATATATTGTAAATTTAAATACTTTTCGCCGACCCCAGTCATTGGCATTTTGGCCCTTTTATCAAATTTCGATATGTGGAAAATTTTTGATTGTCCAAAAAAAATAAATACGCGCAAAAAGCAAATATTCAACATCTGTGCTTGCATATATACACATGTAGGTGTGTGTATGTATTTGTGTAAAATAATTATCTGTTAAAAATTCTGCAACAAGTGAATGACTCAGATGACAACGCAAAAGCAATAAGAATAACAGGAATAACAACAACGCCGCGTTTGCTGTTTATGTTTATTTTGTTCTTTTAAGAATGTGAATGCATGGCAAAGCGATACATATATACGAATAAATACAAATCTATATGTATAAAGCTAGATCAAATTTGTTTAAATACAAATGTGCGCTTCATTGTGTTCGACAATTTGATAAACAACACACAACACAAAAAAAACAGCTGAGTTGTCACCTACTAGAACCGCTAGACGACAACAACGACGACGACGACGACTGCCTGAGGTTATCAACTATAGCAAATGCAGTAACAATAACAACAGCAATAAATCATAACAACAAAAATGAATGTACAGAAAAAAAATATGAGAGAAAACGAAAATATTCTTAACTGATTGTACCGTAGCAAATGACGCCGTGAACACAGTCGACTTGGTGGGCGGGCAGTTTGTAGGTCGGTTTCATCAAGCAACAAAAAAAACATACATTCAAATATATAATATGTGCTAACAATAAAATGTGAAGTAATTCAAAATTTCTATTGGCAGTACGTGTATTGAGTTCGCGAGAATGTGTCATCATTTTTTAGTTATAGTAGTTGATAAGGCACATTACACAGATACACACAAACAAAAGCATATGCAGACATATGCTTTAATATACATTTAATAATTTGCCCCATATGTTTTGTGTATTATTGGCATGCAGTGTGTTTGTTTGCCATTGCAGTGCTATCGACTTAATTTCTGTTATCGCTGTAAATATTGCGTGGGTGGGTTGCGTGGGCGCAGATGGAAACTTCGATTACTTGTTGCGCACTAATCGATTGCATTTGTGTGCGGGTCGGATGCAGGGTGTCTCAAGTGCAATGAGCAAATTTGATTGGCTGACTGCAACTGTAAACAGTGCATTCATACAATGCAGTAGCAGGGGTTAGGATACGCACACACAGTTAAACAATCACCTGTTTTGCCATTATTATGCAGTGGGCTGATTAGGCAAAACTTTGAGCTTATGCTTGTCGTTTGTCGCTCGATAAGATAGCCAGTCAGTCAGCCACTCACATGTGCTCTGCCTGTTTGTGTAGAGATGCCCCCATCCCTTGCACACACCCCTATGTACATAAATACATACCAATATACATGTACAAACATATATGCATAATCACAAGACCCCCATTAAATGCGTCAGCAAACCGCATTATTATAAACGCTGTAGGCCAGTCGTACACAATTTTACAGGCTGTGCTCACATTTATTTATTAATATTATTTTAACTTTTCAATAATTAACGCTTGCCCTGTTAAAACGTTGTCTGGTATGCATACAATGGAGATGAATGCGTATCGCGTATATCACCAAATAAAACAAAAATCACGATTAAACTCTACACTCAAAAATAATGGTATATAAATTGTTCAAGCAACTTTCGTCGTCTGTGTTTACGAAGTGATTGAACTTGTTTCAATGCATAATTAAACCATTTATAAAATCACAAACAAGAAAGAAATAAACAATTATAATTTATGGGCAAGTCTAAAGAGATTTTTTTAATGCAGGTTGTTTGTGTGTATGCCCGTCTTGAATATTCAATTGAAACTCATATATTTATCAATACTCCCTCGTTTTTGCTCTCTTTTTACTCCTTCTAGACTATGATCCTAAGGTGGTCGAGCAAAAGGAGCTGGCACAGCCGGCTTCGTTGCCGTTGAGCTATGTGCTGCGCTTTATCTCTGACGATGCGCGCAAGGAGGCTTCCACTTTTCTGTCCAATACCACCAGCAGCAATAACAACAACAACAATAATAATAATAATAACAGCAACAACAATAGCAGCAACAATGCCAGTAACATCGGCAACAGCGGCAATGCGGGTGGCAATGCAGAGCTTAAACGCAAGTTGGCCATTAAGCATCATAGCTATAGCATGTCATCGTCAAATCGCAGCAATACGCCCACAGGTATGAGACAAATGAGTGGCATTGTTAGTGTTTATGGAAACTAATTGCTAAAACTATTGTTTGCAGGCAGCGAAATGGACGAGGATGAAATGGTTGTCACCGAATCGGAGGACAGCAATGATTCTTGGACCACCGAGGAGTTTAGCTCGGAGTTTATAATGCGTTATGGCAGCAGGTACATTTCATTTTTGTATAACACCTTTAAAAACACTGTTAAAAACATCACAATTATTTATTGCCAGGCATTCCGGTGGCGGCAGCAATGGTACACCCGGCAACGAGAAACCGTTTGCGTGTCCCGTGCCCGGCTGCAAGAAGCGCTACAAGAACGTGAATGGCATCAAATACCATTCGAAGAACGGACACAAGAAGGATGGCAGGTTAGCATGCCGAAGCAGCAAAATGCAGCAAGCAATTTCAATCAAGAACACAAAAAAACTCATTTGCCCCCCATATTCCCATCCAATAAATTTCACAGAGTGCGCAAGGGCTACAAGTGCCACTGTGGCAAGAGCTATAAAACGGCGCAGGGCCTGAAAAATCATGCGCTCCTCACCCACAACACACAGCCGGACAGTGTCCTGACCACACAGCAGCTGGCCAATTTGACAGCAGCAGCGGCGGCAGCGGCAACCGCATCGGATTCTGTGGCCAGATGTAAACCTGACAACAACAGCAGCAGCAACAGCAACAATGCTGGCAGCAGTAGCAACCACAACATTAACAACAATGCAATACAGCGCAGCCAATCGCCATCACAGTCGCTGGGCTCGCTGAGCCCCTCCAGCAGCAACATGTCGAGCAGCACTAGCACCAGTTGTCACGGGAGCAATGGTTTGTCCAGCAATGCTGCCACTGCCAGCAATATGATGCAGCAGCTAAGTAATGGCAATATTGTGACGGTAACGAATTTGCCACAACAACAGCAGCAGCAGCAGCAACCATCGCTGCCACAGCAGCAGCAGCAACACCAGCCGCAGCCGTCGCAGCAGCAACAGCCGCAAAGCGCAACCTCAACCACAACAGCAACAACAGGTAACAGCAACAACAGTTTAATGCGCAGCACACTCGGTTTAGTATCCATTAAAGCCAACAACAACAACAGTAATAATGTTACCGCTGTTGCTGGCGGCAACAACAACAATGCCAAGTCCGTTAGCAATTTAATAGCTGCCAATGCAACGGCCAACAAAATACTCAAGTTGGCCACCAATGTGGCCAACGGTGTTGACATTTCGCAGCAGCACAAATTGATTGACAACAGCAACAACAGCAGCATGGTCAAGTCCAGCAACAATGTGAACAGTGTCACAACCGTAGCAACAGTTGCTGCCAACACTGGAACTAAAATCACGCTGCCCAATTTGGTTAATCTTGGCATATTGACGCCAGCCTCCTCGCCCACCAAGAACACACAGACATTGACATTTACCACAACGGCCAGCAATCATCAGCAGCAGCAGCAACAGGCATTGGTTGCCTCACTAACCAGCAACATTTTGCAACAGCAACAGCATGGTCAACAAAAGCTTCCAAAGACCAACATATTGTTGCTACAGGAGCCAAACACGGTGACCACACATCTTATCCAATCGCCACCACAGCAACATCATCAACAGCAACAACATGTGCTACCAATAAGTCCCACGAGCAGCATTAGCAGCAGCAAAAGCAGTTCACCAACGCCTGCCCAACAGCAGCAGCAGCAAGTGTTGCACAAAAACGTAACTACTACTGTCATGAAACAGAAACATGTCCTACTGACAACAACAGCAGCCACAAATGTTTCTAACGTTGTTGAACCCATGGACACGGATGAGTTGCCGCTAATTGTCAGCGCCGATACGCTAACGGACAGCAATCTAACAACAATTGTATCTGATGGCAAGGATAATATGTCATCGTCAATAGCAGCGGGCGTCACTTCGGGCACCATCACTGTGGCAGCCATTGAAGTCGTTGGCGCCGGTGTTGTTAACACCGAAACGTAGCCTATACTTAAAAAGCTACTAATGCATCGCAAGTACGCCCTGGAAGCGGCGCAGCAGCAACAAGTTTAGTAAAAATGTTTGCGCCGCTTTCTCGTATACGAAGAACAAATGGAAAAAAGATAAGGAAAACAAAAAAAACCAACCTAAAACATTCTAACAATTTGTACACTGTAATCTGGAACTATTTATGTTCTCACAGCTTAGTTTTTATACTTACTCAACAGTTTTTAGTTTAGTTATCGTATTAAGTTTAAGCCACGCCAACTCACCAAAAAACTTATTGGAAAACACACATTTCTTAGACTGCTTTATATTTTTGGCTTATTAGACGAACAGAATAATGTATAGATAGTTGTGTCTTTAACACTTTGTATTATGTATTATGGCAACAAGAATCGTACAGATTGTGCAATATGATTTTGTATACAAACATTTTTTAGTTAGCGATTAACGGCTGATCTCCTCTTAATTTAACTTAGACATACTTAAACAATAAACGTATAGACAAGAAACAATTGCAAAAGTAAACAACCAACAACATTGTAATAAAATGCGTAACAAATTTGAATTTAATTTACAAATTTAACAAAACTTTTATTGTCAGAGGCAGAATATATATATATATATACATACACCAAAATATACCTATATATTTTATCTTTATATGTGTAGTAGAAACTACTTTTTATAAACTGCAAAACACACACACACAAAAGTATTATATATGTTTTAAGCTTTAGCAAAATTAATATTATATTTACACAGTAACGTTTTAAGCTTACGAAGTTTAGCATTAGCCACAGACGTCTCATTATTTTTATGTATATTTAAGCTATAAACAAACATACATCACAAACACATACATAAACATTCATGCGTACACGAAAAACAAAACATTTTAATACTTTCCAATTTAGTGCAATATTCACATATATATATATATATATATATAGATATTTATAATAGTTTTGCTTTTAATGTTATTTTCATCTCGCAATTTTTTCACTATTATTTTTTCGTTTTTGATTTATTTTTGTTTTATCTTATTGGTTTGTTTTTGACTTTTGGTTTTTATTTTTATGATTTCGTTACTTCTTTTTCCTTTTCTCTCTACCTATTGCAGAAACCTCTTACTCCTGCTCACACAACAACAACAGCAACCACAGCAGCGATAGCAGCAGCAGCAAACTAACTGCAACAGCAGCTAAGTACACCAGGCCCACAGCAGCAGCAGCCTCAGCAGCGGCAACACCTGCTGTTGCAACTTCAGCAACTAAAACGCCAGCAGCAACAACACCCATGCAAATCTCGTACACCTTCATTGAGCACAAATATTCCGCCCTTGGTTTTAAAGAGAAATTCTTTTCGAATGTACGCGCTTCCAGAAATGCAACAAACTCCTCTGCAACCCATAGCGACAATCTGTCTGCGGCGGCGTCTGCTGTTGCTGCAGATGCAGCAGGCACAACTGGTGGCAGCAGCAGCAGCAGCAGCAATAGCAACGCCAACAACATGCTGGGCGCTGTTGCTGTGGGCCAAATGTGCGCGCTGCAGAACGAGCACATACATCAAAATCTCTACAAGAAAACAATCAACTAACACATATAAAGAGTGAGAGAGAAAAGAGAGAATGATGATGGAATCAGTTCACTGATTGGCTGTGATGTCAGTAGGCTTATTATGTCTATAGTGTTTTTGTATTTGAACGTAAGGCGGAGCAAGAGGATTCGTCAATAAGGCAGAAAGCAAAGAGCAAAGAGAACACATTTATATTTCTATAAACATTATTTTGAACACGTATTTTTACTAACCAGCCAACAAACCGAAACAAATCTAAGTTTTTTATATGATTGGCAGACGGCTTAAGGTACACAAATCAATCAAAACAGAAAACCTCTACACACTGCATTAGAAAATGAAAACAAGAAAAAAGTGAATGAAAAGAAAGAAAAAAAACAACCCATCATTAAAAATATTCGTAAAGTTTAGTAAATAAATTTTGAAGGTGTTTCTTCAACCTAGTCATTATCGTAGTTAAATTAAATATTTTGATTTACATGCATATATACAACAAAAAAAGTGTTACTGCCAACTATTTATTGTCAGCAACAAGTTCAGTTTGCTACGATTGTAATTGGTAAATAATATATTCATAATTATTTCATCAAATTGGCAACACACACACATAAAAGCAACTTCTGCTTTTTATATTAGCAAAATTTTTCGGTAGGCACGAAGCTAAATTTGCCAAAAACTTCGTGTAAACATAAACAAAAACAAAAAAAAAAACATAAAAATCGAATATGCAAGCAAAAAATATTAATAATAGCTAGCTACAAATTAAAAACATAAAAAAAAATTAAATCTGAAGAAAAACCAACATAAAAAAATGATCGATGAGAAACTTTCAAGCTTCAGCGAGTTTCCGTTTAGAACCCAAAATAACTCTATGGTAGTTATAGTATTATATGATATAATAATAACAAATATATATATATGTAGTTTTATGTGTGTACGTTTAGTTTATATACTTGCATATTGTTAATAATATATTGTATTTATGTATGTGCGTGTCTCAGTGTGTGTGTCTGTTCGATTATTAAATTGATGTTTATAATGTCTGAATTCAAATTTTGATCGTCCTTAAATGTAATAAATTTAACAATAATACCATAGCCTGTATGTTATATTTCTATGATGTGAGTCATATTCAAAGTATTTTATGCATGCATACAAAATTAACATAATTAAAAATTAGAAATTATTTAAAAACAATAAAAAAAACAAAAAAAAAACATCATAAAACAATTATGAAATATGAAAGCGCTTAAATGCCACCTAATAATATTAAAACAAAAAAAAACATAAAATAAAATCACTGTAATTGGGTTCCTTATGTACGAATAATGCATAAAATTGAATGCAAAACAAAAAAAAAATATGAAACTAAAAACGAAACAGAACAAATTAATTGAAATTTTTAATATACATACAATACCTACAATATACAAACATAAACATAATTATATATTATATATATTCGTAACCTATATAATATATAGTTTTTAGTAAACCTAAAGAAAAAGCCGCCAACCGCCAAACAAATTTTAAACGCGCATTTGCAGACGCCCAGCGTCTTAAATTAGACTACAATACGTGAAATGAATGTGCGACCCCAAACTAACAATATATGAATTATAATTAAGACCACACGCTTACGCGGCTTTAACTAGCCGACATAGTTTAGCTATCAACTTTTATACCAACAAAAATACAAACAAAATTTAATACCAACTCCTCGGCACTCCGAAGATTATTTATCCTTGCAGTGCGGTCGAAAGCAGCAACGTTTAGTCCGAAAATGTCCAGAAAACTACTTTGCTCAATAGTTAAGGTCCTTAAAACCGAGCTGCAAGGATAAAATAGAAATACTTTTGCGCTACAAAATGATAAATGAAAATAGGCAAACTGTAACTTTTTGGAAAACCAACTCAACAAAAACCCTCTATTGAAAAACAATAAATTAAAACATATATACCTATTTCTATATTTAAATGTATTTCATCTTATATAAGACTGCTGTTATGTTCGTAAATATATTTAATATATACTATAATTAACGAAAAATATATAAACATACATACACATTATAATAAAAATAAATCTAATATAATGAAGAAAAAACGAGAAAAAAAAAACAAATACAAGCTACATGAATAGTTAAATGTATTCATACTCTACCTATATACATACGACTATGTACTATACTATATATACATTTATATATATATATATATACTGTAATTTACTAAAATTCGTAATTATATATATGTAGAAAATTAATTAAAGCGTATGTGTATGTAATCATCAAATCAACTTATATTGTAACAAGGGCTAAAAGTTATAGAGACTTGATTTATAACGGGTTCAATATCAAGTTATCTAAACTACATCGTATACCGACATCATCATTATCATTATCATCAACAAAACAAAACAAAACAAAGTAGTAAAATATTCTCTTTTTGCTTTATGTGATCTAATATACATACAAAAACAAAAAAAGAAACATACAAAATTACATATATAAACATATATATCTACATATATGTACAATAAAAAGATGTCCTTGAAAGAAATATTTCACAAGTGTTTTTATTCGTTTTTGGTATTAAGTTCTCTCCAATAATGCCATCCAAACAAGAAACAATCGGCTTCAATTGAACTTTGAATAAAATATATATGTTTATTTGGTTACAAGTTTAACTTTGAGCGATATAATAAATATATATATTTCCTCTATATATATGAGTATAATAACGCCGCTGAAGGGCTCCCCATTTTAATAGTTACAATAACAATATTTGGTAAAATAAATAGTCCTATATTTGTAGTTGGGGAATGTTTTAATTTGTTTGTTTGGCATCTTTAGCGCCTTGCTTCAAGCGTTGCAATGGAATTGCAAATCTTCTCGGTCAGTGCCTGATCCCGGAGCAGCTGTATCTTTGTTTGCAGATCATACAAGCCATGCACATCCTTTTGCTCGAAAGCGCAATCGATTGCCTCCTCGTACAAGCTGCCAAACAGAAGAGATAGAGCTGAATCATTTATTTTATCAAAGATTATATATCGATTTACCTGGCTCGCATAAACCAATGCACCTTGCGTTTGTCCGGGCAGCGAGCAATATACTTTCGCGCCTCTCGCGCGTTATCCTGCTGAAGACAGACCTCGACGAAGGGCTCATAGCCAATGGGACTCTTTTTGCCCTTTGAGAACTTCTCAAGCTCCGCCCAGTTAAGCTTCTCGGCCATGGTAAGTATGCGCATCCACCAGTACCTGCGATCGGGCACCTTGTATTCGCTTTTAATTTTCTCCACCTCCTTTAGTTCGCCCATACGCAACAGCTCCATCATGGTGTCGTGTATGGACAATCCATGCAAGCAAACTTCATTGCCACGCTTAGCGGACAGCGTCCTCTGCAACTTTAACATGCGTGAAGTTTCGGCACAAAGTTCGGCCTCCACGGTGCATCGACCCTGAGCGTAACTATTGCCAATTAGCGACAAATTTGATTCTAGCCCCTCGCTTTCCAGGGCATTATTGAAGTGATACTCGGCAATGGCCTTGTGATCATCCTCCGTGTTGTATATGTCATAGAGCGCGGTCCGACTTGACTCCATCATGATCTTCTTGTACATATTCAAAGCCAATGGATATTCTCGTATTATCATCTACAAATTTAACGACTTAGTACAAATAGTAATTAGAGGTTTCAAAAGCTTACGTGGAAATTGGAGAGCATCATTTTCTTCTTGATTTCCAGCAGCACAGAAATAACTAGCTCCGTGTCGCCGGACTGCGTGGCACTTGCCACAGCCCGATCAAACTTACCCATCTTGAGCAGTAATGGCACATGTCGCGATGGTCGCTGCTCTAGTTCCAACAATTTAATGGCCAGATCATCGCGACCATTTTGGTGTGCCTTCTCTGCTATGTTGCAGAACGAAATGCCCTCAACCGAGGGGTTCTTGAATTTCTCCGTTATCTTGCGTGCCACTTCACTATCATCTGTAGTAATTATTAGTTAACAATGAGAAGTATTTAAAAGCTTTAAACAAACGTACTTGGATCACTCATGACTTTATGATAAGCCCAATGCTCCAGTATCCAAGATTCGGGTAGCTTAAGATGCTTAGCCATTTGTATGGCCACGGCATAGTTTTTACGAAAGACCAGACGACTTATGATCACCTCGGGATTCAAGTGAATAAATCTGAAATACATGTTTGTTAGAAAATCAGGCTCAAAAACAAATTCAGGTTTAATTTACTGTTTATAGGTAAGCGGCATTGCGATTTTCTCGTGGCGCAATGTATTTAAAACTCTTAATATCCTCAGAATGCGCATATACTCCTCCGGATTATGTTCCAGTATAAAACCCTTGCCAAAGTATGCAGTCTTTAAGAAATAAACATTATTATTTAAGTTCCCGTTTCTCTTTAACATTCAAACCTACCCGCATAAGACTCTTTTGGGTTACGGGACAAAATTCATAGGCTGCTGCCTCGATGCACTCATTAACCGCCAATTCAATGTTTGCTCGGCACATGCTCAAATACTCATCGGCCTTATAGGATTGCTCTTCGAATTTCTTTTGTGCCTCGAATAGATAGCTGGCCGGTTCCTGGCTATTAACAGCAAAGATGTTCTCCACACATTTTGGTAAACGTTGAATCATTTCGTGTGAGCTCTGGGTTATAATACGCACACCATCCATTTCGGCCACAAGAAACATAATGGGATCATATGGAAATTCACTTCTATCCGCATTGCGATTAACAATCAACAAATATGATGGATACGAGATGACAACAGCATCTGCATCAGCATTGTCCGTATTCATAATCCATTCAATTTGCAAGGGCATATCCTTGCGTCCGGTATCAAATTCGCAATACTTTTGCCGCATATCAACGCTGCCCAGCCAGAGCAATCCCGTGTTTGTATACAGAGCCAAGTGCTGATGATTGTATGACACAGAAATCTTGATAATGCGATCATGTGGCTTCTCGAAAAGATTGGCGGTAACAGTGCCAACTGTCTGACCATGTAAGAGCTTAATAACCTCACGCTCGCGACCCAGCAGACAATAACTATTGCGACCCTCGGTCACAATTTCCCAACAGGAGCAACTCGAGTTTGAATCTATCATCGAAAATAAGTTTAACGTAACATTACAATAGGGATCGTGTTTGCTTTCTCACTTGGTATATCGGGAAGCTTTCTTTCGGTTTTATTGCTGTTCTGCTTCAAGAAGATGCGTCCAGATGTTGTCATAACTGCCACACCAGTGCCTGCAGCGGATTGAAAAACTTTAGCCTCCACAATCTTTATGACACTTGCTTCGCCGCCAATGCTATACGATTCCTTCTCCTTGCCAAACATATCGTAGACGAAAACTTTGGCATTCTCTAGAACGCAAATGAGATCTTCAGTATCGGACCAGCCCATGGATATAAGTTTGCCATGATTCCACTGCATATGCAATTATAACAATTATTAAATATATTCTTTTCTTAGGCTAATGGATTTTCTTACCAAAATGTGCCCTGTCTCATTGCCAGAGGTATCAAATATCCTTATCATTGGCCTGGAAGTGCCTTTGACCGGTACCAGTTTTGTTGCATCGCGTATAACAGCCAGGGGTCCACCGTAGGGTGCAGCCACTACTTGCATATACTCTAAATCCAAATCGATTGGCCAATCAGGTGTTACGAGCTCCACTTTTCTGGGGGTGTGTTAATGCGCAAGGAATACATGCACAAAATGTACACACACAATATGCAGATATGCCGAAAAAAAAAATTTGCAATCAGTCTGAGTGATTAAGCTGTGGGCGTTTGACATTTACCTGTAGTAGTCCGGGCGCACCTTGAACCACTCTCCCGTATTGTACATAATTGGCATTTTGAAATGATTTATTTCACAATTAAACTAATCAAACAAAAATAAACAACTCGTCTTCAATGCAGAGTGCATTTTCCTTCAGCTGCACTTGATGTTGTTGCTAGAGAATACTAATTTTTGGGTAAATACTTTTTGTCACGAGTATTTTAAAGTACTTGAACGTGATGCTGTGACAAAATCTAAAGCAAAGCCAAAACAGCTGCGTTTATAAGTAATTCATATTGTTGCATTATATAATTTTGTATGCCATTTTATTAAATAATAAAATTGCTGGATGTTTGTTTTACTTTCATGTCTTCTGGCGTACTCAGTGACCCAATTTCATCATACAATCAATTGTGTCGTGTGTGGGCCCCGCATAAACACATCAACTCTGGTTCTTGCACATGTGAAAGGCCAATTTCAGCAGCCAGTATTAATCACTAAAGAAATACGCTTAAAGCAACTTAATAGTTTATTAATTTATTAACAAATGGCGGACACTAAGCAAACGGTTGTTGAGGGCGTGGAAGCACTAACTCTAAATGGCAAAGCAGAAACCGATGCAGTCGAAACAGCAACGGATGCAGGTGGAGAGGAAGCAACAACAACAAATGCGGACGATGTTGTAGATCCATGGAATGTGGCCAGTACGAACGATGCAGGCATCGATTACGATAAGCTCATAAGTATGCAATGCGCTTTCAACTAAAGTGTGCAAATCTTAAGACATTTGTTATTGTTGACACGTTGCAGAACGCTTTGGCTCGAGCAAAATCGATGAGGAACTTATCGCACGCTTTGTGAAAATTACGGGCAAGCCAGCTCATCACTTTATCAGACGCGGCATATTCTTCTCACACCGTGACCTGCACACAATTCTCACGCTACGCGAGCAGGGCAAACCTTTCTATTTGTATACGGGTCGTGGTCCTAGTTCGGGCTCCTTGCATATTGGTCATTTGGTGCCTTTTATTATGACCAAATGGCTGCAGGAGACGTTCGATGTACCTTTAATCATTCAGTTGACTGACGATGAGAAGACCTTATGGAAGGATTTAAAGATTGAGGATGCTATTAAATTGGCGCGCGAGAATGCCAAGGATATTGTCGCTATGGGATTTGATTTGAATAAGACTTTTATATTTAATAATTTGGAATTTATGGGGTAAGTTGCACTTGTGAATTCTTATAGTTCTTAAGAATTAATCTCTTGTTCCTTACAGTAAATGTCCAGCTATGTACCAGAATATCATACGCATACAAAAGTGCGTTACCTTTAATCAGGTCAAGGGCATTTTTGGCTTTGGTGATTCCGATATCATTGGCAAAATAGGTTTTCCCGCCGCTCAAGCAGCGCCGGCTTTATCAAGTACATTTCCCTTCATCTTCGGCAACAAGAAGGTGAACTGCCTTATACCCTGCGCCATTGATCAGGATCCCTATTTCCGCATGACACGTGATGTGGCACCACGTCTCGGCTTTCCCAAGTGTGCACTTATGCACTCCAGCTTCTTTCCGGCACTGCAGGGCGCCAAAACGAAAATGTCAGCCAGTGAGCAGAATTCCGCTGTGTTTCTAACCGACACACCCAAGCAGATCAAGAACAAGATCAATAAGTATGCATTTTCGGGCGGGCGCACCACGGTGGAGGAGCATCGTGAACTGGGCGGCATACCCGACATAGATGTGGCCTATCAGCTGCTTAAGTTCTTCCTGGAAGACGATGACAAACTGCAGGAGGTGCGTTTGGCCTACAGCAAGGGTGAAATGCTAACTGGCGAGATCAAGAAGCTGGCTATTGAGGTAGGTTAAATGAAAAACATCTGTTTTCTATTTACTAACTTTTTCAAACTTCTGCAGACTGTCACGCCCATTGTGGAGGCGCATCAGACAGCACGCAAGCTGATCACAGACGAGGTGCTCGACAAATACTTTGAGATCCGAGCACTTAAGTTTGGCAGCTAAAAGTGCTTTTATATGTACACAAAATAAATGTATTTATTGCTGGCACAGCTGGAAGCTTGTTGCACATTTGACGTCGCATTACGCTCGCTATTTATTAACTAAGCAAAGCTAAATATTTTGTGTTATTATTTTTATAAGCACATACAAAAGGCAAACAAACAAAACACACAATAAACAATAAACGTCTCGGATTTTGACCCACTTTGCAATAGTTGTAAAAAGGCTGTAAAAACTACCGAAACTTTAATTCCAAAGCGACGCGTCTGAGTTGCAAGTAGCTACTGGAGAACCTAAACTTTATACAAAACCCAAACTGAGTTAGGCTTCTGGAAACGCAGCTAAAACAATATGATTATTTTTAAGCCCTGTAATCTGAGAGTGAATGAATGCGTTTCATTTCTCTGCGGCGGCGTATTAATAATACGTTAAATTATTTATATTGAAAGTTAGTTGATATATTTTGATGTTAACTTGTTTTTCTTGCTGTTATTAGTTTTCCTAAGTGTAGTTGCTTGATTAGTTATGACGTCGATCAGGCTTAGCTTCAGTTAATGTAGTTTAATATCTGTTTATATGTACATACATATATCAATCATATACCAAAACTCTTTGCTATTGATATGTGTTGACGTGCATATATAATACATATATATATATTTTTTTTAATTAACCCAAAACACTTGTGTTTACACGCGTTGAATATATGTATACACCTACGACATGGAAGTATATACAGAGCTCGTCGTCTCACATACGAAGAATGCTGCTGCTGCTGCTGCTGCAAAGAAAAACTCAAACTGAAGTTGTGGCGACAACGATCCCATAAGCCAAACGCGACTTTAGCATTGCACACGCGCTCCTCTCACATCAACTTCATCATACAATACAATAGCAAAGAAATTAAGCCGCAACATTATCATTGTTGTTGCTGTTGTTGTTGTTGTTGTTGTTGGTGCGCAGGTATACAAAAGGAAAAGCCGACAGATCGAGTCGCGATCCTCGACTTGTTGACACACGTACAAAAGGGCACTTTGTCAACTGAGAAGTTCTTCGTTTCACTCTTTAAGAATCGATCAACTAGTTGACGCCAACAACTAGATGAGCACTTGCTCCAAATGATGAATAGATCGATTGCCACACAGCTATCATTCATTATCCAAAAGGAAATCGTGTTCAATGCAACTGCTATAGTTATCAGGTAAACGATATTAATGGACTCGGCATTATTCTTTACAAAGAGTTTTCACCAAAACGTTGAAGTTTCAAATTGGATATCTTCCTTTTTTTCTTCGAGTGTATGATCCCTGAAGAACGAAAGTGTTTTTACTTGTGAAAGCAGCTCTCGAAGATCATTGGCCTGCGACGGGTCATCGTAAGCAGACGTGAATAAATCGGCTTAAGCGATGAGTGATCAACTGTTGAGCGCCGCCGCGGACGATCCACCTGCACTTGTACCCACGCCCGTCTCCCTGTCCAGTGACTACATTGATGCAGAGCCAGCGGAGCAACCTGTGCTGCTCGAGCTGGGCGCAGCTCAGCCGGCAGCCAGTTTGAACTATACCCTGGCGCCGGATGGCGGCGGATTGCTTACGTACAGTGCACCACACACACATAGCATTAGCTATGCGCCAAGCCTATTGTCCAGCTATGAGAAGCACTCGCAGCAGCCGCATGCTCAACTGCTGGGAGGTCCTGGCTATAGCATAAGCATACCACAGACCGTATCCATGTGGCATGGTGCCGGCGGTGCAGGAGTTGCTCCCATTGAACCCAAACGGCCGGATCTAGTGACGGTGCCACCGCCAACGTATATGAGCTATCACAGTGGCGGTGCTGTCGAATTGGAGATAGCCAAGGAACATAATCCCGCTTGGCGCGAGAAAGCGCTGCAAATGGAGAAGGATTATAGACGCACCGCTTGTGATCGGGAACGCACTCGAATGCGGGATATGAATAAGGCCTTTGATCTTCTGCGCTCCAAGTTGCCCATTTCCAAGCCCAATGGTAAAAAGTATTCCAAAATTGAGAGCTTGCGGTGAGTCTAAAACTAAGATCAGACACAAAATTAAGTTTACATGGCTGAATATGTTCTATTCCACAGCATTGCCATCAACTATATAAACCATTTGCAGGCCATGTTGCGGGAGAATCATGCTCTGCCCGAAACGGAACTGGTTGCCTTTAGATGCAACAGTCGTTCCATGCAATTCGATGGCCAAGGACAGCTGAACAATCATTCCGGCAGCTATGACTATGATAACAGTGCCTCGGCTCCAACATCCTCACAGAACGGCTGCAATTGGAGCGGTGGCAGCAGCTGTTCCCCTAGCTATGAAAGCAATTCCAAGGATCATTGGAATACGTAGTTGTCCTAGCTGTCCGGACAGTTAGTGTTCAATTGCCAAAGACGAAGTGAAGTGCAGTTAAATAGGTTTAAGAAAATTGAATTTTCTAAATATTTATTCCATAAATGTTTTGAAAAAAAACGAATGTTTTTATTAGTATCGACTAACACTATGGCATTTAATATCAAAATAATGATAATATTGTGTACAACTTATCAAGTGCAATTTTAAACCATGTTTACAAGACTTTGTCTTACATAAAGACATAACAAAAAATAAAGAAAATATTATCAATTAAAATATATTAAGTTTTTCCACAAAACGTTTTGACACAACTTTTGACTTTTTAGGTTATATTTATTTAACGGTACACTGTTAACATTATACAGTTGATAATTTACATAGATTGTTTTAAGAAAAAGACTGTTAACCTAAAAAGTACAACAAACACAAGATATAACAAATTATTTTAGTCGATAATGGAATTACTGAACTGTTCTTTTAAAAAATAATAAGTTTTTAATACTTATTTTTACATGTAGCTGATGGGATGGTATCCAGAAAGCCAACTACTACACACTGTTCTCACACACGCATACACACAACTGTTTTTTTTGGGTTTAGAATTAGAACAGGATTTTTTTTTTGAGTTGACTCTTCGCAACAAAAATGGGGCGAATTAACAAAGGAGGAAGGGGTTTGTAGCATAAGCGCTTAGTTATCCTTCTTCATTCTGGTAGAGGTCATGCGGTAAATGATTGAATCCCGGCCGGGATCCATGGAACCGATGGCGTAGCAGATGGCCAACAGTGACAGAGCAAAGATGACCATGAACCAAAGGATGATGTTGAAAATTACGGGATAATCTTCGTTATAGTAGAGGGCCAAATTGAATTCGTTGGCCGCATTAACGCCGATAGCTTCACGCTTGGCACGTGCATTGGCAGCATCCTTGTCTGTGGACTGCACAAACAGAACCGAATCGCTAGACTTTTGTGCGGCAGCCAGCAGGCGAGCGATGGCAGCAGAGATAAGCTTGTTGGCCTCATCGAGAGCAACGGACTTCTCACCATGAGCCTTGGCCAGCCCATCGACTGACAGACGAATGATCAAAACATTTGAGGGCTTCATCATCTCGGCGAGGTTCTCGGAGGCGGCATTGATGAAACCAATTTCCTGCAGGAACTGCTTGTCAGCATTGTGCAAGGCAGGGTTCAGATGCTTTGTGGGCTTGGCCGCTGGTGCCTCAAAGTCACCAAAGCAGGCTTTGAACGATTGGACCTACAAAAAATCAAGTTAGATAATGGCTTGGCTCTGTTAACAAGCAACAACTTACACCCTCATCGTACTGTTCGAAATTGATGTCACAAACTGGCTCGTTAGCTGCCTCCAGCTCTGCAGCCAGTGCATTGTAGGCATGGCCAGCATAAGAGCCAGACAGTTCGTAGGTCTTGACATTGCCAGCGCTGGTGACATGGCTCAGACCCTCCACGTGCACGGCAATGACGCCCTTGGCTAGATTAAAGGGATCGTTGATGGTCAGGCCACTCCAGTCAGAGTCGCCAACGACGGCGTTGCCCATGGCAGCATAAAGAACATCACCAACATAACGGCTGTTCAATGGATCGTTGCCCTTGAAGCTGATCGCCTTGGGGCTGTTCAGCACGGTGAACTCGCCAGCGGCGTGAACTGCAGAATAAGTAAATAAAAACGTTAGTAGCTTTATGGTTTTTTCCAAGACACTGTATAACTGCCACAGATTCTGCGCAAGAAGCAGTGGAGCACCCCTACTTTCCTCCCCCTTTGACTTGACAGCAGAATCAATGGCAGTCACAGATAAAATAAATTTACACATTTCATACACAACGTTTTATGTTCAATGCATATTTTGGCAATTGATTTAACTTATTTACTTACTTGCTGCAATAAATAGCGAGAAAATGACGACGTTCTGCAACATTTTTATTTTTCTGCCAGCCTTTTAATCATATGACGAACAACTGCACAGAGAAAAACCTACTACGCTCCGACTGTCATGTGATGGTTATTACAAGTGCGTTTATCGAAAATAGTCCATCTCTAATGGTCAGTGTTGCTTCGCAGTTAAGCAAAGAGTATATCAAACAATGACGTCACAAACTAAACGCATATTTAGCTTTACTTTAAGAAAACTGGCTAATACATAAAGTAGATGGTTTGTTTCAGGATATAGTTAAATATTGCATGTCATTTCGCAGGTTCTTGGCCTTGTTTGTTAACTGTGAATACGTTTAATTGCATCAAAGTACTTTTGGTATTTTATGTTGATATCAAACTGAATTTTCAGTATTTTCAGTATTTTTACGCCTTTTGTTGACGGTCACAAGTTTTTGCGTTTGTTTTTGCAAAAGCAACAATAAATCGTGTAAAAAACACAGATTTTGTTTGGTTTTTTACAATGATTTGGTCCTTGGAGCAGGTGGAGGGCATGCTAGGCGTCCTTAAAACCTCACCGGACAAAACTGTAATTTATAAATGTCTGGTAAAGTTGCGCACAGATGTGGTTAAAGATAAAGATGGCATTGTGTTGTTTCGAACTGCAGGGGGCGTTCCGGTAATGGTTCGCCTGATTAGCAAACTCAATGAAAAGATCATGGAAGTCGTTTTGAGTATATTGGGAAATTGTTGCACAGATGATCAGGCGTGTATTGAGGTAAGTTTATTTTAAAAAAAAAAATATTAAAAAAAATAAAACTGAAAATAAAAATGAATGTAGTAATATTTATATTGTTATTTACATGAAACTAATATTTATTTACTTTATTTTAAATAATCAACAGGCTGTTGAGTGCAAAGTGATTGCGCCGCTGATAACGATCTTGAAAACCATACCCAATTCGTTGATTCAATGTCGCGCTTGCCGCATGCTTGGCAATCTGGCCAAGAGCAAAAAGGCCTCATCCTTTCTAACGGTACATTATGGTGCCATAGCGCCTGCGATTTGCCATATTATTGAATCGACGACAGCGGTGCAAACAAAAATAATGGCATTTCGGGTTTGTCGCTTTCTGCTCGGCAGCAATCAGTTCTACAAACACTTTTTGGTCTCCAATGGATTTCTGCAGCTGATGAAAATATTTGCGGCCGTGATGAAGAACAACGAGGCGCCCAAGGAGACGCCGCAGGACATTGATGTGTCGGCTCTAATTGGTCTGAAACGTAATCAGCATCGTGAAAAGTATTTCGAGGAAGTTGCTCGCAACTTGGAAGGTGTACGCAGCGACATCTTTGACTATCAAATGCTTAAGAATTCCACACGAAACTGTGAATATACAATGCCCAAGGAAAACGATGCCATTGAGCTGGCCTATGAGATTCTAAAATGCTTGATGCTACTCTCTGCTCAGCAGATTGGCATGAGAGTTTGGGAGGTGAGCATGGAACTAAGTCTAACTTGCTTCTGGTGCAGCTATTAATCAATTTTCAATTCTTTTAGTCTCTCTCGCGAAACACTTCCCTTTCACCCATTGTGTACTTTGTTAAGGAGGACAGCGAGCAACGATCAGCGTCACTCAAGATACTCTCTAACTTTTGCAAGGATCCATGCGCATTTTACATGCTGAGTACGGCAGATTCGATTGTGGCTGCCTGTGAGCTGCTCATGGCCGTTAATATGACTAAACCGCTTTCGGAAAGTGAATGCCGTCATTGCGTCAATATAATATCAACCCTTTCCACCGATGCCTGCAGCCGTTCCAAAATCCGACGCTGTGGTGCACTACGCAAACTGGTGGCCATGATCCGTGAATCGCATTCTCAAAGCGAACGTTCATCGGTAAGTTGCAGCACTCCTTACTAAGATGCAGCTTTGTAAACTCTTTAATTGACTCTTTTAGCTGTTTTACATTCTGAACAACTTTCAATATGACAATCTGAGTATGGAGCTGTTGCTGCATGAAGGTCTGGTGCCGATGCTAGTGCGCGAATTAAATGATTATCTGACCAGTGATGAGGAATACCACAAGCGTCGTTACGAGGAGCGTACGCAGGGTTTTAAGAAACGCAAATTAACTGATACCACAACGCCAGAAACTCTCAGCAAGGTATTTGTTTAACAAATATTCAAATCACGTACTTTAAACTAAGCCTGTTCTTTGCAGTTCTCAAAGACGCAGGATGCGCAGTGTTCGGACTTTGACTCGCCAAGCAGTTCGCCACGTTCATATCGAACAACCAGTCCATGTAGCTCGCGTAGTATGTCGCCGACATGCTCGAATCTCTTCAATAACGATGAGGATGAAGACTATTCACCTGCTTGCAGTGACGATGATGACGATGAGGATGATGTGAAGCCTAGCAATGACACACGAGAGTCTCGCATAGCCTCGAATCGCGCACAGCCTGAGAATGTATTGGATATATTGAATTTAATTGATGAGGGCCCCGAACCAATTGACGAAACCCTGTCCGACAAGGAGGATCTGGATGAACTGAGCTCCGATGTGCCACCAAAACTGGCACAGTTACGCCACCAGCAGTCGGGCGACACTATCGATGTAATTGAGAATCTAATTTATCGCATTACGTTGATGATCAACAAGCGGCCGGAGTTGGGCAAACCAGAAACGCTCGATACGCTTATCAGGGCCATAAACCTGTTTGGTGCCAACAACAATTTTGCCAATGCTTTAACAAACATTCTGCTGTAAGTTTATAGACTTGAGGGCAATTGTAAGCAGAACTAATTTGATATTTCCTCTTACAGTGAAAGCCAGTTCTTTGCCCAAATCATCAAGCATGGCGTTGTGCATCAGCTTTATCAGCTGACCAAAGTAGAAGAGGTATGTATAAAGTGTTATGTAAATTTCAAGTCTTAATGAATTCGATTATTGCAGATGCGCAAGGATGGCTTTGCATTTCTGGAGACCCTAACCAATGTGGGTGAATCCAACTATGGCAAGGAGGAGCTGGTGCGTCTACTACGCTGCGATGCAGATCTTAAGGCACAACAACGTGCTGCCATATCCGTGGCATATATAATAAAAAGTCATCGGCTGCTCTATCAGTTTCTATATGATGGAAATGCGCTGACTTTGTTGTTCGATCTGCTGTTGCGCAAAAGGAGCGACAATCTGTATGCGGATGAGGCAGCCGATGCAGTCACTGCCATGTCGCGTTTCACACTTGGCATCATGCTGCCCGAGTCGGAGAAAGAGGATGATATAGATGTTATGTGTCCGACCAAATGGAATGCAACTGATGATCCACTGCATAAGGATTGCGATATGCGTTTCCTAGTGCAGGCAGATGAAAGTAAAGCAACAGCAGCAGGCGCCGAAGCTGGAGAAAAACTGACGCTCAGTATTGGCTTTAACAAGCAGGTGCTCTGTGATACCAGCGATGTTTTCAACAAGATGCTCAATAGCGATTTTCGTGAGGGTCACGATGGCGAGATCCAATTGCGAGATTATACGGCCGATGGACTGCGCTACTTCCTCCATTTGATTAACTGCAAGTTGCCCCATGTCAACACGCCCGACTATGGTGCACTGCTACAGGCTTTTGAAATGTCGCGAGTGTACATAATGCCCAGGCTGGAGGAGCTGCTCTACGAGCGTCTTATTGAGTTCCTGGACTCGCAGAATTGCTTGCGTCTCTTGGAATGGGCATTGAAAAACTACCATGCGGAGCTTACCGAAACTGCCATCAGCTACTATCTATGCGCCTCGCTACCCGCACAAGATAAGCTGCTGCTGTTTCGTGCCGCCGAGGATTCTATATATGCCAGCGAGTGGTTCCAGCTGCTCAACGATGCCGTCTACGAACGTTGTCGCAGCACCGGCTATTAGCTAAGAGCTTATACTCCTTCTTCTTTCATCCTCCTCACCCGCCAACATGTGTAATATATGAATACTTGTGATTGTTTATGCTTGATTGTTAATGTGTCTGTGAGATTGTTTGTGTGCCAAATTCCAACAGTTAAATTTGTGGTCGAATGTACCAAACAATTCCTATACCATATTGTGTGTTTAATATTCCAGCCAAAAACTATACCTTCTTGCTTAACTACAAATAAATAATAAGTGTAAGATAAATGACAACTCTTTACTTTCTAAAACTACGGAAAATGCCAACTTCTTACTAGTGATTTAATTATTCAGCCTAAAAGTATGCTGTAAACATTGCCCATTGATTTCTGTTTCGAGAATAACGATTACATCAACATTTAACTACTTTTAATGGATTCATAGTTGGGCAGTGCACAAAATTTCACTGCCAGCCAATCCGCTAGTGGTGCTGGACTTATTTGGAAGAGCCAACGATAGATTCTATAGCGCCAGGGCTCGTGAATATACAGAGTTTTGGGTTGATTGCTGGTGAGCGCATCCTTGAACTTGTCCAGCAGAACGTTATCTTGCAGCTGATTGGGTTGCTTAAAGCCCGTTAGAATGCTCAGATACTCATTGAATCTTCGAAAGTAGTTGCCATAATAAGCCAGCTGCTCCTCACTAAAGCCCTCCAGCATTTGCTGAGCATGCTGCTGCTGGCGTGCAGCAATATTGCTGTCCAACACAAAGGAGCCGGGCACAAAGTTAACCACCTCCATGCCATATTGTTGCAGCTCAATGCGCAGCGCATCGTTCCACACCCGCAGGCCTGCCTTGGAGGCCGCATACGGCGCCAAAGCGGGCAGCGCCTGGAAGCCACAATGACTGGTCACATTGATAATGCGTCCACGATGCTGCCGCAGCAGTGGCAACAGCTGTCGCGTCAATCTCATTGTGCCCAACAGATTGCAATTGATCTGCAGCTCAATCTGCGCCGGTAGCTGCCATTCAAACTCTCCAAAGCACATGACACCAGCATTGTTCACCAAAGCCATTAGCTCATAATCCGTATGATTCAAAAACTTGTCCAGTTTGAGCTGTATTTGCTCTATGGAGGCGGGTTGCAGCAAATCCAGCTGCCAGGTGTGTAAACGCTGCTGCTCCTCGGCCACAGCGCTCATTTGCTGCAGCAGACGCGCACCCGGCGAATCCAGATTGTGGCAACAACAGATAACAGTCATCTTTAGCGCCTTGTAGCAGTAGACGGCCAGCGAGTGTCTGTGTATAATAAACCTTTTGTATTTCTCGCACAGCTCAAGTTGTCTTGCCAACTTACCCCAATCCCGAATCACAGCCTGTAACCAGAACCACTTGTCGCTCTCCCACACCCAGCTGCCGTCTACCCAAGCCGAGAGTGCGCTTCAAGGCGCGCAGCAATTGAGCACAGCTACCCATATCGTTGGCAGTTCCAGAACAACTGAAATGCTCTTCCAGCCGCGAAATGATTAAATGCAAACAAAAGAAATACATGCAAAACGAACCCGAAATTTCAAATCAACATACATACATATGTATGCATTATCTGTATCTCTTTTTGTTTATGTATATTCGTACAGAAATACATATAAATATATGTATATAGATGCGTTTGCTTGTGGCTCGCACACTTTAAGGCTTACCTGGGCTCTTTAGGCTGGTGCCAACAACACAAAGAAAATGTAATCGCAGCTGGTTTTTTTACAATATTGCAGTTTAGTCAAGTTCATAATAATATTTGAAGTCAGCAAGTTAATGAAAGTTTTAAGGTCCAGCCTAATTTATCTGCTTCTTATCACACTGGCTGAGCCAGCATTTTATACGATTTGCAATTGTTTCAAGCACATCCGTTTCAAAGCTGTTAGGTTAAAGGAAAAGAATGAACAGTGTTTAGTTGGTTTTTAGGTTGTTCTGTATTATATTTTATTTCTCTTACTCAAATTTGGTGTTTATTTTGTTGGTTTGTTTTTTGTTTTACACCATTAAGAAGTGCAATGTTTTTAATTCGTTTCTGTTTACAAAGAAATTTTGTGAATTTTAGTTCAACATTTTTGATGCGTAAGCGGGGAAGGGCGGTAAGTTAGGGAGGAATTATTCTTTATAATATATATAGATATACATATATCAAATATTGTTGCCTGATTTGCATTTGCTTTGTTTGTTCACACATTATTGCATAATACACATAATTACATATTAAATAATTGCTTTGCGTTTTGTTTTTTGTTTTATCAATTTGTCATTTCTTATAAATTTTATTTGAAAATAGAGCGCATTTTGCGTTTAGTAAAAATATATTTGGATTTTTTTTGTTTGTTTTTTACTGCGCCTTACATATTAATTAGTATAAGTATAGTATTTCAAATTCTCACTTTCTCTCTCTCTCGTTCTCATTCATTTTCCCTATATCAATTTGTATCAAGGCAACGTACTTTTTGTTTACATTTATTTGTTTACTTTATATTTTTAAATGTACAATTTTAAAACCGGCTTAGTTCGTTTCATTACACGTTCTTGTTTTTATTATTTTTATTGTATTTTATTTAACTTGTTAATAATAAATATCACAACGCATTCTTCATATACAACATTCCTCATCTTGTTTCTTACACATTTTTGTTTTTGTCCATACACATTATTAATATTATTAATATTCACTTAATCATTTACAGAATTGTTTGTTAAATTTTGTTGCAAAATGTTTAGGCATATATAGTTAATCTTTATATATATGTATGTATAAATAGTTTCTATGTATATTTTTTTTCAAAAAACACACGCTAACGAAAATGGTTGAAAAATTGCACAAAAAATACAAGTATATATATATATAGTATATATAAATCGTTGTTGTTTTATAATAGTATAGTATGTATATAGATAAATTGACAGCAAATCATAAATTAAAACATAATAAAGATAATAATACAAAAGCAATTACGTTTACAGTTTATACGTGGCGCGAAAATAACAATAATAATTATTATTATTTTAAAAGAAAATCATATTTAATAAGTAGATGAACTATTTTCGAACCAGGCTGCCAACAAGACCCAGATCCTATATACGAATACATATATGTATATGTCCAGACCGTCGCACGACTGGTTAGGTGGGCGTGGCAGCCAAGTATTCGCCTTCGTTCGTTTACATACAAAATATTAAGAGAAAACATCGACGTAAAAAAATCCTTAATTAAATTAACGTTCGCTTTGTAAACATAATTGTTGCACGTATATAGACGTGTATATATGTATGTGTAAATAAACTTAATATATAATTGTTGTTGACTTTAGTTAGCGGCACACTGTAGTAGTGTGCGCCAACACCGCCACGCACCCTACAACACTGGTTATAAGCTGACCAGCTTGGACGGCTCACTTGTGGGCGTTGGCAGCTCCAACGGAAATTTGTTTTGCGACGAGCACGTGGGCACCAAGGGCCCGGAGACGGGCGTCATGCCAGTGCCACCAGCCATCAGTGAGTCAAAGTTGAAATATTCCGCTGATGGTGTCTGGATGGGCACGCCCTCAATCTGTGTGGGTGCCTTTCTGCCATCTATGTTGTTGTTGCTGCTGCTCGGCACCAATGGCTGCTCGAACGTATTGGGACGTGTCTTGGGTATCAGCTTGCTGTTGTTGTTATTGTTGTTGTTGAGTGCGTTGAGCGTGGGGCTGGCAATGCCGCTCATGACGCTGCCAAAGGAGCCAAAGCTGAGTGGCGCTGTGCCCGTTATGGGCGTGCTTAGGGACGAAACGGGACCAGTCGGTGTCGTCAGTGATGCATTGAACGTGGCAATGTTGGGCAGCGCACAACGTTTGGCCGCCGGCGGACCATCCTGATCCAACGATGAGCACGAATCGAGACCACCATCCTGTGGCTCATGTTTAATGTGCTGCAACAGTTGCTCATTGGTTAGAATCGGCTTGAGATCAAGCGGTGAATTACTACGACCCGTCGAATTGAGCGATGCATCGAAGCCGGTTATGGTGCCGCAGCTGCTGTCATTGCTATTGCTATTGTTATTGTGATGGCTGCTATGATTGCTGGCCGTGCTGCCAGCACTTAGTATTGTTGTCGGCGCAATCAGGCCATTGCAGGTGACCACACTCAACATATCGTCGCGCACCTTCTGGCAGGTGGGACGATGCGCTTGCAGCACATACTCCAGCTGATGTTTGGTCGCATTCAATATCTCGATCTCCTTCTTCATATCGTCGCCCTTCTTGATCAAGAGATCAACCTCATCGGTCAGCTCGTTTGTCTGATCGACACGTCGCTTGCGACAACGTGCCGCAGCCAGCTTATTACGCTCGCGACGTATGCGTCGCTTCTCCTCCTCCTCGGGCGACATGTTGGCTGACTTGTTGGGCCGGCGACCGCCGCCGCGACGCGCTGGCGTGGCACTGTTTGAGGTAGTTGATGAATTGCCGCGTCCAGCGCTGTTAACTGCAGCGAGAGCAGCTGTAAAATTATTGGCCGCTGAGCCATTCGAACCATTATTGTTGCCCAGCATATGGCCGCCATTCTGATACGAGGTGCTATCCGTAGCGGCACTTGCTAAAAAAAACAACACAAAAACATTTAGATTTTTGATTTTTTATATTTTTAAGTTCGACTTACAAGAATCTGTTGTGCTTTGGTCATCGTTCAGCTGGCCGTCTCTCCACGAACCGTTTGAATCCTCGGAATCGCTTTCGGCAACACTGCCACAGTTGAGGCCAAGTAAATCGAATGGTATATTGGCTTTTAAAGCATTTGTATTGACCACATTCGACAAGGACACATTGCCGGCTGTTGTTGTTATTGTGTTGCTGATGCTGCTTGTTGTTGTTGTTGTTACTGTTGTTATTGTTGTTAACGGGAACATTGCACAACGATGTCAGCGGCGGCGGCTTGAATCCCGCCTGAAACGGCACACTCTGTGGCTCCGAGGTCAGTTCGTAGATGGTCTCCTCAATCGTACGCAGCGTTGTTGGCGTCAGCGTTGGCGTTGTCAGCGTTGGTGCACTCTGCATTCCATCAAATGTAACGAGCTGTAAAAACCAAAAAAACAAAAATAAATAAATTTCAAAACTTTAATTAGTAAAATTATTTCAGAATCATTGATTTCAAGTCAAATATACGATGCCTTAAAAGTCTTTCTACCGGTTAGGATTCAAAAGTCACAACTGTTATACTGTTATATTAAAAAAACACACACGCTAACTGGTCACACTGCTGTCACTGCTCTCTTCGATAATTAATCGCTGATGTTTATCGAGATCTGTCATCGTACCTGCTGCATAAAAAGCTCACTAGCCAAAAAATTTGCAATTTCGCTGGCACTGTCCAATGCTAATTTATCGCCATTTATTGTTGTCGCAGTTGTTGTTGGTAGTTGCTGCTGTTCTTGTTGTTGTTGCTGATTATAATTAATGTGCGCACAATTATTATTATAATGTTGTTGCTGCTGTTGTTGCTGCTGCTGCTGTTGTTGCTGGCTTATAAAGCTTTGCATTTGGCACATGGCAGCCATTGCTGCTGTCGCGTTGGCGTTGCTATTGCCGTTAATATTCACAGTAGCAGCAGTTGTTGCTGCGTGCATGTTGCCGCGTGCATTTAACGTCATGTTGGCGTTGTTGTTGTTGCTGTTGCTGTTATTATGGGCATATGTTTGCTTTGGTTGTTGCTGTTGCTGTTGCTGGTAGGCTGACTGCGTGGGCGGCAACTGTTGCTGACGTAACAGTTGTTGCTGTTGCTGCAACAGCTGCTGATTGTAGTATTGTTGTTGGCTATACTGTTGTTGCTGCTGCTGTTGCTGCTGCTGTTGTTGCTGCTGCAGCTGATTGTATTGTGCTGCATAGGGCAGCTGCAACTGTTGTTGTTGGCCATACTGTTGCTGCTGCTGTTGCTGTTGCAACTGTTGCTGATAGTAGGGATGGTAGCACGCATTATGCGTTCTACCATTTAGATTTTTCATCATACCGTGCCGTTTAGCTTAAGGACTAGAGCTTAATAAATATCAAGTATACGTTGCACAAAATATAACGTATACGTACACAGTTCGTATCTATGTTTCTGACTAGTTTCGTATTGGCTTCTCTTAATGTCTAATAACAATATTCAAGTGGACAACAAGCAATAAATATGTACTTAAAATTCGATATTCAAAGTTAAATTAAATATTTACAGCAAAACTTTTCTTGGAAAAGATGCGAATGAGAAATATATGTGAATACAATCTAGTTGTTGTTGTTGCCCTGTCTTATATGTTTGTTGTTGTAGCTTTGGGGCGCCAAAAAAGTTCGTTCGTTTTTGTTTTGTTTTGCTTGTTTTGTGGTTTTTGCGTTTGCCTTTTTCGTTTCGAATTGTTCGTTGTTCGTTTTTGGCATTCAATTCGTTAGATTTCGATTATTTCTCTCTATTTCTGTTCGTGCTTCTCGTTATTTACTTTCCGGCGGCTTCAGACGCTTGACAATGAGCAGCGTTTGCCAATTTCGCAAGGATTCCAAATGTGAGTACAATGCAAACATAATAAATTCAATTCGATAATCGTGAAGCACGTGTTTCAATAGCTTTTTGAAAACTACAAATTATTAAAATTAGCACGAAAACTGCTTTTTAATTGCAAGCAATTTGCTCAGATTATATAATTATGTTGCTGCTGCCGCTGCTGCTGCTGCTGCTGGGTTTTCTATATATACAGTTTTCGCTAGTTTGCGCTAGTTTCTTGGCCCAGCAATAATAATAATAATTACACTTGTGTGCCAAGCAAAAATTTGTTTTTTCTTCGTTTAACGAGTCTCGCGGGAAACGCCTCTAACTGAACTATTCTTTTTACATATGCTTAACTATATATATATATATGTACATAATCCATGCGATTTTTCTTTTTTTTTGTACAAGTAAATTCCTTTAAATATATATATATATATTTGATTGATTCGTTGCTGTTTTAAATAAGCTTTTGCGCTATTTTCTTCTTTGCAAGAAACCGAACAATATACAAAAACACTATTTTCCTTCTTTCTTTTTGCAATATTCGTTTTAATGTGTCGTGTTTTTCGCTTTTCCTTCTGGTTTTCCAAATTTATTTTCGTTTTTCGTTATTTTTATTTCGCTACAGCGCGCGCGATCCACACAGAAAGTTTTATCCGCTTTTATTTTATTTTAATTTTATTTATTTTTTGCTTCTTTTGTTGCTGATTTATATTCCCTTCTGCGTGTGTGTGTGTGTGTGTGTTTTTGAATTTGAAAATAAATTCTAAACTTCGATGGTTCGTTGTTCGTTTGCGACTGAGCGAAAGAAATTGAAATTGGCAGAAAACGATTCTTTAGATTTGATTTTCTCAGATGAGTGCTGAGAGTATGAGAGAATTTTTTTCTCTCTCTCTGTTCTCCTGAGTGTATGAGTAAATTAGACGACAACAACAATATCGTTTAGCAGCTAAGCAAATCGAATAAATTTCAAAATGTGTGCGCTGCTGCCTGACTCTTAATTGAGGCAGCAACCCACACGACCAACAAAAAAACAACAGCAACAAGAAGCAGAAGCAGCAACAGCAACCCACGCCGCACAGCAGCAACAGTTGCTGCCATAAGTTTTCTATATCAATACTGCCCCATTTGAACGCAGCAAATCCGAAAGCTAGAGTTATGAAATTAAACATTTGCAGAGCTAATCATAAACAATTACGATTGTAAAATTGCTAGCAACAATAATTTGCTTTGTTTTTTCCCCTTCTTTTCTTCAACACTTGCTTGGGTTAAACGTTTGTTGGCTGTCATAAATTATCAGCTAATAACTCAATATAACACTAGGCCCCGCCCCCTTTTTCTTCTGGCTGTCTGTCTTGAGGCATTTAGCAAGAGTTATGCCAGACTACACACGCATTTGTTGTGTTTTCTGTGTATTTGAATGCGAAACGCACAAAACAGGCAAAGATTTCTCAGAGCAGGTGTTTTGTCAGCGGCAATAAACAATAACAATAATTGTATTTTATTTTTTTTCGTAGAGCTCTGTAACTAGGCGTACGACCAACAACATATTTGCCAGTTTTTGGCAAGTGTTTATTTTTAGTTAGGCCTCAATGCAAATTAGCAGCAAAAGCTAAAAGCAATGTTGGGACATTGATCCTTAGACTTATCGCTTGGCATTTCCTTTCTTTGCTTAGCCAATAAAACGAAATTTATTCTTTGTTGGTTTATCTTTTTTGATGTTAAGCGCTTTATTGTTCATAATTGTAAATATTTAAACAAATGCGACTTTCAGTTTAACCCACTTTTTCTTAGAGTCGGCAGGAATAAACTAAAGCAAATAAATGTGAAAACGATTTCGACAACACTTGCCATTTGCCAGATGAATCAGCCAATTTAGTTGAATTAAAAATATATATTAACAATAATATATAATATAGTAGTAGTATGTAGATGACAAACACTTGCGTGTAAACGTAATTGTCTAAATTGAAACGAGCTCACTTGACGCAGCTATATACAGACTATATAGTAGTCTTATCACAACCAAAGACCCAAAGTTCAGGTCACGTGGGGTCAATTGTGCTGCGACGCTCGAGCGAGCACAAAAAATTATATACTACACGTTTTTGTATATGAGAAACTGACGTCGTTAAAGATGTTATTGGGTGTTTAAGGGCTTTTTAATGAAACTAATTATGCATTAGACAATGTGGTAATAAGAGTTTATTAAAGAAAGAACCAAGTGTGGGGAGAAGCTTGGCGTAAAGTTCGAGAAGCTTTCTGCAAGCTTTTTTCTTTGTTTCTTAGTAATCTTCTGAACTTTTGTTGAAGCTTTAATAGTTAAGCTGCTTTCTAAGCTTTAATCTCAAGTTTATTTTAAGAGTTTTTCTTAAGTTTCTTTCTAAGAATTTTCGCTTTTAGTTGAGCTTTAACCAAAGCTCCTAGTTCAAGCTTTTGATCAAGCTTCATTGTTATTTCATGCTTTCTAAATTATCACAGGGTATCTATATAGTAGGGCATTGCTTTTTAACACCCTTATATTCATACACTTAATACATCAATTGGCTGACTAATATGTATGGAGTGCAATGACGACTTGTAAAACTTTTTCTGATTACTCTGGCAGGCTTGATAAGGCAAATGTAAGTTAGTAAATATATATATATATAGATTAAATCGAACGAAGAGAGTGCAGAAAAGCTACAGTAATGATTGTCAAGAGTAAACACTACAAATGAATAGAATTAACTATTAGGAATATATATATACGTATATTAAAACACTTGATTAAATAATCAATACAATGTGATTTGTGTTATTGTTTGGCAAGCGAAAGTTGAGATGGCCTTGAGATTAATAAGTTCACTTTTACGAGTTTGCACTGTGTTTGCTTTCTGTGTGTGTGTTTGTATTTGACAAATACTTGAGGCAAGTGAGGGTTAAGAAAACCAAAGCAAAAAAAAGGAAACGACAACAAGGTTTGTTGTTGTTGCTGTTGCTGCTAGTATAGCTGACGTGTTGAGTTATTTTTAAGCTTATTTTAGCCAGACAATGACGCAATGAAGCGAAATACAAACGAAATGCAAACAAACTTGGCAGCGACAAAAAGCGATGACAATTTTTATTGTTTATATCAAAAGTGGCGAATAAACTCAAAACTGTTAACTTAACAGTGTGAGTGACAGACGCCAGACCAGGCTGCTGTTAACTCAATGTTAAATGCAAATGTTAAAGTGGGATCATCTTAAGTGTTATGTTAAGTATTTTTTTTTAACGCTTTAGTATAATATATAGATATGGAGAAGCTTGTTTAATGCATTTAGAGAATGTTTGTTGCATTTTTTTTTTAACACAGCGCGTGCTGTGATTTAAGTGCTTTTAACTTTTATTCACAATACTTATTTTAGCCATGTGACGCTGATTTTTTTGTTGTTGTTGTTTTGTTTTGTTATTCAATTGCATAAATTAGGCGTTTCGCTAGCTAAAATTGTTTATACATAGATGCATTTAGATGCTGCCAATCGGCTGTTGAAGGTTGCAAAGCAACATCTTATTAGAAATGCGCATTTTTTTTTTTGATTTTTGATTTCTAATTGGCAAAAACAAAACAACAACAAAAAAAGAGTTGCCAGAGCTAAATGCGCTCAAGTGCAAGTAATTGTCGTGAGTTGTTTGCAATGTCAGGCAACAGAGTTGACAAGTTCAAGTGCACGCGGCCAGTTAGTAGGCCAGTCAAATCATGCCAGAGTTGCCATGCATGCGTACAGTTTGCACTTCCCGCATTATGCGATAAGCACACCAACACACACACATATACAGAAATATTTTTTATTTTTGCATAAGCAAATTTCTGCGAATACAACAATTAATGCAAAAAAACAAAAAACAAAAAAGAGAAGCAAAAAATCATTTTTTCTTGTCTTTAATATATTTTTTTGTTTGTTTTTTTATATATATATATATATATTTCTGCCTTCACTGGAAAGGAGAACGTGACCGCAATGCCGTAGTGAAATTTTTATTTTTATTTTTTTTTGTTGTATTATATTGGAGTGGGTAGCTCGCTAAAGTGCTGAATGCTTCGCCTCGCCTTGCCTGGTGTTTTGATAAAGCCTCAGAGCCAATCCCGAGCCCCGGACTCCCGGTCTCGCTTCCGCGCCCAATGGCCAGACACTGAGAGCTTTTTGTAGCAAAGTCAATGCCCGGACAGTTGCCTCCAGTTTTTTTTTTTTGTTGTTGTAATTTTATTTATTTTGCCGGCCTTTTTCGGGCACGCAAACGCCGCTTGACCATATGCCATATAATAAGATATATATATATATAGATATGGATACAAATCAAGCTATTTCGTATATGGAAAGACTTTACAAAAACCCAACAGACGGGAAATGAAAGCTGTTAAATGCTAACATACAACATTCTGTTAAGCTTAAATCCTTTTATTATTTATTCTGCTAAATGCAATTAACCCCTTTTTTTGCCAAGTGCATAATTATTTACGTCTGGCATTTAAAAATCATTTGATGTCCATTTTTGGAAGGCAAATAAATAAAAATAAAAAAAACGCCCACACAAAACCTTGCGCTGGGTTTAAATTGAATTAAACAATGTTAAGCAGTCATATATATATATATATTTCATAAATTTGCCAGAAAAAAAAGTGCAGCAAACACCCAAAAAAATGTCAGCCGAGGGTCGAAATGCATAAATTTAAACTCAATTTGGTTTTTTGCTGGTTTTTTGCTGGCTTTTTGCTGGGGTATCCGATTGCGATTCCTTTCGTGTCAGGCTTTTAAGTTCAGTGTCAAATTAATCAGACTTTTGTTTGTTAGCTCTGTGCCATTTTGTGGCGCTGCAATGGGGCGTGTCAACGTTCCTTTGACAAATTTACATGTGTTCTTTTTTTTTCTGTTCGTTTTGTTTGCCTTTTAAGCAGTGCATTGAACTCGCCTAATGAATTTATACTTGTATTGTATTTGAATAATCACACACGTTAATGGACTTATATGTATATTTGTTAAAGGTGTGATTTTTTGCGATAAGAAATTATGGTTAAAGCACTTGAATTGATTCTTTGCTTAGTTTCCATTATGAAACTTGTGGTTAAAGTCAAAGAATTGTTGTGCAATTTTAGACACCATAAAGATAAAAGACCAAAAATAATTATTGAGTAATTATCTAGTAAATAATTTATAAACTTGTAAGGAAAGGAATAAACAAAGTTTCAGTTTGAATTAACTTCCATTTGGCTGTGCAATTCCAAGAATCAAACAAAGTCTATATTAACTTAAGTCTTCTACGACTTTATTGCAAGCACTTCAACGCATTGCAATTCATGCGAATCAATCATAAAACTGATTAAATATTTAACACCAGACTTTGCAATTGATAAGCGTAGCAACAATGAGAAAAAATATTATTATTGATAAACTTGCAAAAGCATATATAGATACGAAATAGATAAGATTTATAAGTAAAACTCAATTAGAAATGCACTTTGGTTCAAATGTCATTAACTTGTGATTAAATTTGACCAAAAAACAAAAAGAGAGAAAGTGAGAAGGAGAGAAAATGACGCGACATTGGTCTAGGAATAATTTATTTAAATGCATTTTGTCGCGACATGACAACAGCAACAAAAGAAAAACAACAACAACAATTTTTGAGGGGGAGTTGTAGAGAATTTATGGCAAAGTTTGCCAAAGAGGAAATGGCAAACAAACGTCGCGTCGTTGAGGCGCCACAGACGCAAGGACGCAAGGACACGTTAAATGCAAGCCAACATTGCTGCACACAAATGTTGAGGACAGACAGTTGGAGAGACAAGTAGTAAAAGTTGTTTTCACTTTTCAAGGGTCTTTTCTCTTGGGCTTGGCCAATTCGTGGCAGGACAATGCGACGCCGTCTCAATTTTGTGGTAGTTTATTTGCCATTATTGCTATCCACTTTGCTTCGTGTAGCTTCAAATTAAGCAAAAGGATTCGAAAACTATTGCTGACACATGTCCTTTTGGCTTGATTGGCATTCAAAAACAAAAAAACAAACAAGTAAAGTAGCTCAAGTCAAGTCAAAGCTGCTGTTGCCAACTGTAATTTGTGGCATTAGCTTTATTGGCTGAGGCAGCTTCACGCTGCAATTAACTGGGCTGCAATAAATAAATTATCTCTATGCTTTGGATTGCATGTCACAACTTTCATTGCTTGAACTAGTTGCGAATTATAAGCTTCAATACTTTACAGCATTTGCTGTCACGCATTTCTCAAGTGCTTTCTGCTTACTTTCTGTTGCCCACAGCAAACTGCCAAAAATTGTTCGCCCACACAAAAAAACCGCAAAAAGTACTTGTCGTAAAGTGCGCACCAAAAACAAACAAATCTTTTCAAAAAAACAAAAAAATCGAATGTTAAATAACCCCACACAAAGAGTTTTTTTTTGCCATATTCAGTTAATTAAAAGTGCCAAAGAAAGTTGAAATTGTCTTCTCTCTCTTGTGGGTGTGCACACCAACACACCATAACACACACGCACGTTTTTACATCTACTTAATGACAACTAAGCTGCCCTTGGAACTCCCTCGTGCTCTACTATTAAAACAATCTACACAGAAAGAAAAATGTATATATAAAGTCTTTGTGCTTTAAAGCGGCATTAATTAAAAAATGTCAAAAGTCGCAAGTGTTTGACATGCAGCATGTTGCAGCAACTTTGAACCGCCCCAATTGTGGCAATATGCCCCTACTTATGTACGAATGCATTATGAAACCGAATAAAAAACGAGTATCAAGTGTCACGCAGCCAAATAGCCCTTCTGGGCCAACAACGACAACAACAACAACAAAAACGTATAGCTGAAAGGGTCATGCATGCAATGGCCAAATGGCGAGTGTTGCCAATTTCAATTCGCTTTCTATGCGCATTAAAGCCAAGCCAAACCGCTGAACCCATTGAACTCAAACCCAACCCAGACACAAGCCAGCTCAACCCCTTTTAAGCCATAAAACGCAAGGTGCCAATGTGTGTGTGTGTGTGTGTGTGTGTGCACCAAACTTGATAAACTGCCACGAAAATCGCACGTGTGCGATATCGTCAAGCGGCGCCGTTTCCAGACGCCCGATCACTGGACTGTGAAATGCAATGGACGTAATATGCAAAAAAAATAAAAACTAATAATAACGGCCAAGCTGTTGTTGTTGTTCATGAGTTGGCAACGTGATTTTGGTTAAAATAAAAAAAAAGCGGGTGTTAAACTTAACCGAAAACAAGGTTTAAAAATAAAAATAATGTTCAATTGCGATGTGACAATAATTTCAACAAAAACAAATCAATCAAAACCAAAATAGATAATAAATAATTAATTATCGCTTGCACAACTACAATAAAATAGAAATTTTTGTCTAATTTAAGACAGCTTTATCTTGTTTGTTTGACAAAACCAAACAAGGTCGTTAAAACTGTACAAATATTTGAAATATTTTTTTTCCTTCGGTTTATCAGGGAATGAAGAAAAAAATAAGGCTAACACTGGGTGGTGCCGACTACAAAAAAAAAAGCCCCTACTTTGCCACAGTCAATAATAATTATTGCTATTATCAACAGCAAAAAAAAAAATAGAAAAAAAACCAAAATAAAACTAAACATAAATCGGAACGTTTGATAAGAAGCCGACTTGCACACACACACACACACACACACACACAGAATAATCATTAAACAAACACATTCTCAATTGCAAAACAGGCAAATCACATTTAATACGATACATAATATCTTCATATCGAATGGGGACGAACAAAAAGAATTCCAAGAATTTCTTTAAGCGATAATAGACTGAAGGAAAAAGCGAAAAATGTTTACTTAAATGTTTTTTATATTTGCAACTGGCTAAAACTAACTAACTGATTAGGCTTACCACTTTTGGCAACGGCGATAGCGGCATATTAAACAGATGATATTCATCGCCAAAGATATTATAGTTGTCCAGCGTCATGTTTTATGTTTATTTTATATTATTTAGTTTAAAAGCAACAGGCGAAAGGCAAATTCGCTGACGAATGCAAATTTCTGACGAAACTCGCTTTTATAGTTTTTTTTTTTTAGTATTTTTTTTGTTTTGTTTGTATAACGCGCGCACTTAAAATTTGTATCTGTATTTGTTGTTGTCTTTTTGTTGTTGTTGATTTCAATGGTGCGAATTTATTTTGTTGTCAGTATTTCCGAGAATTATTCGCGTTCTCGCCAACAGCGCACATGCCGCGCGTTCTATTATTTAGTAAATGCTCAACAGTATTTGGTACACAAAATATTCGCGTTTCAATAGCTGTGTTCGCTTCGAATTTTGCACTTGCCGATACGTTATGGTCGGCCAACGGGTTTCAACTAAATGCGTCATCGTTTGCGCCAATGACTTTTATACGCCAGCTGCCACAGCGCCATCGGCTTTTTGAGTGCTTATCGCATTCCACAGCAAAACGAGCAAACGACGAACCAAAGAGAGCGAGAGCCGAACAGAGAGAGACTGTGCAAAAGCTCTTTGAGTGAGTTTGAATGGCAATTGGCATTTCCTGAGCATAAAATACGTTTTGTGTGGGTTTTTTTTTGTTGTTTTTTTTTTGCTGCTTGTTTTAGTTGTTTTTGTTATATTTCTTTTGGCTTGCATTTGGTTTTAAAACGCCTTTTTTTTTGTTTCTTATCTTATCGCCAGACAATTAGCTTATGACATAAGCAACTAAATTTAAAGAGCTTGCTAAACTACAAATCACAACTACAATGGTTAGGTTTTGTGTCCAGTTCTCGAATTTTAGCTCTTATCATTTGCTGCTGCGCTTTTCAAATAGGTCGATTTTGTATAGTGATATCTATGCCGAGCTTTTGACAGGTGTGCGTGTGTGTGTGGCAAGCAGGTGTTTGTTTACTGTTTTTTTATCTACGATATGTATTAGCTTCTACACACACATACATATACATATACATATTGGATGGAACCCTGCGACTGTACACGTTCCATATGTAATTTCATGCGCTTTGGCAAACTTAGCGGTGAAAAGTTTTTTGCTCACCTATAAGCGACTACAAAATACCCTGTACTAGTGCAAGCTATGCAAATGACACAGGTGACAGCCAGCAACCAACACTGCTTACTTGCTAATAAGCATACCCCAACAAAATATTACATTTACAGGGTACACAAAATAAAAAGGCCGCACTGACCTTGTTTACATATACATTTATAGAGAGAGTATCAAAGGCACTTACATGCGTCGCATTTGGCCTGAGGGTAAATTGAACGTTGGTTCTTTATTAGAAAGGGGTGCGGGGGGAGCGGGGGTATAATGTAAACTGGAACTGGGCCATGTGACAAAATTGATTTGCAATAATCCTTTGATATATACTTACCTGCAAAGATAGAAAGGCAGTTAGTATATATTATATATGTATAGAGTGATTAGTTTTGGGTTTAATTATTTGTATTATCGCATTTACACCCGCATTCCACACACACACACACACACCCAGAGCTAAGGGTCAAAACTGAAACCATAAATAGACATTGGTCGCTTTGTAATCTGTAGCTAAAAGCGGTGCCAACTGTACCGCAATATATACCAAATGCGGGTCCTTTGGCGAGTAGAGCCCACATTTTGTATGCATAAAGCAAAAAAAGCGATTTCAGGAATCAACAGTAGCTAAAATAAGCGACTAGCGTCATTGCCAACAAAGCTGATAAGAAAGCAGATTCGGAAATGAATGTTTTTTCAGTGTACTCCGAGCCAGCCCCTCCGTCTTACAATCGTTTCGTAAAGTCCAAAAAAAAAAGGTTTCTCAATGCCAAATAATGAATAATGAACTAGTTACCAAGGAACACGCGTGATTTCTCAAAAGAAGGTTTACATCAGTGGTTTATAAATAACAATTTGTTTACTTGTTCCGAACCGCCGTGTTCTTGATAGGGCCTATAACATCGTGATAAGGCCTATAACAAACGGATTCGCACACACATTTTTCACTTCCGGTGATGATTTATATAAAGCATAGTGTACAAAAACAAAAGGTGCCTAAGGTTCAGACACACTGTGTCGTAGGCCCTAAGTCCAGATAAGATTAGACATAATGTCCACAATAATATTACCAAGAAATAAATGATATTGATTCGCGACGACGAATAACAAAGAAAAATATTCATAAAACATGCAAAAGATTGTAATCGTTGTTTTTGAAGAACCTGTTCAAAGGAAAAACTGTTCAAAGTGAAAGAGTTCCAGAGGGTTCGAATGAAGCGTTTGTGATTCAACAGTTTTTAGAAAAATGTTTAGAAAATTCTGTTCTTTCAAGCTTTTCCTTAGTTTTCTAGTTGAAACAAAAAAAAAAACAAAATTCCTTTCGCTTCAATACAAATAAATGTTTTTTGAAATATTTTCAGAATGTTTTTGAAAGTGCGACATCTAACGAAAGGTAGCTGCGCCTCAGCGCTCAACTAT
This sequence comes from Scaptomyza caliginosa, assembly GCA_035044725.1. Classification (NCBI taxonomy): domain Eukaryota; kingdom Metazoa; phylum Arthropoda; class Insecta; order Diptera; family Drosophilidae; genus Scaptomyza; species Scaptomyza caliginosa. The sequence goes on along the minus strand of JAWNNR010000120.1, from coordinate 1,336,446 downwards.
GCCGTCCAGCAATATCGCCAGCTGGGCAGCAATCAGAAGGCTGCAACCCGTTTGATCAAGGCCGTGCAGGGTAGCTCCAAGGATGAGCTGCAGCAAAGCTATAAGGATCATCGTTTTGGCGAGGATAGCTGGTTTGTGCGCACGACGCCCAAGGCCGAAACACTGGGCGTGGCCGATGGTGTGGGCGGTTGGCGCAGCATGGGCATAGACGCCGGCATCTTTGCCCGAGAACTGATGTCTTGTTGCTCGGAAATGGCCCAGCAGGCGGATTACGATGGTTCTAATCCACGCCAGCTGCTCATCGATGGCTTCAATCGCCTGAAGCAGCAATCGCAGCAGATTTGGGGCAGCAGTACGGCTTGCCTGGTGTCGCTGCATCGTCCGGACTGCACGTTGCATGCAGCCAATCTGGGTGACAGCGGTTTTCTGGTACTGCGCCATGGCAAAGTCGTGCATCGTTCCGATGAGCAGTTGCATGACTTTAATACGCCGTACCAGCTGTCGTTGCCACCGGCTTCGGAAAGGCATAGGGTGCTGTGTGATCAGCCGGAGCAGGCAATTGCCACTAAGATGCCGCTGCAGCAGGGTGATCTAGTGCTGCTTGCCACCGATGGCCTCTTTGACAATGTGCCCGAGAACATGTTGGTGCAACATTTGGTCAAGTTGCCGGCTCAACTTGAGGTGGAGGAGCTGCAGCTGGCTGCCAATCAACTGGTGGCATTGGCCAAACAATTGTCACAAGCAAGCGATTTTCAATCACCCTTTGCCCTCAAGGCACAGGCTTATAATCAGGACTATGCCAGCGGTGGCAAGCCGGATGATATTACTGTTATTCTGGCCAGTGTCCAGGTGCCAAAGGAGTAGGAGGAAACAAAAAAACTTTGTGCTTTTGTTTAACTATGTTCTCAATAAATGTAATAAATTATTTATAGTTATAGCTCGAGACAAACAGATCTCAACGCTTGTTGGCCTAACAACAACAACAAAAATAGATTAAATAACAGACAAACTAGAGCTGCGATAACAACAAAGCAAACAAATTTCATTCATGCAGCTAAAAAAGAAAACAAGAGAAAAAAAAAACGCAAAAAAGCGTTAAATGAATGAACTTAAAAATGTATTTTGTTGGGCTACAACAAATACGCGACGCAACAATTTACGTTCGATGATGACTCATACGCAATTTAGCCAGAATTCATTTAAGCCCAGCTAGTAGCACAGTGCTCCCCAGAGAGGGAGAGGGGCGCTGGGGGGGTGGGCAGGTGGGAGCAGCATTTGGCGTAGGTGCAAAAATTTTAAACTCAAACTTGTTTCCGACACCCAAACAAAAGCACTCAAAGAGAGCGAGAGCAAAAGCGCTTTGAGTGCAAGAGAGCTTTGAGTGCTTAAGGCAAAAGCAAGAGCGAGAGCGAGAGAGAGATAGAGTGAGCGTAACAACCGTTGGAAATCCCCAGCATATCTTAAACAGCAACAACAAAAACAACAACAACAACATGTGTTAAGTGCAAGGAGCAGCCACGTCGCCAATATGCTTGTTGCTACAGTGAACACACGCTAAAGTGTGCAAGTGTTGCTAAGTAAGCCAAGTTAACTAAGCCATGGTAACAAATAAGCACACATTAATAACGTAAGCAAAGTAAAACCAACTTAGCGAGTTACTACTGTAGTTATTTATCTTTCGAAATGTTTTTCGCACTGCAAAGCATCGGAATGCTGCGCCTCTTTCTTGGAATTCGGCGCCATGACGCGTCACTAAATAATCCACACCACGAGCCAATACACTCAGTGCGTGGCGTTGCCAGCGAGGCGTGTAAATCTTTCACTGCACTCTTTTGTTGTTGTTGTTGTTGGTTTCGTGTTGTACTTACCGCCAGATGTGCTTGCTTCTAAACCCCTCCACCCACTTCCCTGCCTTTCCGCTGCCAAAAAAAAATTTAGTCCAAGAAACTGTACAACTTAATTATAGTTTGCTATAACCTTTTGACAAAGTTCAACACCAAATTTCCATCCCACCCCCTTTTGAACTAACGGTAAAGTAACGCGTGTCACAAAATCGAAAGTGAAAGCACGCAACATTTGATGTTTTCTTCGAATTTCCCCACCTTTCGCCGTTTGGCTTGCTGGCTTTGGGTTAACACATGACATAATTCTTTAGCTTGACTTTGCATTTCTATCAATAACAAAAGAAAAACAAACAAATAAACGCTGCGTATACGCAATATTACTCTCTCTTTCTGTCTCTCTCTCGCTCGCGCTGTGTGACGTCAGCCTCTGAAAATTAATAACCAAATTTGGTAGTAAATACAAAAGATCTTTACTGTGTCCAAATGAAAACCGGCTTTTTAACATATACAAATAAGTTTTACAAACCAAATTAACTTAAAGCATTGACGTCACGAGCTTTTAAGCATAAAAGAGCTTTATAAAAGTACAGTTAACGAGGTTAATAAATGGGGATTCCCGGTATTTATTATGTTATCAAGGCTGCGTATCAAGAACACTTTGATTATTTTGGTTCCTGGAAAATTAAGAATTAATACTAATAAAGTTTTGGTTCTTAACAGCAAGTCGAAAAGACATAAAAATTAACCATAAATGCCTTTATTATAATTGTTTAATAAACGTTGCGTTGCAGTTGACAGTTTTTATTTATATATTTAGTTGATGCGCACATTAAAAATGTTTGCCAATTTATGTATCTGTATCTGTAGCTGCAAATGTATCTGTATCTACCATTGAGAGACTACAATCATTAAAAGCTTGGTGCTTGTTTATGCTTTAAAAATTGATAGTATAGAAAAAAAAACAACAAGCAAAAACATTGCGAGTCGTTAAAAGGTTTATCACCTGTGAGGATTGACTTTTTAATGCATTTGCCACTTAATGCATGAATATATTTATGCATGCCACATTTATACATATTTTATGCCACAACAACAAACAACTTTATATGGCATTTTGTCTCAAGTGCAACACGCCTTTTATGGCCCTCGTTTGGCATCCATAATAATCCACAAATCACACACTAAACTCACAACTTGCAATTCCAAAAGCATCCACAATTAAATAAATAAACGCGTGAGCCGTTTGACATTCCAATTGGGGTGCGGGGGGCAACACGGAGTTGTTCGTTAAGAGCAGCTGCAACAGCAGCTGTGCCACAAATTTAACCTTGGCATTGGATTTAATTTTTTTGTTGCGAAATTCATGGCAAACATATTTGATAGAACATAGCTATGCTCGCGTAGCTTAACAAATTCAAAAGAGAAGGCTTAAATTTGACTTTTTAATAAGCTTTCAACGTGAAGCTTTTGAATTGTATGCTTTTATTGAAGATTGATCTAATAAACATAAATTTAGTGTTATGTTATCTGTTTTACAGCACTGGAAAACATACAAAACTGTTTATTTGGTGGAGTTTTAGTTCTTTATATTAATAAAAAGCTTATTTTATTGCTTAACTCTGGCAATTGTTAATCTGGCAACTCTTATACAGATCCATCATCAGTCAGGCATGTCTATCTAACCTCACTTTAATGCGGTAGCAGCAACTGGCACGCGCTATAAAATCAGCCTTGACCTTAGCGTAAACAAGCCTCCGTATAGAGTCTAGCGGTAAACTAGACCAATGCAATTGACAAAAAGAAATTATTGAGAATTGCACGTGCTGCAATTGAAAACGCAAATGTGGGCAGCGACGCCTACGCAAAAGCAAAAGAAATATGCTGAATAGGCAAGGAAATAGACAAAAAAAAAACCAAATCAAATGCGCGGTCAGCCTTGAAATGGCGCATGGTGAAATAATTTGCACACAAACAAAAAAAAGAGTGGAAACTCAAACGAGTGCAGCCTATTGAGTGAGTGAGCGAGTCAGAGCTAGAGAGAGATGCGAATCGCATGCGATAAACTGCGAAACAGCTAGAGTGTGTACGTGTGCGAGAGCCTGTTCGTATCTGTGTGTTTCGTTAAGCAGTCGGTGTGTTTTGCGAGAGAGCGAGAGCAGGAAAGAGCGCACACATTGAAGGCAAATGGGAAAACAACAACAAAAGTGTGAATTGAAATTCCAAAGATGTCGACAAAATAAATACGAATGCCAACAGCAACAACAACAACAACGACAGTGAACTGTGGAAAGATACAATAAAATTGCGCACAATACAATTCGGCGAATAATCATGGAAAAAAAATATACATACATATGTATAAAACAACAACAACAAAAACACTGTACACTTTTTATTAAACAAGTTTTTGACTTTGTTGCGCGGCTGTTGTTGTTGATTATTTTAGCTGTTAATTTGATTGAGAAGGTTTTTTTTGTTTCGTTTTTGTGCTATTGCACTGTATGCAGCCGCTTACCCAACCCCTTGCTCCCCCCTCGACTCTAACAAGTAAATAGAAGAATAAGAATTAAATATATGAGAGCCACACTCACGATAAGATTGCGCGCCGTTGTTGCTGTTGTTGTGATTGTTGCTGTCGTTGTCGATATCGTTGTGGACATATCGGGCAAAAAGTCCAACTCTTGCCTCGTTCTCACCTCCTCATCTTCCACCTCTAGCTCCTCCTCTGACGCTGTTGTTGTTGTTGCTGTTGCGGCTGTTGTGGTGGGTTGCTTTTTAACTGTGCGTTCGACTTTAACTTTCATTGTTATTTGGCTTTTTACACTTTGCACTTGATTTGTTTCGTTTCGTTTGGTTTTTTTTTATGCACTCACATCTACATATGCGGGTGTTTCGTTTGATTTTATCTTATTATTATTATTATTATTTGTTTTTTCTCTTGTGTCAGCTCTTTTCCGCTCACACGTACACAAAATATTGCGCTCTCCGAACACGCACACACCAGCACGCTCTCTCTCTTTCGTGTCGCTCTATTGTTGCCTGCAGTTTCACTGTTCCAGCTGTCAAATTGTTGCTGTTGCTGCCGCTATTGTGTGTGTTAACATTTAATATTGTTAACGGCGAGCGCAGAATTTTCTAGATTAACTGGCAACGCTTACCGTCACCCGCAACCGTTTGCTCCGCAATTCGCTTTGAACTTCGTACGGCGAATTGAAAGTTTCGAAGAAAATGTTGACGACTGTTGAATATGTCGCAATTTAACACCCAACACTTCTCACAATTGACGGCGATAAGAGACAAGAAACACACACACGAACACACAATGACTTTTACTTTGCGTACTTTGTTTGCTGGATAAATTAACCAACAACAAGTGAACAAAAGTACCTGAGGGGAGATTTGTGTGTGTTTTTTGTTTTTGTGTTGCGAGCACTTGCGAAAATAAACGTAACCAAGATCCAGAAGAAGAATAATAACAATAAAAACGTTTGTCTGTATTCCTTCAGCAATTGTGTGAGAGAGCGAGTGAGAAGGGTATATACATAACTAACTAACTACACGGATAGACAGAGACAAAGAATGGGGACGCAAGCCGCGTGGCTTTCCGTTGCCGTCGTTGCAGTCGCGTTGCCTTAACAAAAAGCGAAAAATAACTGAGCTAGTAGCTCCCAACCAGCCCGCCATCGTCATCCGTACGCTCGCGTGACGTTTTAGCCATACACATACACACACACACACACACACATGCGGCCACAGATACGCACGCATACATACGCTTGCCTATGCTGGAAATTGAAGATATTTATTTTTTTTCGTGTACCAGGGCTGGCCACTAGCGGCTGTTAATGGAACCAGTTTGCCAGAATGCCAACTTATTTAAATGTTATTGCGAGCAGTTTGTTTTTATCTAATTGACTTAGAGGTTATGTAAGTTCGAGATTGAGAGATAAGATTCATAAAAAGAGCTACAAGAACTAATACTAAATTTATAGTTCATATTACTTGCTATTCATCTATTTAAGGCTTTAAAAACATCTGTCTATGATATTATTGTTGTTATTATTATTAATAATACTTATGGGCAAATGCATTGTACTACTTAGTAAAGTTTAAAAGCTAGTTTCAATCGTTTTAAATCACATAAGCTCTTTTTGGCCTGCTGCACTCGGAACTAATCCCACAAGTTCCCGTTCACATTGACCGACTCCCCTGACGAATGACTGAGCACAGGCAGAGTACACAATGACAGTCAGAATGATGGCACAAAGCGCAGACAACAACAAGAGCAGCGTGAGCTCGTCACTCACACACACACACACACAACACAGTCACAACAAGAACAACAGAGGCAACCAAGCAACAAAGAAATCCAACAAAAATATATCGCATGCGATAAAAATTATGAGTGGAGCTCTTTTGTGCGCTAAACTCAAGAGCGCGCTGTTTGCTCTCTCGCTCTTTTCATCTATCGCTTTAACTAATACTCAAATTAAGTGGAAAACTGAGCGCTTGCTTTGTTTGAGCGCTGAGAAGTGTGAATTTTTTTGGCGCGCAGCTCGTTTGTTGACATTTTCTACTTGGCTGCTCGGCTGTTGGCCGCAATATTTTGTTTTGATTTCATTGCCGCTTCTCTCACTCTCCATCTCTCTCTCTCTCTCTATCACGCTCGCGCACATGTTTTGTATGCCAATGTATACTCACAAACGATTAGGATGACTCATCGGGGTTTCTACACACGGATACTCGAACACACACACACACAAGCAAGTGGACCCCCTGCTTGGAATTTCTGGCCTGCAGTCAGTCGGCGACAGGTTTTGCAGTATCTTGGCCAATTGGCCATTTGTTGCTTGGTTTAGTTGTGCTTAGCCAGCGTTTACTGTAGCTTGACGCGTGCTAATACGCCGATCGCAGGGCCATTAGGCGCTGCATACAGAGCATTAGCTCAGGTAGCCCAAAGTGCCGTCTAAATCTTGCACAGCCATTAAGCAGCGGCAGGACAGAACCGGACAGAACAGGACAGGACGCCAGTCTGATAAGCCGAATTGAGTCTGCAGTCTGAGTGCAATGAATGTCTTGGCACTGGCGTCGCTACCACTTCCAATTGTCTGACGACCCACAGCGCACTCAATTCGATAAGCGACAGACAGAAAAGTCAAGGTCGAGTGTGTTAAGTGTGTTGAGTGCTGAGGGTTGTTAGTTAGGGTTAATATACAAATTGTGAACAGGAACTGCGGCTGTAAAAACAATTCAAAACTAAATAAAGGAAGTTGCGATAAAAATTTCTTAGAAATCTGTTTTTTTTATTTTTTAAATAAAGCGACTCTTTTGCTATTTATTAGTGGTTGATTGTTGGTTTATTATTCTTGGAAATATATAAATAGTAGCTGCGGCTTTGACTTAACAATAAGCTTAATCTGCATTTGCACTTAATACAATTTTATTAAAGCATTCGCAAAGAGATTGTATGCTTAAGCCTCTAATATCTTAAGGTTTTTATTGTTAAAAATACTTTTTTTCATTTAAAGTTGTTGCGATTCCCTTGAAAATATTACAATAATTCTTTAAAAAATCATTAATCTTCAAAAAATGGTTTCATAGAAAAAATCCTAAAATAAATATTTTAACTAACTTGACTAAAATTTTCTTCAAGAACTCGATAAGTTTCAACTTTAAGGTTGACAATCTTTCAACTTGGCTATATACCAGATAATTAAGTTTATTCTTCCAGCCAAGTTTGTCTGTAAGCGAACAACAACAATATTTTCTAGATGCTACGCCAGAGATTGGGTTAGAGTATCTGGTTTTGAGTTGTTTGCTTAACGATCGTCACGATCGAAAAGTTAAGAGGTTCGTTTGTCATTCTTTGCATTGCCGTTGACGACATCAGATGTGATATTACCTGGAATTTGTGTGAAAATTCGTGGAATTGTGAACTACATCATGCCACATGGCTTGAGGGTATTTCCGGGGCAGATTCCAATTGTTAACCTAAAACTATGCTACATAGAAAAGATGTTTTCTATGTAAATAATAGTTATAAATATTTAATTTAAGGGCTGACTAATGCGCTATTTCCGTTGCCATTAAGCAAAGATTTGTCATCATTATTTTTAAAGAATGCACTTTTTTTTCATTTAAGGTTTTTCGCTTACTTATTGTTGATTGGCGATAGAAAACAAAAGTTGGGCAAATGTGTTTCAGGGACAAATGGGCCATGATTAGAGTTTTCAGACTTTCCCATTAGACGAATTCGTATCGACAAACAGCAGCAAAAGACCTTGAGGCAAAATTCAACAAAAATAAAAACAAAAAACAGCTGATTTTTAAATGGGCGTGGCTGCAACAGATTGCAAGACGCAATAAATGATTAACACAGATTTAATGACTTTGTTGTAGAATCGTTTGGCTTGCAAAAAAAAAATACACACACACACACATAAATGTGACGCTCATTAAAATAAAGCATACGAAATAATAATAATAATAATAACAGCAGCAAACTGCAATTTAAAGTTGTTCATTTCGAGCGCTTAATTGTTTTTGTTATAATTAACAACAAAAAGGCCAGGCATTGCCACAAATAACCAACAGCAACAACAGCAACCACAACAACAATGGCCACAAAGTTCAAGGACCAGCAACAGGCGTCGCTTAACAGCAAAGCACAAGCTGTTACATTAACATGCAAGACGTTACTGTAACATTAACATAACATTAACAGCTTTGTCACATGTGAAAAGGCATTCTGTAGATGCGATGCGATAAGAAAAGATTAAGTGGCTTGTTTCAGATTAATTCTTATAAATTACACACTTGTTGTGTTGCTTGCTTCTTTTTTGTATATAAAATTCTAATGATTGCTAGTTAAAAAACCAATGCAAATACATTAAGTATTAAGCGTTACAAATGCGCTAAAATATTGACAATCACCGTGACGGTTGATTCTGTTTAATTAACTAGTTAATTTTACTTTCTTTTTCATTGGTTTTCATTAGTTTCAGTTTTTAGCCACTTTGTTCACCTTGACAAAAGCTTTAGTTCAACTTTTATTATTGTCTGCACAAATTTCAACGTAAATTGTATGATGTAACCTTTACTGGAAATCAAAATGTCTTCGCTTGATTTCTTGATAATAATTCTTATTCATGCTTGTTTAATATAAACTACCAAACAATAGTTTGTTCTAGTGAAAACTTCTAATCTATATGGTTAAATGCATATATTTTTGATAACATATTTAACTTATCAATCAAACGGTTAGAATCAATGAATAATATGCTTAATTATATGACTAAAATTGAATAATAAAATCATTATAAAGAATAGCCAAGTCTGTTATTGATGTACTTCAGAAAAATCTTAAAATAACAGCGCTTTAACATAGCTGCAAATGTTATCCATTCGATGCATGTACATTTAACAGAGACCACGTTTGTGTCTATGTGTTGTTGTTGTAGATAAGGAAGAGACAGCAATGCGAGATACATTTGGTCAAATATGGGCATGTCTCAAGTTGTCGTTTATTTTTTTTTTGGCATTTCCGTTACGCTATTTTTCGAGCGAACTTTTTACAGCTTTGCCACTTCCTGGGCACGGACCAGAACAAGGTGGCGAAGGGGGAGGGGGGGGGGGGGTTCACACAGGTGGGGTTTCTCTACACACTTCGTGACTTTACAATTGTCATCTTATCGCGACCTCAATGCGCTCACAATTTGCTTTTTTTTAGCTAAGCTAGCGATAAGAGTTTAGCCAATGAAAGCTTTTTTTTTTTAAATGGATGACGTTATACGAGCTGACAGATTAGATATATATATATATAGTTACAACAACAACAAAAAGTGCATTAAACCTGCAATAATATTTTTTTTCATAAACTGTCTGCTGACTTAATTTGAAAGAGTTGAACGCTTTGTTCGCCCAGTTTTTGTGCTCCCCCTTTTCGTTAAAATTGAAATAAATTTAAATTATTTTATTTTGTTTGCTTTTCTTTTGTGCAGGGTGCGGCATTCCCACGCCAAAAAAAAGAAAAAGCGAAACGGAAAATATTTACATACTTTTATTAAACCTTTTTTTTCAGTGCAATGGGGCGCATGCGTAATATGCGTTGCGCATACGCCTTGTCAACCATTTTTTTCACATTTTCAACTAACAATAAGACGCAATTTAGATGTCAAGATGCACGCGGAGAGAGAGAGAGAGAGAGAATACTCCACCTACTGCTTTGTGTGAGGCGCCGCCCACAAAACCGCAAAATGAAAGGCACAAAACGCAAAAACGAACAAATCACAAAGCGCATCGCCATTAAGCGAGATAGCAATTGGCTAACTTAGATTGCTTCAATGCACAATTCTACAATAATCTACAAAAAAGTGGCTTGAGTTAATTGCAAATAAACTTAAGTAGATTGGTTTTCGAATTTTGATTTGTTCGTTTTGCGGTGGCTTTACTGTAAAGCTTTTGCTTCATTGGTTATACAGTTAACGAGAAGTTTTCAATAAGTTAACAGAAGAAGACCAGTTCCTGACTACCCATACTATTCAAAATCCCTTGGCAACTAGTTTAAGAGCAACAGCTTAACAAAACATTCAAGAAAGATAATAGTTGCTATTAAGAACCATCTTATAACTGTATATACTTGCAACATAGTATTAAATTATATACTCACGTGGCATTGTTGTTGTTGTTGTCTTGTTGCTACTCCTGGTGACGTTGCAAGGCAATATTGCGCAGAGGCTAGATCCTGTTGCTGCTGCTGTTGGGCTTGTTGCATGTGGCGCTGTGCTGGCGCCAAAAATGGCTGTTGTGTTTGTTGCAATTGTTGTCGTTGCTGTTGCTGCTGCTGTTGCATTGTCTCAAAGTAGCAGCTGCTAACAGTCGATGTTGTTGCTGGCGTTAGTTGTTGCTGTTGCGTGTAGCTTGGATTGTATGCTTGTTGCATGTATTGTTGCTGCTGCTGCTGCTGCATCAAGTGCTGATTATAATTGACTGTTGTCATATTGTTGTTGTTGGTATTGGGTCGCTGTTGCTGTTGTTGTTGCTTGTTGCTCTCTGCTATCCACAAGGCAGCGCGTTGTTGCTGCTGCTGCTGCAATTGCAACGTATTGCTGTTGTTGTTGCTATTGTTGGCCCAAACAACATAATTATCGCGCAAATTGTGTTGCTGCTGCTGCTGCTGTTGTTGTTGCTGCTGCTGCTGATGTTGCTGATGCAGCAACTGCAGCTGTTGTTGTTGCTGTTGGTGCTGCAGATTACTGCTGCCGCTGCCGCTGCTGCTGCCGCCGTTATGTTGCATCTTGACGTATTTAAAGGCAATCATCAACAATGCAACAAATTATCAACGTTTATCACAAGGTTTTTTTTTCCTCCTCTCTTTCTTTCATAAATTGTGTGTGATTTTTATTTTTAAGTTTTTTGTTTTTTTTTTGGTTGGTTTTATCATTTAGTAAGGGGCTTCCTCTTCTCCTTCTTGTTGTTGTTGTTTCAAGATAATTGTGTTTTCTTTTTTAAGTTTTTATCAACAATATGTTTTTTTATTAATATTTGGCTATTGCATTTGTATTATGGCTATGTACTTAACGATATTTGGTCACTTGTTTTTGGATTGTTGTTATTGTATAGTTTTTGTAATGGCCTTTAAGGTGTGTATCTGAAAGGTTTTTGGAAAGATTTATTAAGGATTCTAACAACAATGTTGTCTTTATCTTTTAAAGTATTTTTCCCATGTTTCCTCTAAGCAAAACTTTACTTTTAATATTTCACTGTTTTTTAGCTAATTAATTTTAATATTTGCAATATTGTGCAATACGCGCGATGAAGAAATATAAAGAAAAAGTTTTGTGTTGATGACTCAACTTTTCACTTGACTCGCTTTTTATTATAAACCACACCACTACAACAACAACACAAGTGTGTGTGTGTGTGTGTGTTAGTTACTCGCGCAATATGTAAATTTAATAATTTTTTGTTTTATCTTTATTCAATTTGTATGTTTTTTGCTCTTATTTCATTTCATTTTCATGTTTCATGCTTGTTTTTGCTCAATTTGTTTTTTGGTTTTTTTTATTTTTACTGTATTTGCATATGCACAACCCTCAACCTTAGCCTGCGCCCCCCCCCTCACTCTTGCTCTCTCGCACTCACACGTTGAAGGGTGCACACGTGTCGGGCAAGTGGTAACGGTAACATAAACGAGTAGCGGTAAACGGCGCGTAAACAAACACCAAACAAACAACAACAGGCGACAGGCGAAGCAACTGCAAACTGCAAACTAACGGTGAGTGGGTGAGTTGAACGGTTACGGGAAGGAGAAGGAGGGGGTGTTGGTAAGGTGAGGTGATGGAGCAGGCTGTTCAATTGCTACGCTTGTGTTTTCATTTGCGTTTTGTATTTGTTTTTTTTGTTTTTTTTTTTAACGATTCCTTCACTGCGCGCACGGATTAAATTACGTGATTCTTTGCTATAAACTTACACTCACACACACACACACATACTCGTACACAAGTGAACACCAGGCAGAACACAGAACGCAGACGCAGATTGTTTATTATTTTTAATAAGTTTACACTTTTGCGTGATTTTACTTTTATTGACGCACTCGTTTTTCTATGTTTTGCTGTTTACTGACTTAGATTTTGTTGTTTTTTGCAGTGTTTTTGGTTTTATGTTTTAAACGTATCGGCGTCTCCTGCCACTTCCACACGGCAGCAAGGCACAAATTGTATTAAAGCACAAAATGAAAATCGAATTTTGATAAACCTGCGCTCAGCAGGCAAAACACATACACACATACACACACAAACAAATACACTCCCGCAGTGAACGAGACACGGACACAGACAGCAACGGCAATGGCAACGGCGACAAAACGTTCGGGTTTCTTGGTTTCGGCTTCGCGATCAATTCGTTTCAATTCGCTTCGTTTCGTTTGCCTGGGCTTTTGTCTGGCGGGCGGCCTGCTCTGGCTGGGTTCTGGGCTCAAACTGTGCTCTGTGAAGGCTTAAAACGCGAGCGCTAAAAAAATTGTCAAAAAATGCACAAGCCAAAAAAAAAAACAGCAACAACACAAGTCGCGTTTTATTTCGCTGCTCGCTGTTGTTGTTGTTGTTATTGTTATTGTGACTAATCGCGTTTGGTGGTCGCTCGCGTCAAAGTCCAGTGCAAAATGTTGCAAACACCTTTTTCGTGGCGCCAATTTGCTAATTCGTATATGTTTTGGTAAGGGAGGGGGGTAAGACAATTTTACTGCTTCGCACCGTTCCGTTTTGTTTCGTTCCGTTCGCTTTGCTGGCTCATAGATCACTCACAGCGCGTTGTCGTCTTCTTGGCTGCTTTGCCTGCCTGCTGCCTGCATGCCGATCGACGCAGACGCAGACGCTGACTGCGACGTTGACGTCGTTGCCTATGACTAACGCTGGCAGGCACGCGGCTGTAGCTCCAACTACAAAAACAATATGTAGAACAGCAGCAGCCGCAGCAACAACAAGTGCGAGAGCCCTGCCAAGAGCACAGTTTTTTTGTTGTTGTTGGAAATCTATGCAGAGAACAACAGCAATAACAACAACGATATGCTAAAATATGCGCGACGTGCCCACTTTTTCTCAGTCAGAACAACAACAAGAGCAACTTTGTTCTTATTGTGCACACACAAACGCACATATGCATGTATATATGTAAATGCATTTTAATCAGTTTTAGCGACACCTTGCGCCGCCTCAAATGCAAATGATCCTGGCACACTCGCACTTACACAAACAATCAAATTACGCTGTCATATTCACGCTCTCTGCTTGCTCTCACTCCCTGTTCTCTCTCTTGTATGCACGCCTGCTCTTTCTCACACACACACACACACACACTGCCTTAAACAGAGTGTCGCACAAATTTTGCCATGCCGCCCGCTTTCGTATGCTTTTTACCTGGACAAATGTTAATTGAAGAATTTATTGTTGTCTCATTGTTGTTGTGTTTATGGCTGGCGCTGGCCTGGCGGCGACGTCGGCGACAGCGGCGGCTCTTTTTTCTTTTCTTCAAAATTGTATTTGTATTTGTCGCGTTTAATTATGACAGCAACAACAGCAGCAGCAGCAGCGACGGCGAGGCGATCATTGACTTTTGCGTCGAGTCGAGTCGACTAGCGTCGCGTCGCTTCGCGTCGAATTGCTTCGTTTGTTGCGTCGCTGCTCAGCTTTTGTTCTTGTTGTTGTTGCTCACTGAAAGTTTTTGGCTGGCCTTTAAATTTCGGACGCTGCTGTTTGCTGCGCATGCGCTTTAATACCAACAATAATAACAACAACAGCAGCAGCTCCCACGACTCGGAAATACTTTTATTAAATCGAACTGTTTGTGGTTTCTATAAGTGAATTCGCATTGGCTTAGAGGGAAGAACCCAATTTATATCCACTGTACTCATCAATAGCATCAATTATCACCAGATTTATCTTCACACTTATCGCCTATCATATTTGCAGACCATATTTCCCACTCTCCTCTCGTTCAAGCAAAGCACATTGCGAACTTTGCAACCCGTTGACATGTTAATGACATTTTTATAATGCGTGCAAACAACAACAAAGGCGGATACAGCATTTCGCTTTATTAATGGAGCAGTGAGAAGGGAGCGGCGGCGACAACAAATCGTTTTTGCCGTTCTCGCTCAGTGAATTCATTTTTTTTTTTTGGCAAAGGGAGCGGTTGCGGTTCACAAATAATGAACATAATGCATTTATTTCCATTGACGTTGCGAGATTTAAACGCATTTTTGATGTACGAGTTGTATTTGTTGTTGTTTATTTTTATTTGAGTTAATAATATGCATACACACACACACACACAAGCACGCATGCGCTGCGAAAAGGTAACGGGTACACTGAACTCGGGACAAGCGCGTGCGATTAAAATCGCCTGTAACAAATGGTGTTTGGACTGACGCGATCAATTCGAACAAGGAAAGCAAAAGCCTTTTCCCCTTCAACTGCAAAAACACAAACAAACAGACGAATGTGCAGAACCAAAACAAAAGACCAATCAAACAATTGGCGGCAAAAGAACAGAAGTCGCTGTCGCCACGGGCGTTTTTTTAAACGCGCGCGCAAGCAAAGAGGTCGTGTCGCTTGCCTTGGCCCCATTTCGCCGTTGCTCTTTTCCTCATCGCTTCATGTCGGCTCTTGTCGTGGTTAGCTGCCGCGCTTGCGGAAGCTATTCGCATTCCATAGTCCACGCAGCGGTGTTTTGAAGCTTTTCTTGTTCGTTTTTTTTTTGCCGTTCCATTTACGTTTCGTTCCCCAAGTGCAGTTGTTCCTAGAGCTTTGGCCGTTCTCCTGTATGTGGCTGTGTTGTTGTTTTATTGCTTTTGTTTTTATTAGCACGTTTTGTTGTTATGATCGTAGCGTGATTTCTTTGCTTTGTTGTTGCTGCCATTTAATTGCGTCGCAGCTTTTATTGTAGTTTTCTTGTTGCGTTTCGGCAACAGGTGTGGCCTCCTACACACATACACAGCCCTGTACATTGAACTCTTCCATAGCCGGCAAGCATAGACCTGCGCAAAAGTCATGGGAATGACGTGTTCGACATCCTTATCGCCTAACAACAACAACGAACACACTATTAGCGTGACGTATTTTGGTCATTTCTAGACGACCGGACTTGTGTGTTGATAGCCCAGCCACACTGTCCATGACTCATAATAGAGTAGCCGCTCTGCTCTAACACTCGTTTCGATTTCTAACCTATATAAAGCGTTGACGCCGACGCTGATGTGAACGTCGACGCTGCCCATCGACGCCGTTGTCAATTTAGTAATCGCAGCTCACTTCACTCACTCTCGCGCTCTCTCTTTCACTCACTCTCACTAGCGTTTGTTTTGTTGCGTTTTAGTTGTGCTACCAGACCTAGGTCTATAAAACGTTAAATACGCATGCGTAGATAATAATTATTTTTGATTTCGACTAAAACAATTGTAGTTTTCTTTATTATGTGCTCACTGTTGTATCATATAGGGTTTTATGTACTCTGTGTACAGTTTTTAATGGCTGGTAAAAATCTTTCCACTTTTCGCTGATTTGTGTGAATCGCGATTCTTTCAGGCAGCCTCATAAAAAAAAGTAAAATACAAAAATACCAATCAGCCGGGCAAACAAAGCAAAGTCCAAAAACAAAAATGGCAAAACGTATAACGTAAAACAACAACAAAAAAACTATAAAAAACAAGCTGAAGCTTTAGCTCTGGTATTTTTATGCCCTCTGTGCGAAAGTGTCCGAAAGCCTCCGACGCATATTTCAATTCCAACTTGTCAAGCACAAGCAACAACAGACAACAACAAAAAAAAAGGCTCGTAAAGCTAAATCTGAACTCAGCAAAGCGGCAATTCCCATCATACCCCGAGTAATTAATCGACGTTGCCAGTCGCGATGCTGTGTGGGACGCATCAGGTTAGAAAGAGAGAGATGGATATATTTAAAGCAGGGACACACACAGAGAAGCTCATAAAACCTGAGCCGTGTCCAAATATAAAAAAGCTCGTTTCGAATATCACTTAAAAGCGAATGAGCCTTGTATTTGTATCTAAATTAAGCATTAAATATCAATAAAATACATTAATTACATTATTTGTCAATAAATTTTAATTCATCTGCATACTTTTAGGATCATGTCCTTCCTAGCGTTAATTTCATTTCCATTTTCTTTGCTTTTGTTATAATAACACAGTTAAGCCCATCTTTTATCTAACAACAAGATTAAGGTCTCACTGGAAAACGGGAAGACAGGGCGGGAAGAGATAATCTCCGACTGACACCAGGCACGGATCGCAGATAAAACACTTTCAAATTAAAAAAAACGCACACACCTTAAAAACTGAGTAGTACAAAGCGAAATAAAAGAGAACTTAAGCACTTAAAAAAAAGCTCAAGGAAAAAGTTTTGCCCTGCATACAGAAGCTCTGATGCGCTTCTTGTCAGACACAATCAAAACAACTAAAGTTTTACATGGTAAAAAAGTTCGCATTCAAATTGGAAGAACATCAATTTAGTTGCTATGTAAAAGTTCATTGCACTGTGAACTTGATGCTATAGTAATATAACATACGTTCAAAAAAGAGTATACAATGAGCATGTGTTCATAAATTTAAAACTTCGTCGCCATAATAAAAGAGCAACAACAACAAAAATAACATACAAGCAGCCATTGAAAGGAGTTTTGTTTTTAAGGGGGACGAAGCGGCAAAACGATGAAACGGTAGGATATGGAACAACAAAAGAGAGAGCGAGAGAGAGAGGTGCTTGCAGATCGCTTCAGTTGTAGCCCGCACAGCTGTGTTGTGTGTTCGATGCTGCTGCTGTTGTTGTTGTTATCCCAAATGTAGCGTTAAATTTGACTACCGCGACAAAAGCGAGCCGCGCAGTTGGCGACAGTTCCTAGAATTTCACAATCAACGCGTTTTTTCTTAACGGTTGTTGTTGCTGCTGCTGCTGTTTTTGCTGCTGCTTCTGGTTTGCGTAGTTTCTTTTTTTTTCATTTTGTGAAATTGAATTTATTATTTCACAATTTGGCAGACACAAACACATGTTGATTATTTGTTTGTTTCTATATGTATTGGTTGCCTTATAAGTCGCGCGACAATGGCAGCCTGTAATTGACCCACATACAGCTGCAAGGAGTTGTTGCGGGTGTCGACGCTTGCCATGTGGCATGAACTTTATGCAGCGCCTGGCAATGCCAAACTGCAACAAAACCAAAACAATAATAACATAATACTTGCTTGCCGCAACTCAACACGTGTGCCCCAACCTGGCCAAGCCCCGTACAACCAAAACAAAACCAGTTTGCAGGCGCTCTAATTGCGCTGTATTCACCTAAACACAAAAAAAGCCAAACAAAACACAAAAAACGAGAGTGATTTGAGCGGAAGAAATACCCTGTAACAACTATTTACTGTTATCGATAACCTTCAACTAGTACTAAGTATGGCAACTCTCTTTTTACAGGGTGTTCAAGGCTTCTGCCTTTTGCTCCTGCAGGCGCACATTCTGTTTGCTGTCTGCACGTTTTCATTCATCGCAGCAGCCAAAGCTAAAGAAACTGTTGCATGCAGCCACCAGTTGTAAATATTCGAGAGCTCGTGCCACAAGTCCACGCGTCGCATGACTCATCGGAGTCTACACTTGGTCTTTGTTGTTGTTGTTTTTTAGCCTTCGTTTTGTTGGCTTTATTATCATACGCAACACGCACTCGAAGCTGCTTATCTGAGTTTTGCGGTTTTTCTGTTTGTTTCTATTTAAGCTCAAGTTGGTTTTTTTCTCTCTCTCTTTCTTTCTCTGTCTTTCTGGCCAAGTCTTTATTTACATGCACGTATATTGACTATTTGCTTTGGGGGTTTGTCCATTTAGCGATACGCTTTTTATTATTATTATTATGGCCAACAGACGAGCACAAAAAAAAACCGAAAACTAGTTATGTATAAGCATGTCTTAAGTATGCTCTGCATGTTTCTTCTCTGGGGATAACCCTTTTCGATGAGGCATGCTTCCATATACTATGTATGCAGCTGAGTATAATGAATATCTATTTGTTTCTATTTTTATTTGCTATTATTAGCAACACAACAACAACAATAACTGATAAGACAGTGTGTATCATAAAACAATATTATTATAGTATTATAGCATTTTATTATCATTTACGGATTTATTGCATGCAAATTGTTAACTATTTGCTAAGGCAGAAGCTTTCTTTTGTTAAAACTAGTTAGGTTTATTATGTTTGTACTAAGAATCATCAGTTTTTGCAACACGTTTAGCTTTTTGCATTCTAAGATAAGTGCAAAGATAAATGTTATTTCAAGTTTGAAGCCTTGACATTAGCTATATGTAGCTTATAGTTTCAATCGTTTCAAATAACAAACCTTATTGCTATCGATAACAAGTGTATATCGAAAACAAGTACAGTTATCCATAGTCTATCAATACAGTTGGCAAATTCTACGCTCTTAGGACTTAAGCAACAGTCATTCTGACGTACATTTCGCCAGATTATCTTAACTTATCTTAGTTATTAGCCCTATCAGACAAACTTGTTGCACTTTCCAAGGTCAGCAACAGCATCATTTTACAACAAAACTATAAATATACATATATGAACTACAGAGATACCGCTCCCAAAAGAACTAAAAAACAAAGCTACACAAGAAAAACGTAAAACATTAACATTAAAACATTTAACAATGCAAACTGCAGCTAATTTGAAATTTTTCAACAATTTTTTGCAACAACTGCAACTAACAACCAAACAGAAACAACAACAACAATAATAATAACAACAAAAGATGCCGAATCCAAAACTAAAACTAAAAGCCAAAGGCAGCGGCACGTTGCGCTTTGATTGAATTGAATGCGAAACGTTGACGTTAACAGAAAAAAAAAACTAAAAACTAAACTTGAAATCGAAATTGTACAGAGAAAAAGGTACTCGACTGGTTTATACCCTGTTTTAGTTTTGGCTTGCTTGGTAATCTAAGACTTGAAAGTGATTTTGTTTGATAATAAAAAGTTTTTGTTAGTATTTCATAAGAGAAAATAAATCTAGTCCATAAACTTTTAATGTTTAAATGAATTTTTTTAGAAAATTTAATGTTCTTCCTTATATTAAGTGAAAGTTTTACTAATCCAAAAAAGTTTTTCACAAGAAAAGATACCAGAAAGAAAAGGAAATAAAGTTTTAGATAAAAGCTACCAAAAAGTTAAAAAAATTTGAAGTTCTTAAAACACCCGTTTAATATACTTTAACAGGGAATTTGGTATAGAGCAATAAATCTGCAATTGTTGCAGTGACAACTACAAAAACAACAACAACAACTTAAAACATTTAATGCATTTTGCGCACGCTTAAAGCGCGAAAATTATGTGAATTTTATGAATCTTTTGGTTTTAGTTGATTTGTTATTGTTGTTTTGTTGTTGTTGTTGTCGCACACCTGCGTGCCAAATTGGCATTGCATCGGTGACAATACAAAAAACGCCGTCATTAATATTTTCAAGTTTAATAAGCGCAAAATGGGTGGCATTTGATTTGGCCAAGTTGCCTGGCTGCTGGGCAGGGCAATGAAATCAGTCAGTGAAGTCAGTTTTGTCAGTTAGACTGGCATTAACATAATGATCTCAATATTTGCACAGCTTTATCACGACCCAGCATTTAATTATACGATTACGACAGCAGCAGCAGCAGCAGATATTCGCTTCATTTTCCTTTTTGTGTTTTTTTTTGTTGCCGCAAACACAAATTAGACACGCGATCTTTGCTTTGGTTAGGCAGGGCGTATGAGTAATGCCAGTAAATGCCTGAAATGCATTGTTGTTAGTGTTTGTCTTGTCGTTGTTAATGCTATGATTATTGCAATTGTTGTTCTTAGCAAATGACTTCAGTGCACTAAAAATACAAACTATTTTTGGGGCCAGCTTCAAAATGCACAGAAAGAAATAAATGCTGAAAGTAAAGTAAAGTTTCTCAGTTCCAGCACTCGTTCAGTGTGTAATTGACTCATGGCAAGGGCAGCTGAAAACATTTCAAGTGCAGCACCAAATTCGCAATGCAAAACGAGCGCGTGAGAAAAGCAACCAATCAAATTAGCACGGTTTCTGCGGCTTGGCTCTGTGGCATGCCTAAAAATAGCTAAGTGGAGCGCAGCGCCTTCAACTTGCTGTGACGGCTTCCAATTCGATCTGTAATTATTACAATCAACACACATAGCATAGCAAGTAAGTAAGTAGAGTCTTAAGCAATGCCAAACAGCCCTTATGATTTCTTTTTCCATAGGGGTTTCTTTTTTTTAACTGAAGCACGTTTTACAGTGGGCTTATTTGTAGTTCTCTCAATTGCCCTCATGATGGAATACTTTCGATTGTTTTTTTATTAAAAATAGTATAGTTTGACTTTGAAAAAATGAGGGTTTGATTACTTGTCAATGCGGTGGGAATATTTTTTTTTTCTTTTCGATTCTTTCGATTTTCACCTAACCTAACTTTGCTTTAAGCAAGAATTTTTGAGAATTAATTTTAACATGTTTATGGTTAACGAAGCTTACAGGCAAGACAACAATTTCAAAACCAAAAAAAGCTAAAAACCCTTTCCTGAAGACACCTTCAAAAATAAAGTCTCTCTCTTTATCTTTGTGGTCCCAGAGCGCAGCGGGTGAGGGGCCAGAAAGATGGAGTAGTTGGTGGCGCAGTCAGCTAAAAACAGCTGTGTAAATAGGCGATTTAAAAACAATACACAAAGCGGTTAATGCCATTGATTTAATTGTTGCAATTAGCAAACAATTCAAAACAGTTGTTAAGCCAATTTCGCAGAATTAACGCCGCACACATTTGTATAGACTAAAACTAAAACTAAAACTTTCGCTTTAAAGAAACACTTGAATAAAATTCCAATTCGATTTTATGTTTTTAAATTTTTCAAAATTTATTTTTACTGATGATTAGTACTAAATAATTTTAATATTTTCTTTTATTTTGTTGTTATCGTTACCACTTTAAATGAATTTCTTTGCAGTCTTTAAAATTTGTCTAAACAATGAATATTCATGTTTTTTTTTGTTAGTTTTTTTTTTTAATAAATTTCATTCACTAATTTTCATATATATACTATATGTATATATATATATATATATATGTTGCTCTGAAAATTGTATTTTCTAGAAATGTGATTTTTAAAAATGAATGCCACAAATACTCGTTAACTAGAACTAATTAGCTTTACCTTTCCTTTTTTTTGTTTTAGTTTTGTTAGTTTTTTTTTGTTTAATGTTTTGCTAGATAAATCGCATATAGATTTGACCAATGCATATACAAACTGATGGGGCAGACAACAATTAGATTTCCAAACATTTTAACATTTCTCAATATTTTATTTTTCCATTTTTTTTTCTGTTATTGTTGGCTGTATTTTTTTTATATTTATTTTGGGTATTAAAAAATATATATATGGAAAAATTGTACACTGATATTGAGGTATTGGAAAAAATCGGCGTATATGTTATGTATATATGTATGTGTATGTTATGTATATACAGAGGCATTAATCATATAAGGTAAGGTAAAGGTTTTTCTCAATTTTTTTTTTAGATTTTCTTTTTTTTTGTTATGTAACTTTTGACATGCAAAAAATGGCTTGCGCTTGGTGCTGTTAGTGGGAAAATTCACATTTAAAAATTGTTTTTGTTGTTGTTTTGGTATCTGGTTACTATATAGCAACATAGGCAATAACAGGTGCAATTTTTATCTAAGTACAAATTGTAATATGAAAAAGCTTACAAATTATTTCGTTTCATATTTTGCTTGCAATCTTATTATGTTGTTTCGTTTAATGGATTTTAGTTTATTGTGTTTAGGTACTATATAAAAATACAATATATATATATATCGCTCTATATATATATATATTTATTAAAATTCACAATTGTTGTTGTTGGTTTTACATTTGTTTATTACAGCGCTTCTAGAAAGTCAAATCTGGAATACTAATATCGTTTCGTTTCATATCGTTTTTTTTTTGGTTGTTGTTATATTTATTTTGTTGTTAATTCTGAAAATGGCTGAGCAAATCATTAATGGATCTCTTTACAAAAACACACACACACGCACACACTCACTCATACACACACAGTAATGGAATTTTAGTAAAGCACACAAAGAGTTTCGAGTTTAGCAGGATCATTCAGTTAGACTTCAATCTATTAACTTCAGATAGTTTTTGTTTTGTTTTGTTAGTCATATACAAAATACATTTAAACACCTAAGAACTTGATTAATCGTATCCTTTAGTTTGTTGGCTTAATGAAGTATAAAATTTGAAATAATTTACTAGCTAGTGTTTATATCTTGTTGTTAACTAAGCATTTCTTTTAGTTATGTATGTATTAGGTTAACGAGGATTTAGACAATATCAATGCTTAAATAATATATATCGTGCCTGCTTTATATGAACATTAAATGCGCCTATGGGCAAAAAATCGAAATGGAGACTTAAGATGTCAAGCTTGCATTCAATGCAAACTCGCATAAAACTTACACACACACACACACACTCACACACTTTCACACAGATATACAAATGCATGCATACACTTTAGGCTTACAGTTGTTTGGTTGGAATAAGTTCTAATAAATATACAATATGCTATAAATTGCAAAAGCACTTTTGCTTGTTTTCATTTTTCATTTTGTTTTGTTTTGTGTAAATCCTTTTAAAGCTTTTTAGTGCCCAATTTTAATGGGCCAGTGACGCGTTGGGCTCGTCGCGCCTCCAGTTCCCTCTGGCGTTGCAGTTTCTTTTCCTCTCGCTTTCGTCGCGCCTCATCTAGTTTGCTGTTGCCTGAAAAAGGTTTACAAACATTAACAGCCGTTTATTAATGACATTTATGGGCTTAACTTACCCGAACCTGGTTCATCGAATGGCTCGAATTCGCCATCGGCCCAAGAATCGCTATTCCAGTTGGCATTATGCGTCGAATTGTTCAAATGCGATGATGGCGGGCTTATGTTATTGCAGTTGGTCAATGCACCCGGCGTTGTGGGCGATGTGGTGGCGCTGCTTGAGAGATTAGCCAGCTCCTTTGGTCGCAGCGTTGACTGTTGCTGTTGCCTCGATGGCGATAAGGTGATGTGTGAATTCAGCTTTGCCAGCGGTTCGATAAGATCATTTAGCTCGTGCTGTTGCAGTTGCTGTTGATGCTGATGCGGTCGCTGCATCTGCTGGCTCGATGATGTCGTTGAGGATATCGATTGTCTGGCCAGTTGTTGTTGTTGTTGCTCTTGCTCCGCTTGCTCCTCCTCTTCGCACTGTGCAAACAGTTATGGAAAGTTAAATTTTTTCCCTTTAACTTTGTGTTAACTTAGACTTACCGGATCCTCTTCCAGGCTGCCCCATTCCTCATTATCCCAGCCATCGCGCACTTCGTTAAGTGCATTTGTTGCCAAAAGCTGACCATTGTTGGCGTTGGCAACCATCGGACTGCTTGGATCTTGTGAGGTCTAAGCAAATTTAAATGTATTGTTTAAATAGGTGTCTCAGTTTCAAATATATATCATTAAACTTACATCCATTTCACCCCAGTTCTCGTTGTCCCAATCGTTGTTGCCATAATCCGATGCCGAGGCTGAGGTATCATTACTTTCGTGCTCCAACGATGTCATCGAGGTCACACTGCTTGTTGTGGTTGACAAACTGCTGCTCGAAGGTTGCTCTACAAGCAAAATACGACAAATTAATAACTGTTTGTTGGTTCTAATTAACAAAACTAACCCAATGACGCTGGTTTTGATAGATTGCGTCCAGTTAAAGGCGGTCTGGGCCTGGATGAATCGCTTTGGCTGCGATAGAACTTGGCTGTTACAGCTGTTACGGCCCAGCCAGCCCAGGTGGCAGCCGCATTGCCAATTGAAGGTGTGGCAGTATGAACATCCGCCTCTGTAATGCAAAAATCTATATTAGCAGTTGCCATTTGATGTAAATTATTCAATTAACTTACCCATTGTCTCGCGCAAACTGGGATCCTCGGAGACCTTTTCGAGTTTTCCCAAAAAGCCACGTATTGTTTTAAAGGCCGGTTCGCGCACTGTTTTCTCTGGGTCAACAGTTAGCGAACACAACGATGGTAAGACACGATTGGCCACCTCACTGAGCAGAAAATACTGCTGTGTGGCTGCCAGCGCTAAGACGCCAGCGACACGAGCTGGGGGAAACGGATCCCGCATGGCACGTATAAAGGCTGAGACTAGGACACGTTGGCGCACCTGCGGATGCAGATGGGGCGCAATCTTGCCCAGGCAAACTGTGGTATTCGTACGTATGCCGCCCTGATCATCGCGCGCCTGCAAGCGCGCAAAATGACGCAGAACCTCTACGTTCAAGTTGTTGTAGTTGAGCTTGGGCGCCAAATGTATAATGGACTTGACCGTCTGCTCGCGTATGGTGGCATTGGTGTCAAGGAAGCCATGCGCCACTTGTGGAAATATCTGATCATTAACGACCGGAGGCTGCAAATGTGCAATAAAAAGATCCAATTGCTGTAGCAAACGTGAGCGCGTCACACGATCCGTTGAGGCGAAAGAGCTTAACCACGCAGGGTACAATGCGCTTCTGGTACTCCACTTCATCCAGTAGTTTGCCCAGCTAAGAAGGGAGAAGTCGTGTTAATGCGTGATTGTAGTAAATATGTTAACGCATACTTTACCTTAAACATGGGCGCTAGGACAGCGGAACCCGCATCACCATACTCGTAGGCTGTTATCAGTTGTGGAAGTATTTTATGTCGACAAACATTATCGGGAAAGTTCTCCAGGTGTGTGGTCAGGCCACTAAAAAAACGATTCTTCTCCGCCTTATCCTTGATTTGAATTTCCTCCAAAAACAGCAGCGTGTCAACCAAATCATTCTTAAAGAAACCACCTGGCTTACGACAGCGTGTTATAATATCCGCTGGATTCGGACGATTTGAAGGCGATGCGCCAACGAGCTCACAATAAAGTGACTGCAGCGATTTGGGTATGTGTTCAATATCCTTGAGATTGGAACGTTGCTTAAGCACGCCATTAAAGGCCTCCCACACAAGACAGCCGAGCCCCCACATGTCCACAGAACTGTAAACAAAAAGAAATCACGATTAATTTCAAGTCTTTAAACATAAATACAAACTCAATGTTTGACTTACCATTTTGTTGCTGCCTTGAGCTTGGTCTGATCGTTCTTTTCCGGCGCATCGTAGACTTCCAGCGTGACAGGTATTTTAGCCGGTGGCATTGGGTTGCCATCAGCCGCTGCAACGTACTCCAAACTGCCCAGCTTCCATTCGCCTGATGCATTGACAAATACTGACCAGCAGGATACATTGTTGTGCCTCAAGTTGCCATCGTTATTGAGAAAGGAAAGAGCACGCTGTAAAGGAAAAATATTGTTAAAAACAATGTATACCATAATAAATCGTCTCTTTACCGTGATTTGAAAGATGCCCCAGGCGAGATAGAGCCCCTTCTGTACGTTGTCTGTGGCTAGTTTGGTGAAATAGTTCCCCAGAGGATCCACTGCTTCGGTGGCCACATAGAGCATCTTGTCCGTTTCAAGCGAGTCCAGATATTGCAATATGCTTGGGTGACGCAACGTTTTCAGGCGCTTAAGGGATGCCTTGGCAAGTTCACATTTTGTATCGGAACCGCTGCGTATGTCGTAAACGAAAACGGACACCTCCTCGAGGGTGTTCTTTCTTTTGGCCTTGTGCAGTGTCCATATGGAATAGTTGTCAAAGCCAGCTACGGGTTCGCCAATGTCATAAGGAAAATCTTTGGAGGAGTCGCGCGAGAAGAACGACCACATCATGTGTTTTGCTCGACGGCTCAATATTTTGTTACGTCCGGACAAACAGCTAACAAAATGCGACAACACACACACACACAAACGCGCGCACACACTAGCGTAGTCACGCACGCACACAGCTGTTGCTGTCTATGTTCTGTTGACGATTTGTTTTAGAGCAGCAGAGGAGAGGCGCTGCTAAGTGGGAGAGAGAGGTGGATAAAGGGATGTTAACATTAACGCGTATACATCAACACTAACAAAACCACGTACTGTTTTTGAACTTAATATTTCTAGTGTATGCGTTTATATGACAGCTGCGTACGTATCCCGTTCTCGCAATTATGTGAATTTATCAACAATTCGCTTGTCCACACGCACACTAACACTATTTTAACACCACTGTTATTCTCCTTCTATGTAGAGCAGCAACAATTTTTCAACATACTTTCGGGTCGGATATCGAAGACTTTTTGGGCTTAATGCAAAATTAAAGACTAACGCGTTTCTTGTTACACTATGTTACATTATAGCTAATCCAGTGAGCCTAACGAATGATAATTTACTTAACTATTTCTAATCTTTTCCCGAGTACGTCAGCTTTTTGCTTCTTCTTTCGTTTGGTTGCTTTAGTGATGACACGCAAACAAGGGGCGCACAATCGAGTAGATAAGCAGCTGACCAAGATTATGTTATCGATTCGTGGTCTTATCAATCTATTCAAATTTAAATCAAAAACTAAGCTAATAAAATCAATTAAAACATAAATACTATACATTTGTTGTTTAATTTAAGTGTTATTAGTATATTTTTGTAGACATCGACGTTTGACATTCACAACGATTGCCACCATTCACATAGCGTACTTGACAGTTGCACAATATGGCAAGGCCGAGCCCTGTGTTATAACATTCGTCTAGCTGCCAACTTCACGCAGGTAAATTTTCGCTGTGCATTCGTACGATTTTGTGCTAATTTCTTGTGCAGGAACTTAACAGCAACACAGAATGATGATGCAACGTACTGCACTTTTGATGCCTCTGGCTATTGAAGCCACCCTTGTGGCCCAGCAGCAACGTGGCATGGCCACCTTGAAGCATATTTCCATGCGCCTTAAATCGGTAAAGAACATCCAAAAAATTACGCAATCAATGAAGATGGTGTCCGCGGCCAAATACGCCCGTGCCGAGCGTGATTTGAAGGCAGCGCGTCCCTATGGTGTCGGTGCTCAACAATTCTTTGAGAAGACCGAAATCTCAGCTGATGGTGCGGCTGAGCCCAAAAAGCTCTTTATTGCCGTCACTTCTGATCGTGGTCTGTGCGGTGCCGTTCACACTGGTGTTGCGCGTCAGATTCGTGCTGAATTGGCTAAGGATGATACAAACACCAAGGTGTTCTGTGTGGGCGACAAGTCGCGCTCCATCTTGGCCCGTCTGTACGGCCAGAACATCCTGATGGTTGCCAACGAAGTGGGCCGTCTGCCACCCACTTTCCTGGACGCCTCCAAGATTGCGCATGAAGTCCTGACTGCAGGCTATGACTACACCGAGGGCAAGATCTACTACAACAGATTCAAGACTGTGGTGTCGTACCAGTGCAGCTCACTGCCCATTTACAGTGGCTCCACTGTAGAGAAGTCGGAGAAACTCGCCGTTTACGACTCGCTCGATAGCGATGTCATTAAGAGCTATCTGGAGTTCTCGCTCGCCTCGCTCATCTTCTACACAATGAAGGAGGGTGCCTGCTCTGAGCAATCGTCTCGCATGACTGCCATGGACAACGCCTCGAAGAATGCCGGTGAAATGATTGAGAAACTCACCCTCACATTCAACCGTACCAGACAGGCTGTCATCACCCGTGAGTTGATTGAAATCATCTCCGGTGCCGCTGCTCTCACATAAGAAGTGTAACTTAGCAACACTCCAAATCGAGTCGCAGCCCCAGCTTCAACGATTTAACATAAAAACCTAATAACAATTACGATTCGATGACGAAAGAGCTGCGTATATTAAATGATTTAAAAAAAATTATAATTATCTGAGATAAACACAGAATAAATAGCGTGGAACGAACCAATGGAATTTGTAGTTAAACCCAATATGTTAAATATTGTCCATTTAATGTTTCTTAAATTCAAAAGTTGCAAATTTTTTAATTGAAAAAATAGTTGATTAATGTATTTTAGTATTATATCAAAAACCACAATTTAAATCAACACATTATGCTTAACAGCTATGGAATCGTGCCGAACACGTTAAGGCCTGATGAAAAACCGGGCAAATGCCTTTCATTGTGGACTAGCACATATTCTGTAGGACATTCAATATATAAGCGCCAATATCTTCATCTTGGTTCGTCCAAGTGATCAGTAAAGTCTTTTGCTTCGGATCCTTTTCATCCTCTTCCACATTGATCTCCACGCTTTCAATGGTTATGGTGCCACTCTCCTGCAGCACCACTGTCCAGCCAGTTAGTTTCTCATCGAGCAGTAATTTAAGTTTTTCTGTGGTGCGCATCTTTGGTCCCGGATCATCCATTTTTACCTTAGAAGTGAAGCGCATGACATGGCGATTTATGCCGATCTCCTTCAGAGCATCAGTTAGATTTTGCAACATAATACGATTGTCCTTCATCACCAGAATGCCATGGATAAGTCGGCGTCGTTTCGGATCCGGCGGCTGTGCATTATAGGAGCGTGCCTCTGCTTTGAGCAGTGATATTGATGCATCCACGGGTATTTTGACAGGCGTGGAGATCACACAGGTCTCACCGTTTGCCGGCATATATGTCTCCAGATTAAATTCATCTCGTATCTTTGCGCGTAGAAATTTCATCTTTTCTGCCTCGCCGTGCACAAGCATTACATTCTTGGGCTCACAGTTTTGGATGAGCTGCATAATACCTGAAATCAATATATATTTACTAAGTGATCTGTTTTTGGAGCGGTCCTCCTTACCCTTTGCATCGGCATGTGCTGAGAAACTCATGTACTCCACGGCCATTTTGACCTCGACAACTTGACGGTTCTCGAATTCCACTTTTTTGGCACCGCCAAGAATCTTATTGCCCACCGTACCCTGGACACAGTAGCCGGGCATGATGACCATATTGTTCTCGTTGGGCGCCCATTTCTTAAAGATTTGTAACGACAGCCCAGCGTGGAGCATGCCTGGCGTGGCGAAAACAACCATCGCTCCTGGATTATCAATATAAGCCTTATCGAAGGGTTTTATGTGCTTAAAATCAAACATGTTGCGATGCACAAAAGTCTTGCGAATCTTTTGATTAGTCCAGGTTATAAACATTTTGTAGTATGTATTTGCCTTCTCAGTTAGGCCGAGGGCAAAGTATATAGGATACTTGAGGTTCATGCGCTCCCAGTATGTCTCCAGTAGGATGCACAGTTCCTGTGCACGTCCCAGAGCAAAGACGGGTATTAGGACTTTTCCACCTTTAGCAACACATTCGTGAACTTTCTTCAGGAAGTCCCTTTCCCTGCAACGTTTCGAATCTCGTATTGTGGTGGCATATGTGCTCTCCGAGATGAGTAAGTCCGGCCGGCATTTATCAATCCAGGCGGCACCTAAATGCCGATCCGGTGTCATATTATAATCGCCGGTATAAACTACACTTTGAGAGCCAACTTTGATCCAAAACATGGCGGCGCCAAGAACATGACCAGCATAGTAAGCCTTGATCTCCAGATCAGTGTCCACCATCATGCTCTGATGCAATGTGACGGGAATAACCTTCTTCATGCAATCCTTAATCATTTGTGTGGTAAAGAAGTTTGACTCGCCTTTGCGCTCCACAGCGACCTTACGCATATCCTCGAGCAGGATAGGAGCTATCGCCTTTGTTGGATGTGTCATATAAATGGGTCCCGCATAGCCAACTATTTCCGACATATAGGGCAGAGCGCCACAGTGATCTACATAAAGAATGTATAAGAACCAGTGGCGTACGCATGTTAAGAACTTACCCAAATGAAAATGAGAGATTATCACGCAATCGATATGACTGGTGATAGGTCCTTCCGGCACAATGTACGAAAAGTCTGGGAAGCGTCTCTCATCGTTGTAGCCCATATGCATACCACAATCGAGCATTATATTCTTGCCGCCCATCGATAGCAGCAGACAGCTACGGCCCACATCCTGACCGGCGCCCAGTGGCGTTATTTTAATATCCGGCATTTGGACTGAGTGTATTTCAAAAAATCTAACAATGCTATAATTTCGGCAAAGCCAGCAGCCATCTGTTTTCGTTAATTTGTGATAACACAGAGTTGCTGCTAATTTTTTTGTTATGTTAAGTGCGTGCCGAGTTCTTCGTTAAGTGTGGAGCAAGGTCAATAACAGTGATGTTATGTTAACGCCAATGTTATTCGTTAGTTATTGTTTTGGCTACAAAAGTGAAAATTTTGCTACTGATAAACAAATAGTAAATTTATCAATATGCCCGATTCGCTGAACGAAACATATTCTTCTACAGTATCGGTGCGCGTATGTTTGGAATGGCATGCAAATGCTCTGGCCTTGAACAAGGAACACAATCATATTGCCGTTGCCGGGCGCAGCTGTAAGGCAAACATTTTAATATTTAGTTTAAATATATTGAAAAGATGTTTTTTGTTCTCTCAAGTGCTCAAGGTATATTCAATCGAAAGGGATGGCTTCACAGAAGTGTGCAATATGAGTGGTGGGAAAAACCAAAATCTTAGCTACTCATCCAATGATGTCGCCTGGAGCACCCTAGACAGCAATATTTTGGCCACGGCTGCAACAAATGGCGCTGTTTCCGTATGGGATTTGTCCAAATTCGGACGGCAAAAACAATTGCTTGTGTACAACGAGCACGAGCGCACCGCCCATACAGTCGCATTCCATAGCACAGAGCCAAATATCCTTATCTCTGGCTCGCAGGATGGCACCATCAAGTGCTTTGACATACGCTCGGATACCTCAGTGAACACATATTTCAGTAACTCCGAGTCTGTGCGTGATGTCAAGTTTTCACCACACTCGCAAAATGTATTCTCTGCCGTTTCGGAGAATGGCACCGTGCAGCTATGGGATATGAGACGTTGGGACAAGTGCATGGTGCAATTCACGGCGCACAGCGGACCCATTTACACCTGTGATTGGCATCCCACGCGCAATTGGCTTGCGACGGGAAGTCGTGATAAACAGATTAAGGTTTGGAATATGGATGGACGCGCCAGTCTGGAGTACACCATACATACCATTGCTGTTGTGGCTCGCGTCAAATGGCGACCAGAGTGCACGTATGTTTTTACCATGTTTCCATGTACTAGAGCACACTTTCTAATTGTTTTTTACCTTCCTTATCATAGTTACCACATAGCCAGTTGCGCCCTAGTTGTGGATTACAGCATACATGTGTGGGATATACGTCGTCCCTATATACCCTTTGCATCCTTTAATGAACACACGAATGTCACAACAGATATTGCGTGGCAAGGCAGTGATTCACATTGTTTGCTCTCAACGAGCAAAGATTCCCGACTTTATAGGCATGCCTTTAAAGATGCCGCTTGTCCGGCACAGAGCGCCAATGCACAGGGTGCCAGTTTGGGGCGTAATGGCGATATATCATTTGCCAATAAGATCAAGGAGTATACATCGAAAACAAGCGGTGCTTCTAATACTAAAAGCACAAATTTTATGTAAGCTTTAAATACCTATTCTAAAACTACTTTTGCTTATGGTCTGGATTCGGTCTCTTTTTAGAAGCCGTCGTAAGTCAAATGTGCCAGGCACTCTGCAATTTCACCTGGATCATTCAAAGATGTACATGTTTATGCTGAAAAATACGGTAGGCAAAGCAAGGAATTCGAATATTTACAATGTTTTCAACACTCATCTCTTGTAGAACATGGCCTCGGGCACAGATTATCCGGCACACGATGTTACCACAGAGCTGCGAGTGCATGAGTGTTTTATTGGTTGCGCCAAAGAGCTGCTGCTCAGCGGCAAGAAGCTATCCGAGCTGTGCGAACACAATGCAGATGTCTCACGAAAATACGGAAAGCATAATGTAAGAACAATCAGTAAAAGTCGTCTAAGAGCTACTTCTAACTAACCGTTTTTTTTAGGCCACCACTCTGTGGAACTTTATAAAGCTCTTCTATGGCACTAGTCACTTTGAGCCGCCTTTTGAGCACCGCTCTTCCTTCTCGAATCAAAAGAATCCAATGAGCTCGCGTCGTGCCACGCAAGTGGCCAGCGATTGGGCACCTCATGAGCAGGGCCAGGAGCTGAATGGCAATAGCCAGGAGGCACAGCACGAAACGGCCGATGCAAGTGACGATAGCGATGAGTTGGGCGGCGGAGGTAAACAAAATCCGCCTCCAACTAGTTCGGTCATACTCTCTGAGACGCAAATCATTAGCGAGATAACGTTTGATAACTTTGACCTGTTGCGCAATGGATTTATATATGTTGGTCCAGCTGATGTTACTAAAGCTTTGGCATTTCCCGATACAGCACTGCATCATGATGTTCAAGCAGCGCGACCACAACCAGATCTAAAGGCATCCGATCACGAAAAGTCACCCGTTAGTTGAAAATCGCTTAAACTTTTTAAAGATTTTAATTTACTCTCTGTTTAATCTAGCCACCTCATGTGCCAAGCATACTAAAGGTCAGTCATGTGCCACCCATACCCATGTGGGAGCCACATCAGTTTGTGGCCGATGCCTTGATGCTGCAGAACGATGTGGGCGATGTACAAACAGCTTTGATTGTGCTCATTGTTTTGGGTGAGGCGCGCAAGCTTTTACCCATTGAAGATGCCGTTGTGGTTAGTCATAATTCAATAACTTTGAGCACTTGTACACTTATTCCCTACATCTTTTGTAGGAGCACTGGTTTCACACCTACGTTGATCAGCTGCATCGCTATGAGCTGTGGAATGAAGCCTGCGAAGTAATCAATCGTGCCTGGGTGCGTTCAGTGCGTCAGCTAAACCAACAGTCCACCGTCATGCATACGAATTGTGGAGAGTGTGGTCGTCCATTGGGCGGCAATGTGGGCTGGTACTGTGACAAATGCAAGTCCATGCAGTCGGCCAAGTGCTGTGTGTGCGGCTTGATTGTGCGTGGCGTCTATGCCTGGTGCCAAGGTTGTTCTCATGGCGGTCACATCGAGCACTTGCAGCAATACTTTGCCAAACACTCGAAATG
Organism: Scaptomyza caliginosa; assembly: GCA_035044725.1. Classification (NCBI taxonomy): domain Eukaryota; kingdom Metazoa; phylum Arthropoda; class Insecta; order Diptera; family Drosophilidae; genus Scaptomyza; species Scaptomyza caliginosa. The sequence goes on along the minus strand of JAWNNR010000120.1, from coordinate 1,303,056 downwards.
CGCTAAATGTGGTCACTTGTGTTCATTCTCATGACCCGAGGAGGAACCTTTTGTACATACTTAAGGAAAGCGAATGTGATGCCAAAAATTTTCTTGCAAACTCTTTTCCATATGCACACCAAACATTAAAAGTTTTATAGCGTTAATTGTTATTTAGTAATTAAAGTACACAGTTAATATGTATATTTTAGTTTATATTTTGTAGAAACTTAAAGCTACTTGATGAACGTGCTCTTAAAGGGTAGTATGACAACAACCTTTAATTTTTTGAAGAGTTCGCAATCAGTAGCAGAAAGGAGAGAAAAAGTTATAAAATTGTAAGTTCTGTAAGAATTAAAAGAGAATAGAGCACAACCAGTATGGGTTGCCTTTAAGCCGTACTATTAACTTAATTGTATGTCCTTATGGTTACCAGAAACCACAAAGACACCACCGCCTGCCAGTGCTGTCCAAAAATCCATGCGCCAAGCGCAATGAATTGATGTGAGAAAAATGTAACCAAATGCTTTTTGCTTGTTTTTGAGTCTATTTGGTTGTCTAAGTACATTACGCCTCGCGCAGTTGTTTAGCTTTAGATTGATGATTCAACTAAAGCTTGGATTTTGGAGCAGCGTTGGCGGCTAATTGTCAAGAGGCAAATTCGAGGCTCACAGTTTGGCAAGTGTCGCCAGCGGAGGCGCCCATTAGCGATACGGCATTGCGTTTTAATGCAGACGCATCTTCATCATAGCGTATGGTCATTGAGTTGGAATTGCCGGGTATAAGCACATAGCCCAGAGTTTCATAGAACTTGATCAGCTTGTCCTTGCAGTCCAGCGACATCTTATAGCAGCCCAATTGTTCAGCCAACAGAGAGACCGTTACCACAATGCTGTGGAGGAGAAAGGGTTTGGTTAAGAAAAGGTTTCATTGCTGTAAAGAAGCATTGCTTACAGCTTGCCCAACTGCTTGCCGCGATAGGTGTCATTTACCACCACATCCTCCAGGCGACCGCGCTGCAAACAAAATACATTATGAGATTGTGGCTTGGGATGTGCCTGTGTCTATCTTACCACTGAACAATTGTGTATAAATTTGCGCTCAATGATGAGAGAGGCGGCTCCAATAATCTCGCCCTTGCGCGTATCCTCAATAACAGTAACAAAGTAATCGCCGCTGGCCTTCATCTGTGAGAAGCGTGCTGTAAGTGAAATCCATTAGCTTTTACTTGACTTAAGCCTCACGAGCATAGCACTTACTCAGAAACTGTGTGCGTGATACATTGCCAACATGGGTGAGCTGTGACAAGAGTTGCAGGAAGCCACGATCATAGTCCGTATCCTTGAGTGGTCGCACTTGCAACCAAGACTCGCCCGGATTAGCAGCCGAAATGAATGGCTGGAACTTTGCGGGACTGCGATGAAAGTCGAGCTTTAGCAGCACATTCGGATCATACAGATATGTCTCTTCCTGAAAGTGAACAGAAAGGTTAGTTTAAATCAGTATAAGTTTAATTGGTTTGAGTTAAAAACGTCTACCGTATATTGAACCATTTTCGAAAGCCTATGAAAAGAAAAGGGCCAACGTCAGCAAACGACGCTGATCGAAGCACAAATGTGACAAGCAGATAACTACTACATCGTCGACAGCAGGAACAGAAACTTACTAACTGGTTTCACTGTTGCTTTCGATATTCGCTGGACTGGTTTTCTTATACCCTGTACTCGCTACAAACGGGTGAAACGGGGCATGAATACATTTGTGATAAGCGGAAGGGAAAACTTCAAGGTTTAAATCTTGACTGAGCATAACTACCTGTTGATAGATCTATAACAAATCATCGTTTCGATTTGGAATGCTTCTTTTCTATGTATTGAAGTGTCTTTCACAGTCGTGGACTCTCTTTGCACGAACATAACTCTCAACTTGTTGGTTTGGGTTAAGTATATGTATGTGTGTTTGTATGTATTTTGCGACTTAATTTTTTAAACGTCAGCACAAACCGGTACAATGCGTAAATGCCGTCAGTATTGATTTAGGTTTGTTGTCTATTTACCATAAACAGGATTATCTTAGCCAACTAGTCAAGGTCGTTTGCAGCGAGTCTGGTGACTGAACTGCCACATGGTCACGTTGTTTGCTATTTTTTTGGTTCACTCTGTTTTCTTTATTCCAAACATACTCACCATTTTTTTTTCTTTGATTTACTCTTTTCTACACAATGATAATAGAAACGACCAGAGCACCCACGCAATGCCGAGCGGAAGTTTTTCGGCTACGTTATCAACAACTTTCAAGAACCACGGTCAAAATGAGACTGAAACGGAAGTTTTTCATGCGGCAGAGAGCGAGAGAAAATTGCAAATGCCGCTCGCGAGGCGTTAATTAGCTGCAGTGTGTAATGGCAGCGTTTGGAAACTATCGACTCACCTTTCAAACTGAACGAAACACATAAAGCATGTAAAAATCTGCAGTTTAAGTTGTAATATAAACAAACAACAAGAGGGTGACCCTGATGTGTAAACATTTAAACAGCTGATGATGAGCGAAGAGCGCAACTGGCAAAAAAGAGAGCGCAGATAACTGTAAAAATCAAACGCTATAGCGAATTGCAGCAATAGTAGTATTCTGTTGCTTAAGTGACTTTCAACTGTAAACATTTAACAGCTGTTTTAATAGACTTAGACTCAGAGTTATATTGCAAGAGATTTAAAACAAATATGCAATGCATTTATTTCAAAACACACTAAATTATCTATAATTAAATAACATTTTCTGTTACGTAGCTACAATATATTTAGGCGTTTTATACATTTCGTAGGCGAATTCCTCGCGATGACTGGGATCAAATTCCAATCCAACATAATCAATCTCTAAGCCAAAGGGTCCATCCATGCCCTTTTTGGCCGCCACAGAGAAACCAAAATGCGTCACTGAATTCAATGCAATTGCATTCTGGCGATCCTGGACGCGGCCCTTGGAGGACAAAAAGAATTTGGAGAAAGGTATTTTAGCTATTTGCCAATGTGGTCCACCTCTTGTATACAGTACATAATGGTAGATGTCATTCCACATGAGATCAAAATAGCCCTCAGTGTGTAAATTAATAAGGTAACTGCGTCCGTCTCCTCGAACCTTCATGACTAGCATATTGTACTGTGTCCAGTCATAAGTGGACTCACGTTTAAATGATTTCTGCAAAAACACATACAATTAATATATAGTTTATAAATTCATTTCCTATTTTCTTACCCGCACACGCTTAGTGCGTATATTTGCATAGCCGGTGCGTTTGATGATGCCATCCTTGGTGTGCTGTGAGTTGACCTCGCCATGAAAGAGTCCTGCACCTGCAGCACTTAACTCCAGTTTGGCAGTGCTTTTGCCCTCGCCATGATCCGCATCCGTTGTCACCGTCCATTTGTCGAGAACGTCCGGTGCCTTGAAGTCAAATACAATGTCCGTTTCACCGGGTCGAAACACTAATATAGGATCACTTTCTATTTTCTCCTTGACCTCCTGACGCCATAATTTAATTTCCTCTTTTAGTTCGCGAAATCCGTCGATTATAAGCTGCTTTTTTGATGGCTCCTCTAGTTTTGTTTTGTAGCCCGATTTCTTTTCACGCTCCCAAAATGTGCGCTGAACGGCAGTGGTGTGAATTTGTGTTGCTGGAAGCCAGCAGCTTAACCGTTGCGTCTGTCTTACCAAGCAGTGCATTTTAACACATTGTATTTAAGAAAATAACAATTTTTAAATACAAGCGCAGGCAAAGCCAGCGACCACAACGTAACAAAAATCAGCTGTGCATTCTGACATTCACGATGGCACGCAAACAAGCAAAGTGCTCGTTACAACGATAATGTGAATGACACTTGTGAATTTGTTGTGTTTGCTTATAGATAGTCTGAAAAAGTGCAAAGTTCTTTAAGTTGCCAAACAGAGTTAACAATGAAGTTACAAGACGTTGAAAAATGTGCACCCAGCACCGGTTGGAATGTCCTTTATTGGGTACTTGGCAGTATTCTTATGCCAGTTGTTCTGCCTCTGTCCTTATTTAACCTTTGGCAACGTTTTCGCGCTCAGAAGTACCGTAATCAGCTGCCCGGCAAGGTAAATAACCATAAATGTTGTATAAAATATGTAATACATTTTAATATTAACATTTTCAGGTAGTACTTATTACAGGCGCAAGCTCCGGACTGGGCGAGTCCCTGGCACATGTCTTTTACCGTGCAGGATGCAAGGTTATCCTTGCTGCACGTCGCGTCCAGGAGCTGGAGCGTGTTAAAAACGACCTTTTGGCACTTGATTTGGTAAGGATATAAAAAGTTCCTTTTAAAATAGCTTCTAACAAAGTCTTTTCAGAATCCCGCATATCCACCAACTGTTCTGCCCTTGGATCTGGCTGAGCTAAATTCGATTCCCGATTTTGTTACACGTGCCTTGGCTGTATACAACCAAGTTGATATACTGATTAATAATGGTGGCATAAGCGTGCGTGCCGATGTTGCGTCTACAGCGATTGATGTGGATCTCAAAGTCATGGTGGTTAACTATTTCGGAACTGTAGCATTAACAAAAGGTATATCTGAAGCAACAGCTTGTGTATTTAATTATGTTAAACGACTTATATTGTTCATTTTAGCTCTGTTACCATCTATGGTAAAACGTCAGAATGGTCACATTTGCTTTATTAGCTCGGTGCAGGGAAAGTTTGCCATACCACAAAGAGCAGCTTATTCCGCCTCCAAGCATGCGGTGCAGGCATTTGCCGACTCTCTGCGTGCCGAAGTATCTAATAAGAACATTTATGTTTCATGCGTTAGTCCTGGTTATATACGCACACAGCTCTCGATGAATGCCTTGACAGGAGCTGGCAGCAGTTATGGCAGTTAGTAAACGAATCGATCTATTGCTCCACAAATTACTTTAAAATTTGTTTATTTTTAGAAATGGATGAAACCACGGCGAAAGGCATGTTACCTGGCAAGCTAGCAGAACGCATATTGCAATGTATTCTGCGTAAAGAACCAGACATTATCGTCAGCGATTGTCAAGCCAGGATTGCATACTATTTGCGTCACTTGTTACCATCCGTATACTTTTGGATTATGTCCAAACGTGCCTTGAAGTTGGAAAGGGCGGAGAAGAAAGCCAACTAAATACACAAGTGGATCGTTAAGTTTTTAGTTTTGTTTTTATTGTTATTTGAATTTTGCTTGAAATGAAAAAATTATAAAATATCGCGATGCGTGTGCAGTGTTAAAAATTAGTTACATTTTAATATCAATTTAATGATAATATTAATAAATTAGGTAATTACTGTAATCATACCATTAATGTTAAGTACAACTTAAGTGTCACACATTTGCTCTCTGTTTCTCTGTTCGCAACTTATATATATATAAAATATTTTACGAATTATTGTTCCTTAATTATGGTTGTTTTGCCTTACAGCTTTTCGATTTTAAAGTGTTATTAATTGACGACAGAAATACTTTTTATTCGTGATACGATCTTTGACAACATTTATTAACTACGGGATACGGATCTCTGCGAGGGTCTTGAAATATGTGGTATTTAAATTCATTTAGCTAAATTATACAAAATAGTTGATATCAATTCAGTGAAGTGGGTGCTAAAAACCGTTTTTTTTATCAAAAAGAAATAATTACAATTGAGGTACACACACAGATTTCAAAATCGTTTTGCAGTTTTAAGTCTAAATCATTACATATATATATATAAAATCATTAAATTTTTTATGTACAATACACAAAAATGGTTCCTTTCGCGCTAAATAGTCTTTTTCATCCACGCTCAAAATACTTTCTACCTCAGCTTAGTTAATAATTCTTTGCATTTTTTATATACAGTACGTAAACATTGGCCAGTGTCTTTATATATATAGATTTTTGTTTGGTAAATTTAATGATATTGCCGATTACGTTGACGTTTAAAAAAGAATCTGCGCCTTGTATAGTTTCGTATTTAAATAGTTATCGTAGGTATTCGCTTTTAATTTCTTAAGTTTAAGAAAAACTTAAAGCTAAAATTTCGATTTCTTTTCTTTCTTTTTGTTATTTTTAATAAGCATTTCAAAGCGATTGTCGCGTACTTTTTTTTGTGTTTGTTTTTCGTTTTTTTTTTCTTGTTTTTTTTTTTGTTTTTTGTTTTTTATTTGCTTTCCGTTTCATTACTTGCCTACGCGTTTACGTTAACTGTCGGTCTGTTTATAATTTCTATTTATTTATTGGGTCGATCATTTGAGCTGAGCTTATGTATGTCTATCTATTAATGCGTTGTATACTTCAAAAAAATATACCCAAATGCTCATAAAATTGCATTCCCCGTTTAAATATTGTACCAGCCATGCAAATGCAAATACATATCAGAATTCTAAGCAATTTAAAATGCCGATTTTCAACTCATTTAATCCATACATGGGTACTTTCCCATTGCCAATTTTAAGCTTACATTCCTACAGATTGCTAGTATTAAGGTTTTATTATTATATATAGCAAGCCGTTCGCTTTGTTCGTGTTCGTTCCTCATGTGATTTGATACGCTATGTGACTATATGGTATGTATGAATATCGTTAGGTGTTTTGTTCTTCATTGCTCTAATTTGTTATTGCATATAAAAACTATGTATCTTTCTTCGACTTGTTTCTTTCTTATATACACTACACTACTACTAAGAATGGCGCAGGCATTTGTGGGCGATTGGTGTAAGGTTGTGTGTGTGTCTGTGTGTGGGTGTTGTGGATCTATGGTGTGGTTAACTGCTTAACTGGCATTTCTAGCATTCTATTTGATTTTGTTGCGACTACTATAAACTACTTTCGATGCATTTTACTTTTGATTTTATTGACAGTTATCGTTGGTTATAATTGTATTTGCTACTAATTATGTACTATGTATTATTTGCAACATCCCCTGGTTATCCCCGCCACTTGGCTACACTCGATTCTATGTATCTCAACTACAAATCTTAATATCATTTTGATCTTTTGTCTTCGAACAATTCATAAGTTATTAATATATTTTTTGCTTTTTTCTTAAATTTGTTTGGTTAACTTTTTACATTGATTTCATTACTAAAATAGCACCTTGTATTGTTATTCTGTGTGTCGGAAGTTTATAGATGATGATGGTCGTTGTTTGAAACATTTAGTAATATGATAAAACTATATCTTAGATGTTGAATTGAAACATAATACTGTGTAAAAAAACATGCGCCAAACAATTTTGGCGAATAATAAATATGATAACAGTTTGAATGTATACAGCAATCGAATTGCGATAAGTATTATAAATTAGCTATTGATCGGTCTATTGTAATTAATTCGTTGCATTATAAAAATAGTTTAGCTTATGAGGAGATAATTGAATAAGCTAAAACATATCATATTGATCATTTAGGATATTGCTGTTCGATCATAGCTCGCCAACTGAACACAATTCATAGTTATAGACGAGAGAAAATTACAGTTTACAAGTTATAGTTAGATAGATCACGAATACAATACAACAGTTAAATAGTATGTAAAAAGGTACAATGTGCGGTGAGTGCGGCTGGCTTCGGCGGTGTTGGTGGTGGTGGTGATAATTGGGTGGGTGAGCATTTGAATGAGTTGTGTTGTGTTGGGTGGTTAGCCAAAAGCACGAGCGTTGTTAGCGTATTATTAGTTTCTAAGCACAGTGGTCGCTTGATAGTTGAAAAGTTTCTGATAATGCCTAAAATTTTGTGGTTTTATAACACTTTCCAATGTTCAAAGTTTGTTTTAGTATGTACAGTTCATATAAATGAAAAACAAAATTGGATTTCAATTGACTATGTTTGGAATTGAATCCCGGAAGAACATACAACACAAAATTTCTATGCAACGTTTGTTTTTTTTTTATAAAAATCTCATCTTTTAAGCTACCACTGCAAATGGTGTGTGTTTGTGGTCAGTATTGGGTTTGTGGGGAGGGCGTGGCATTCACATATTCAGCAGAAACGGCAAGTTTAAGGCAGTGTAAAGTACATACATATATATGTATGTAATATATATATATGTATATATACAAATCTAAATTTATGTATATATATATATATGCATATGTAAACCTATGCGACAATTTGTATAACTAACTTTAGGACTTATCACTTTCACTTGTTTGCTTTGAAATGAATGCAAACTGTGCTGATCTTAGCTAACCAGATTCTCAATATCGGAGACAACAACCTCCAAATCCGATGGCAGCTCGTTGTCCATAGCTGCTGCTGATGTTGCAGCTACTGCTGCTGAAGATGAACTAGCTGCTGTTGCTGCTGCTGCATTGGAACGCGCTCTGAAATTATTTAGACTGCGCCGCATGGGCTGCGCTGCTGGACGTTGTTGACTGGAGACAGCGCTTGCGGAGGCAGACTGTTGTAGTGGAGGAAGCGGCAGTGTTGGCATTATGCCACTCGATGTCGTTGTCGTTGTGCTGCTGGAGGATTGGCGTGAGAAGCTGGGCGGTGTTATCGTGGTTGTACCCGCTGCTGCCGCGGAGCTTTGGCCATTGAGACTGGCACGTGGAATGTTGCTAAAGCTGTTGCGCGCATTGCGTGTCGGCGGCACCGGCGCTCCTTGTGGCGTTGCATTGGAAGCGCTGCTATTTCTGCGCAGATTCGCATTGGAAGAGGAGCGACGTTGTGGTGCAGCTGCCGCTGTACTTGTTGATGTCGCAGCAGGTGGATCTTTGCCATTTTTGGCTGCACTAGCTTTCAGATTGAGGCTGCTGCGCTTCTTAGATTTGGCCATGTTCTGGCTAAGATTGATAAGATTCTGCGTGCTGCCAAAATTGCGCGTTAAATTGATGGAACCACCGGCGGGCTGTGCAGCTTTGCTGCTGCTGCGACGCGGCGCTACCGCAAAGGGATTATGTGTGGAAAGTGAATTGGAGCGGCGATAGGAGCTGCGTTGTGTGGCAGGTACAGGTGCTGCCTCCAGACTAGCGCGATTTGAACTGCTGCCAGGTTTCGAGTTACTATCACTGGGCAAGTCCACATTCTCATAGCAGTGCTCTGTGGAGTTTCGTACAGGAGGCTTTAGTGTCTCATAGTTGGGCTCGTTATGCGTAAGAATTTGATTATCATCCGACGCCTCGTTGCACAATAGCAGAGCTGTGCGCTTGGCGCGCTCCGCATATGGTCCCTTGGACGTTGTTGCCTGAACTCCGAGAGCGCCGCCACTGCCGCTGGAGCGTGTGTTGTTTTTTGGTGCACGCTTAGGACGAGCGCCAGCGCTGACGCCCACCACGTGCGTCTTCACCTTAGGCTTCTTCGATAGCCGCAGCGAGAACTTAAAAGGCGGCTTGTAGACGACCTGCAGCTTGACCTTTTCATTGGACAAATTACCCATGGATTTGGTCTTTTGTGGTGTTTTCTGCACAAGACGTTCCGGCGTTGATTGCGACTTGCTCATCACCTTACGCACGCGAGAGCTATGCTCCATGTGCGACAGCGGCTGTGCCACAATCGGCGATTCTAGCAGCCACTTTTGTACCTTACCAAAGGTATTGCTGTGATTGTTGGTTGTCGACAGATTGGATGCATCATCGACACCGGCTGCATTATTGTTGCGCTGCGAATAGTCAATGATCTCCTTCATGTGCTTGCCCAGCTTCTTGGACTTTTTGGTCTGATCCTCTTCAGCGGCAGTTGCCTTTAGCTTCTTCTTGACCAGCGCCTGTGTTCGAGATGTTTTCTTTGGCTCCACATTGCCACTGGCTTTCGTTGCTCCACTTGAGCGTACTCCTGGCGTTCCCGTTGCTCCTGCGACTGCACCCGTGACCAGGCCAGTAGTTGACTTTTTGCTGCGCTCACCGCGCACCTTCTTCTTAAATGGCACTTTGGTGCGCACAGCCGTGTGCACAATGACGCCATTGTTGTTCTCCGGCAAACGAACCGTTTCCGTTGTGGCGCTGTGTATGATGGTCACCGATTTAAGCTTCAGATTCGAGCGTTTCGCCAGCAGCTTTGTGCTCAGGATCTGTAGAAGGAGTACAATCAATTAGTACTTTGTAAAATTAGGATTGGATTTGAGAATTGGATATGTTCGAATAAGTTCAAGCCCCAATGCGCTCTAAACTAGCTTCGTAAATAACTGATATTGCGCTTTTATATTATACGTTTACTGGATTTGTTTTGGGTTTTATTTACAGGGCTCACCCTCGCTCAAGGCCTGCCTCTTGGCCTCAAGCTGATCTCTCAGCATGGATGTTATCACACGCATTAACTTGACAAACAGAAACTCATTAAAATTAAGATATATTTTAACGAAATCAAAACATTTCTCATAAATTGTTTAGACAGATAAATTTGTATATTTAGTTTACATACCAGCAACATGAAGACGCCAATGGCGGCCAGAGCCACCGTGTACCAATGATGCTGCATCCACTTCTTGAAGGTAGCAATGCTTTCCTCGGAGAGTAAAAGCTTGCGTAGTGTTGCCAATGGACCCGATGGATCTACCTCTCGACATTTTTGAAAAACATCGCAATAGCTGCGAGGGGAAATAAGCTTAGTGTAAGTATAAGAATAAGTATAAGTATATCATACCCATTGTAGTCATTGCAGGGCGTGCCTGGTTTGGAGTACATGTCAGGCACATCAAAGGGCGCTTCGTTCCACTCGAAAGAGCTGCGGCAGGGACTATCCTCGCCAGGCAGCTTGCAGCACAGTTCACACGACTTAATACGATCATCCTGGGGTCCAGGAATACACTGGCATGACTCCAGGCCATAGGCCAAACAAATGCTGCCCGTGCAGTCGCCCATGTAGCAAACGAATTCCTTGTTGCAAATCGTCTTATTGGGTTTGTTAACTGAGGGCGGACATTGTGGCACACGTCCATCACAGAACGAAGGATCCCGACAGCCGTTGTCGTCACGACACTTATCGCCAAACTTAACCTTGCAATCGGTCGTACAACATGGTCCCTGTGAGGGACTGCAACGTGCATGTGGCGTTAAAGTGCAAGGAGTTTCATCCAAATGCGGCTGTCTTGACATGGGAAAACAGCATGAATCTTTACAGTCTTCTTCCCAGCCACAATCGCACTGCTCGCCGGGCTCAACGACACCATTGCCACATATAGAAGACTGTGGCTCTGTGAAACAGCCCTTCATTGAACGCGCCTTGGCATTCAGTACGGGCTCAATGGACTTCAGTGAGCAGGCACTAAACTTGTTATTGTTCTTTTTATCACCCGAAGTGGCTCGAGCAAACATAATAAAGTTACCATCCTCCCCACCCGGTGTACACTGCTCCGGGTCGTGCTGCAGTAAAAACGGTAAGGTGTTATTTGGTTGTTTAAAAAGCAATAAGCAATAACTCACCGGTGAGCCAAAATTGTGGCCAATCTCGTGAGCAAGCGTCACATGCGAAACAGCTGGAGGAACATGTTTGCCATAATTAAGGAGCGTAACAATGCCTGTATTGAGGGACTTAAGCGAGCCACGATAATGTCCATTCTTTTCACAAACACCACCAGCATTTTTCAAATCGCCTGTCCAAGCCAAACCGAGAGTGCCCATCTCAAAATCACGATACGTGAACATGTAGGCCAAGCAGAAGGCATCGTAATCCTCCTCTGTAGCAGATATAAATGTAAAGTATTAGCATATTTAACAAAATATAAAAAGTATATAAAGATTGCTTACCCGAAAATAATTCTAAAAACTTTTCCACACCATAGTTGCCAGGAAACCGATAGCTGGGATCCTTCATGGCATTCATGTTGTGCACCTTAATACGCTTTATCATGAACGTAATATTATCAGGTTTGCCATCGTTGTTGAAATCTGTATTGCGATAAATGGAATTGGCGCGCTGAACGTGACGCGTAATGGCCTCAATGGAGGCCTCATCGCTACCCATTTTCTGGAAGAACGTGTGATCTGCTTGCAAATAAAGCATGCATGTGGTTTTGCGATCATACAGCAGGCGCGGAGAGTTATGTATATCATCGCCTCGACCACTTAGCAAATTCGTCATCAGCATGCTGTTAAAGCTGGGATTGTGTGGATTGGGTGCAAAAACTATCTCAGGATTGTAGTTGTTAACTATAATATTGGGTTTTTTCGTTGCGCCATTCTTAGTGATGATCTCCACATGGGTTTTATGGCTGGGCCTATCGTTGTTACCCAGCGAGAGCGTTGTCCAATTGGCATTGAAAAAATTATTTGGCAGGCTATTGCTGTTGTTAACATTGGGCTCCTCGTAGGGTGTTCCAAACTCCGGTTCAATGGGACGATTGTAGGTGCTAACGATTATGTTTTTATGTTTTGTGTACAGTTTCCGCACATTGTTGTTGTTGTTGTTATTGTTGTTGGCATTTGTATTGGTGTTGTAGCTGCGACTGCCGTCGCCGACATTGGAGGGATTAAAGTTATTTACAAGTACATTGCGATTGGGCGTGGGCTTGGTCAGAGTTGCCAAGAAACTTTCTGTGCTGCGCATAGTTGTGGTTGTTGTTGATTTGCGATTCTCCTCCTCGCTGTGATCCTCCTCAGAGGCGAGCACACGAAAATCATCATTATAGGGCACCTCCAGATCTAAAGGCAGCGGCGGATTGCGATTATATGTTGGAACTGTGACGTGCTGCAAGTTTAAGGCTATTCGTAAGTATATGTTGAACGAGAATGTCATCAATTGCTTACCTCTTCCTCGGGCAGCCAACGCTTGCGCCTTAGGCGCTCACTGGCACAGTGCGTCTTGATGGGCGCTTTTGATGATAGGCCACTGGCAAACGAATTCTGCTGTTGCATATTCACATCGCTCAGCTTATAGACAATGCTGTGGACCCCACTCTCTGCCAGCTGCTGTGAGTAACGCTGCGCTGGCTCAATATAATAATGCTCCGCTTGCGTTTCGATGGTGCCATCGAGTAGATTATCACTTGTGAGTATCGCTTGCACCTGCGCTTCCTCATCGTCTTCCAGGCTGCCCGTGTAAATGCGTGACACATCGTAGTCAATGGGCCCCAGTGTATTCTCGATTTCCACGTCATTTGCGAACACCGAATTCGGTTGCTGACGCAGCACCAGAAGAAAGTCTCTGCAAACAAAGGTGCAAAATATAATTATATGCAGTTCAAGCGAGGGGTTACAACACCCACGCACGCACCTGTCATGAGCTGAGAAATTCAAACGAATTGTGTGCGCCAGTCCCAAACCACTTGAGGGCTCCTCGACTTGCCTTTTTCGTCGCGCGCGTGCTTGCTCCAAGTGACGCAGCTGGGCTGCCTGCAGCACAGCGCGATCGAAGTTCGCCGCCTCCCAATGTTTTATATATGGCGTTAGTTTGTGTGTGTAGCCTATCATGGGAGAAATGTTTATGATCAAAATCTAAAGCTATGGCGAAAGTCAGAAACGTCTTACCTGGTAGCTTGAGCGGCGTTGGAACTGCTAGCAGCTCGCTGATTGCCACAAGCAACGCCAGGAGCGCCAGCAGCCAGCCCATGCTTCTTGCAGCCTTATAATATTTGTTTGTGTATGTGTGTTTGTGTTTTTGTATCCAATGGTGTCCAATTGTGTGCGTGTTTGTGTGTGCTTGTGGAAACCTAACTAGTTCTAGGCTGCGGCTGCGGCGTTTGGCTGTCTAAGATTGACCTTTGTTGGCCGTCGTCTTTACATTATTGCAGCGGTTGTTGTATTGCCAAAGTGGGAAGGTCCGTTACAGCCGACGCGACACAAATTGTGGCATGTGACATCTCACGCGTAGCTGCTGTGAATAAAAGAATACAAGAGGTATATAAGTATAATTGACATGCATCAGATTGCACTTAATATTTACAGTTAACTCTGCTACTCTTCCATACAATTGACAATACCTTATTAGAAAGCTGGATAAACAAAGGCATTCATCACACTAAAAATCATTTTCGAATTGCATTGTCAATAAGAAAATAATTGCCTACCTTGCAGGAATACAATTGTATAGCGACTGATTATTAATATTTAAAGCAAATACATCTCTTTTCGTGGCGAAATGATAATACTCTCTACAAGTGGAGGATAAACAAAATATGGCTTTCACCTTTTGCAAGCGAGTTTGAGTTAACAGGGGAAATTCGCAACGGATAAATATAATAAAAATATGTATGTACGTCTTTTGTTTAAAATTTACGTATTTTTGCATAAATGGCAAAAGCAACAAACTGCTAGCAAGAAGCAGCAGCACAGCATCAGCATCTCATTAGCACTTTGTTCGCATACGCAGAAACAATACACTCACACACATACATGAAGCAGAGGCATAAACATTACACACTCACACACAAACACATACACGCACCTGGGCTACACTTGTGTTGATGTGCCCGTGAAACTACTGTTAGTCGACAACTTTTTTTTCGCACACATTTATATTTGGTCATTTAACGAATTGCATTCTTTGGCTTAATTGACAACCGTTTAATTGGATAATAATCCTCTGCTTTAAGCATTTCTTTTCCTATGTATGAGTGTGAGAGTATTATTCTTAGTGTGAAACAAAACTTTACTCGTTGCTCGCTGTTGTTGTTGTTAGTTGTTGCTTGGTTTGTGGCTTAACCAAAATAAAATACAACGTAAAATTCAATTAGTCAGCCCACAAGGGTTTTTTTACACATAACAATTGTTGCACTTTTTCGCTTTGGTAATTGGATTTGGCTAACCTAAAGGCAAAATATTAAAACATCTACACACACACAAACAAACACAAACACACACACACAAAACAATCGACCTCCGCTCGCTGTTGTATTGCCATTAACGCTGTGGCGTAAATGGTAAGCCAGCCAAGATTTTTTCTGGCCTAAACCTGTTCCCTGGCTTATTCACAGGCCTAAAATAATCGCAATTTTCGTGTGACTCGCGTTTATAGAGAATTTGAACTCCTCTGTTTAATAAACTCACTTTATATTTAATAACGGACATGCATTTTAATGCAAATAATTTAAAAACAATTATTTTATTTCTCCCCACATAAAAAACGGCTGCAGGTAACAAGTATCGATACTTTCTGAGCGCTGCCTACCAACAAACTCGATAACATGCGTTGTGTATGTGTTTGTCAACAATTGTGTGGACTTCGTTATCGTTATCGAAACACAAGAAACTGCTGTTTTTGTAAATCAAGGTAAATTAAATAATTTCCATATTGTACTGGTTAACATTCAACAACATCTTTTATTAACATTTGCTGCTTGTGTATGCCATCTCGCAGACTTTTGGCATTATTCTCTAGCTTTTCCTTGCACGCTAACAATTTTTCTTTTTGGGCGCCTAATGTATCTTCCATTGATGCTAGTCTCTTGACTTTTTGATCATATTCATCAAACACTTGCCACCACGTCTCAAGTGTCAAGTGTTCCGGCTCCGTAAGCAGAACATTTTCCAAAACATCGTTGTTACTGGTGCTGCTCCTCGTTGGCTGGGAAACTTCGAATGTTTCAATATCAGCAAGCATTTCCTCTACTGTGGGTGCTGTTGGTGGTGGTTCCACCTTTGGTTTGGACTTTTTAAACATAGTGCCAAATGAGTTGTAGAGGAATTTCTAGATGTCGTCTGATTTGTATACAATTCTGCGAAGCAAATGTTTACGTCAGCACACAATTTACATATTACGGATGTACAAAAGCAATTCATACCTTTTTTTTTTAATACGATTTGCCTTTATATGCACTAGAGATGATTAAATTTAGTAGATTATTTTGTGGGTAGCCAATAATTGTTATAATTTGATAAACATGTTAGCTATGAATTCTTGTCTTGTTTACTTGTTGATAGATTTCTAGTGCTGCACAGTTTTCAACAATGCAGTGTTGCGTTTCCACAATAATTTAGCAGCACTGCTTTCCCGCTTTTTAATACAGCACACGCACTCAGCGTAAATATATAAAAACAATTTAAGTATCTAAACTTAAATAATGACAAACCGCGAAGAACTAAGCGCTGCTGCAAAGCACAAATTTATAGAGTCTGCGTCACGTGCAAAAAATCCACTTGACACACTGCCATACGACTGCTACAAGTCCAGTTCTGGTGAAGAGTTCAAACTGTTTTGCCGCGCCAAGAGCGACATGGACGCAAAGACTCTCAAATGGACATTTAAGTTGGCGGAGCAGAATGTTGGACCCTACTACAAACAGCTAAAGATGGGCTGGAAACCCAATGTCAAAAAGTCAGAGCTGAATAAGAACTGGGCACGTTTCCTGGTGGCACAGAATGAGATGAAGGAACCGGTGGCCTATACAATGTTCAGATTTGACATGGACGATGGCGATTGTGTGTTGTATTGGTAAACATACACGCATAGTCCTGAAACGACTTATTATTAAACTGCTTTTTATTGTAGCTATGAAATACAAATTGCGCCCGAGTACCAACGTAAGGGAATCGGCAAGTTTATGATGGAAACGCTGGAGGCGTGTGCACGCCTCTGGCAGCTAGAGAAAATAATGCTTACTGTGTTAAATAATAATGAGAATTCGATAACATTCTTTAAAACGCTCGGCTACGTCAAGGACGAGACGTCACCGGATGTTTTGCAAGAGGCGGATTATCAAATATTAAGTAAGTCCATGTTGGGCTAATTATTTATTTCACAATAACAAATCGTTTTTTTACAAATACACTTTAACAATTAAGTGAAATAGTTATTTTAAGAGCTTTGCCTGTGCCTCCATATATGTGGCCATGCGTATGTCATGGCTGCTCAGGCCGCCTACATCGTGGGTGCTAAGGGTGACCTGCAACTTGTTGTAGACATTGAACCACTCTGGGTGATGATTCATTTTCTCAGCCAGGAGTGCAACGCCAGTCATGAAGCTGAAGGCTTGATTAAAATCCTTCAGCAGATATTCCTTATATATGGCATCGCGTCCCTCAACCATTGTCCAGCCCGCATCGAGCAGTGGCTGCAACTTCTCGCAGCGTTCTTGTTCATTCAGCTTGGCCTGCGATTTAGGTTTTTAGACGTGAACAGCATATTCTTTACTTAAATGTGTCTGTGGCTTTCGCTACCCTTGAGGCCGTTGGTTGACCTCGCATGGCCTTCCACAGATAAGTTTATTTAAGCCAAGATATTTAACTTTCGTTTTTTTTATGTATTGGTAATTTGTTTAGTTCACTTACCACCATTTTTTGTTTTTTCACTGATTTTGATACTGTTGAGAGTGGTTGTTTTTGATTGTAAATTGTCCAATGGCCAACACCAGTTGCTACTGCTGCTCTCGTTGCGGTCGTGTATAAAACTGAGCTCGTGTATCTGTTGCTGCTGCTGCTGCGCGCAATCAAAGCTTCTCAATCTTAAGGCTAATCGCAACTTGAATACTCACCAATACATTCGTTTTGCCCCTTCACTACATGTTGTTGCCCTCAGACCGGCCGCAGTTGTTGGATTGCAGGCTTTGGTATGTTTATTAAGCAGACTTGCAACTTTTTGAAAGCGCCGTACATTCTGCGCACATTTATTTGTTAATAACATTTTAAACTGGTTTGCAATTGATGTGCTGTAAACACAAACAGTTGTTGGTTGCGCTCGGTACGCTGTTATACAATGGGGTTGACAATTTTTATATATACAAACTTTTTCAGCACGTCGAATTTATTGACATTGATGTTAAGGAAACAAATAATTTCTAAATCTTTTTTTTTGTGGACTTTTACAAATAACAATTTCTAAACAAAAGATTTAGCCAGCGTATTTTTCTCCACACAAGGTGGCAACATTGTTAGATTAAATCAAGTTATGTTAATTAACAGCTTGCTGTTAGTTCCAGCTGCTTCTTTTAACAGTGGCAGTTACTTGGAAGCAAAATGTTCAAATTTAAATTTGAATTTGAGGTTTAAAAATACACATTTATTTTGAGGACTCGTGGAATTTATGTATATGAAATAGTATATTTATATTCATGTTTAAATCATTTGGTATTATTTATTTATGCACCATATTATCAGCTTCACCATTGCCATAGTAGTCATAGTCTGGACTGGCTGTTGAGGTTCCCACCTTAGGATGTTCGGTTGATGTTGCAATTTCAACATTGCGGCCAGTTGTAGTTTCTGGAATAACAGTGGTCGTCTTACGCCAACGGAGACTATAACGGCTGCGCACAAATGGTGGCTTCGTAGCCACAATAGCATTGCCATAGGCTGTTGGAATATTGTTGTTTAAATTTGTGCAGGAACCAAACTTTCCAACTTACCCAAACTAAACAAGCAACAGCAAAGAATCACGATCAGAGTTAGCTTCATTGTTGCAATCTTTTTCAGTTCAAACTGTGCTGTTTGCCTGCTGATCTCACTGCTTTTATAGGCGCACACATTGCATAGATAATAGAACTCCCAGTTGGGGATAACACAGAGAAAGCTCCGAACCGAGAACACTCAACCCATATCCCAAGAGTCCCAGTTCAGCAAGTTCATTCACCGCTTCTGCGGTTTTATTTATTAATTTATTTGTTATCTTTGATGAACACTTACTAAACTTATGGAATTACATTAAAAAACACGATACATCAAATCGAAATGCTTATAAAAATATGGTAATAAATACGCGTAAATTTCACAAAACAGAAAACGCCTCAATTATCCTGCGGCCTTTGGCGCTTTGGTCCCGAAGGTATTGGTGGCGGCGGTACGTCTGGCACATCGCTATTCTTATTCTCCGAACCGTTTTTGATATCCTCAAAGCTGGGTGTTGCGTCCAGACCATCCAGTGGCAAAGGCTGCAGCTCCGGTTCAGCGGGTTGCATGGGAGGCGCCTCAGCTGGAGGAGCAGCTGGACTGCGCGTCGGATAGCCTTGACTGGGATAATAGTCGTAGGGTGGCAAATAATTGTCTCGCTGGCGCAGATAGCTCGTCTGGTCATAGATCAAAGGATACTGCTGATAGGGATAGGGCGGCAAATGCGTTGGTTGTCCATTGAATTGGGATGAGAGTTTGATGAGGACAGGCGGCAGTCCTTGCTCGTTGAGTGGTATGGGCAGCTGTTCCTTGGACATAATCTCCTTGGGCTGCGACTCATCTGCAGCTTGAGCTTGAGCCGGCAACTCCTGCTGAACCTGTGGCGGTGGTTGCCTTTCGGCTTGTACAATGCTGGGCTGATTTGGATCATAGGCTGCATAGGTGGGTGGAAACTGTGGAGCTGTGGGCAGTGGATAGGGTAGCTAAGGGAAAGACATAGTTATTATCTTTATTAATGATCTTTGTACTAAAAACTTACCCGTTCATTGGGCGGCAAGCCTGGCACCAAGGGCTGTGCAAATCTTACCACGGGCGGACTGTAAAAGCCAAAGGGATTATAGGGCCCAAAGGGCGCATAACCCGGTTCGTGTATGGTTGGCTGTATAACAGGATAGGCTCTGCTTGATGTTAGATTATCATCCGTGGTGATCAGTGCATTATAGACTTTAGGCTTCTTCCTTAAACGCCGCCCGCCCAGACAGCCGCTAAAGCATACGGACAACACGAAGAGCAACAAAAGAGTGGACTGTGGGAGAAGAGAGAAGGGTATTTAAGCTTCGTTTAAGTTTTCACTTTCATCAGTTGTGAGTCTCTGTTTTGTCCCCAAGATCATTTAACGCTGTTTAATTGATCGCCCAAAAAACGATCATCAATCAATGAATTGTTCACACTAGGCGCAATTGTAGCTTTTGACGGAAGTTGGAAACTCTGTACATATATGTATGTACTACAACGACGGAGTAGGAAGCCGGTCGCTAAACAGAACAGAAGACCGCAAACTCAAAGACTTTCAAATGGAGAGATCAATTCGCCACGTTCTCTTAGCTTGAGTATTGCATTCCAAAAACATGGTCCAATAGTTTAAAACCCAGCAACAACAATAACAATTAACACTCATATACACATGTGTGTGTGTGTGTGTGTGGTTGTTGTTGTCCATTGTTGTGAATTAACTACAGTTCATTAGTTTTGAATTGAAATGTAGATTGTTCCTTTAATTGGATTACTATGAAACCGGACGGCCAGCAATGGGCCCAATGTACTTACTGATTCGTATTGGAATTTTGAGCCTTTCCTTAGGCAGCTTTGTCATAGGTCCGGTTAAACAAGTTGCCCCAACACAATGGCATGGAAATGCGCCAACCCATGAAGCTCAAAAGCTGGAATGGTTGACGTTTACACGCCAGACACTGCTCCACTGCAATCAATACACACTCCAACACACACACACACAGACGTACACACATGTATTGTGTGATCTGTGACCGAGTTTTTCTTTTCTTTGCGATCTTGATCTTTGCAATTGCCTTTGTAATCCGCTCCAGCTCTGCGCTCAGATTACCTCTATTTATTTGACTAGTAATTGCCATTGCTTTCCACATGCATTTCACTTTGACTTTCCATAGAGAGAGAGAGGGAGAAAGAAACCTTCTCTACCCACGCACCAGCTCGTGATTGCTCGCCAGGCATTAACTGGGCTTAAAGTACACTCAGCCAAAAACCAAACACAAAATTCTTATTTATTTTTCTTTCTACTATTTTCTTTACAATTAACCAACAATTGGATGTGCTTGTTTGGTAGTTTTTTTTTTCGCCAAGTGTGCTGTGCTTTCAAAAACGTAGCTAACAATTGATCAATTGAAAGATCAGAGACCAATTTTCAACGCTTTTCCTTTTTGGCTTTTGTGCTGCTCCGCCTCCATCTGCATCTCCCCGAGCAGCAGTGAAATGAATCGAATTGTTTCAAATTGAATCAACAAACAATCAAAACGAGTAACAATTGCCAAGCTCGTGCCGATCATGAGACGATCATCATCATCATCATCATCATCGTCGTCATGAACAACATTATGAACATCATAAAGTAAAGTAAGTGCACTTCAATTTTCGAAAATTGGGCCAACTTAAGTGCCAAAAACTACGAGTTTTTATAGCCTAACAACAACATAAAACGTTAGTTGAAACTGATGCACAACTCAAAGCTGTTGCTGCGGGTCGCCTTTGAAGATCACGCTCTTGGCCCTGGTCGTGTGTTTAGGCTCAAAAGCCTAAAAGTTCAAATGTCTGATAATCAGCTTTTTACAATGTGGGTGTGTGTTGTGTGTGTGTGTGTGCTTGAAGACAATATACAGCTATGGGTTAGTGGGTTTATAGCAGTTTAATGAGTTTTCCGATGATCTTTTTGTTAGTTGACGCTTTTAGAGTTTAGTTAGTTGATTATGAATGATTAGCAGCGCTGTGGCTTGTCCATTTTTCTACAATTTTGCTCTCATTCGTTTAGACTACAACATAAAGCCTGTATTGACTGTTGTTGTTTTGCATGTTAGACGCTGACTCAGCCAGCAATTCACTCTCTCAGAGTCAGGGCTAAGAGATCAAAGCCAATTCAAATAAAAAAATGGTCACCGCATATAACCTTAAACCTGAACAAAGCAAGTGAAAGTGTTTTGGGCTGCTTGAGATATTTAAATGGGAATACCCAAATCAATCAATCAAGACATCAGTTACTTACCTTTAAGGTTTGCATTTTGTGCGTGGAGTGGAGGCCTTTTTGGTATGCAAGTTGTGTTCTTGTTGGTTTTATTTGCCTTGCAGGAAGCACACACACAGACACACACACAAGAAGTGTCCAATATAAACTTAACACATAAATCGTCAACTGCAATCGTTGTGGTTTTTTTAAAGTTTTGTTATTTTATTTTAAAATGCACTCACGACACGTAATGACTTTGAAAAAAACAAGTTGCTATAAATTATATACATGCAAAACTCAACTAAAAATGCAGCAACTAAAGCAACTCAATGCTCTTTTAGCTCTGGCTTAATGGCTGACACGAGTTGACGCGGAGGCTGCTAACGTTCAACTGTTCCACTGCGGGCTGCGCACGCGCGTTTCTTATTGGATTTGTGAGCGGGCAATGCGGTGGTCTTTTCTACCTTTTATACCTTTAACGTTGGCAGAGAAGCTGGCGTCAAATTGTTGCTGCTGCTGTGGCTGCTGTAACTGTTGCCATTGGCAATGGAGCTCTACGGCGCTCTGCAGGAACTTCTTGCATTTGGCCTAGTTTTTGTTCGTTTTTTTTTTTCTTAAGCTTGGGTTACAATAACTTAGTCATTTGGCACGCAATGACACAGCAGGCGATATCCTTAGGATGCATTGACCTTTAGTTTCAGTACTGTTAGCTGGTTAGAGCATTAAGTGTTCGGCTTGCTCTTTTTCTTTCTGACCCAAACAAAACACGATACAATCTTTAAAATACCTTTTGTTGCATTTTTTTATTTAATTTATTAGCTTGTGATTTAATTGCTTTGGCATCGCTTCATCAATTGAATGCAGTTAACTGAGCGAAAGTCTAAGTAGAATAATAAGTGAGAGACTGGTTTGGCCATATATCTCTAATAGATTGGGTATTGAACAAGTCACGGCTTCCCAACTATTCTTAGCCATAACAAATGAGCTAAACAACAATAGTTTCACTTTCATCAACACAATGCTCAAAAGAACTGCTATTCATGTTGTTTATTATTGTTTACTACTAGTTACCGCACGCCCCACACCTTGTGTACGAAAACATCTATTAAATCGAAAACCTCTACTTTAACCCAACTGCAGGCATGATTATTATGCCCTGTACTCAAAGTGACTGGCAGGGTATATACTATCAAGCGCTTGAACTAGTTTTTAATACACACTTTTGTTTATTTTACATTCGTTGGCATTGATTAAATACTTTTATATAGGTTATCAGATTGCTGCTTTCCCTTTAAATACTCTTTGGTCGGAAAGACAACACCTAAAGTTCTACCTACACTTCTAACAGGGTATTGCCAAGTCAGTATGCTTGTTTTTCTTTGGTTGTTTTGTAGTAGTCACGTTCGCTGGCAGCGAGGCAGCGAGGTGATAAGTGTCGGTCTCTGTCAGCTGCGTGGATATCCATCCCACCCACACAAACAACAGACTCAAGACTTGAGACTTGCAGATGCCGACAGATCTCTTGGGGTCAATCAACAATTTGTAGATTTGTTGTTATTGTTGTTAGATTGTTGCTGCCTCCTGTTGCGTTTTCTTTATTGCATGAACTTTCGCTTTCCCTTTTCTACGTTTGCCGTCCGTTTTGATTGGCATAATGAGTCTTTGAACTTTACGTGGCTGTCTGATCTGGCAGGTAGTAGTTCATTAGTTGTTGTTGCTGCTGTTGAAATAGTTGTTATTATTATTTTTGTGTGCCAGGTGTATTTTGATTATGCGCTTTTGAAGCTTTCTGTAGTTAGAAAACTATTTGCATTATTAACAACTGATTATAAAATACGAAAAACCCAAATTAACTATTTTCTTACGTTAGTTCAAAAGTGCGCGCCTTCTGCTTAAAAACATCTAAACACCAATTGCTTACTGTACAAAGCTAGCAGCTTTTGGGCGTGTGCAACAAATACGTTTGACGCTAGGTGGCAGCACTGATTGCTATACTTTCGCTAGATGGTGCTAATGCGTCATACTTACTTTACAATAACAGATGGCGCTGCTGCTTCACACAACAACTCGAATCGAATCTTATCAGCAAATATCTTATTTGACTTCATAAACATAGAAAGTCTAGTCTAATCCAATTTGTAAATAAAACAAATTAAGTTATGTGTACAGCAGATAAGGGACAAGCTTACATCTATTTTCTATCGCTTTATCACGACCTTTGTTCTGTTTGAACCCATTGATTCGCTTTGCCCATTGATAAGGCAATCATTGTGTCAGTCAGAAGGTGAACGCCCAATCAGCTGACAACTGGCTATAAAAACAAAATGCAAGCGCAGCTCTTAGCTTAGTTGCAAACGGAACAATGAAATTCATTATTCTCCTACTCTCGCTAACACTGGCCTTTGCTCATCCCCATCATGAGCCTGGCCATGAGTCCGACTATGTGGTAAAGTCACATAACGATCTGGTCAAGTTCCGGGAACACTGTGTCGCACAGGTTCAGGCCACCGAAGAGGAAGTTGCCAAGTATCGCAAATGGGAATTTGCGGATGAGGAAAAGAGTCGTTGCTACCTGAAGTGCATCTTTGAGCAGTTTGGTTTCTTTGATGCCACCCATGGCTTCGATGTGCACAAGATTCACGAACAGCTGTCCGGCGGTGCTCATGTGGATCACGCAGATGAGACGCACCAGAAGATTGCCGCCTGTGCCGATAGCAATGCGCAGGGCAGCGATGCTTGCACCTGGGCCTATCGTGGTGGCCAATGCTTTATGCGCTCCAATCTGCAGCTGGTTCAACAAAGTTTCAAGGCTTGATTTTACTTTTTTTATTCACTGCCTAGGCATTAAACTTGGCTTTAACAAAATGAAATGTTTTTACTTTAACTGCTTGCTGCTGTTTCGCATAGTAATCCTTAATCCATTTGCCAAATCTGCCCGCCGTGGCACATTTGTATGCCTCAAACGCCCACTCTGCTGGCTGCTCCTCTCGGCGCTCTCGGCTGTTGCAATAGCCTATGACCAGCTGCAGTTCCTCCATGTGTTTGTAGGCCGCAAAGACTTTAGCTATGCGTCGCGCATTATAACCAAACTCATCTGTCCATAGACCCAATCCAGCCACCAGGCATCTCCATTTAGCTGCATTCTCGCCAGCTCCTGTCAACTGGCAGCTCTCCAAGCTGTGCTGTATATCGCCTGCTGTGGGCACCTGCCAAGCGTACAAGCCGCCAATGAAGAGGCAACAACTTAATAAACCCAACTCCAACTGAATCATACTCGAAAATGGAGCATTTTGTGTGCTTACGCGCATCTTTTATATGGTTTTGTGGAGCGAAAACCAGTTCCGATTTATGCGTTGACATTGACATTAACCTAGAATTCGTGGAACGCTCGGACACAATTCTAATTGCTTAACGTTGCACGTAATGGGCCTAGCCGAAGCACTTGTTATTGTTATTGTTTATCATAAATTACTTGCGTTAAAGCATGAGAGTTTTATAATGAAAAAAAAATTGTTTGTCGTTAAGTTTTTTGTTGTTTATAAACTTTCCATAGTACGTGTTTTAAGCTTCTTTTGAATAATTCTAGATTCTTCTATATGTTTGGCAGACTGGTAGGAACTACGAGTCGCGCTGGAGAACTTAATGCCAAACACCTTCACACACACAACACACAAATTACAATAAGTAGTCTAAATTGCAACTGCAATTATAAGCTTGCGACTGATTGAGCAATTTCGTTTCGCATTGCAATCCTTTGACAGCCAGCCTTTAAGTGTGGCATCCATTGTGGTGGTTTGGTGACTTTCTCCGTTGACTTGTGACTACTTCATTAAACCAACTCGCTGTGTGTGTGTTTCGTTTTCACGCTGCAATAGATCTTTCCGCATCATTCAACTTCAAGCCGTGCATACACACACACACTTAAACACACACACACGTTTGACAAAGCTAATTTCATTGCGACGAGCTTAGCGAACCGGGCGTATACGTAGAAAGCGCAAAAAAAAAAAAGAACCTGCCAAACAAACACTTCACACGACCTATTCAATTATTTCTCAATTAAATGTCGTCTAAAGAAATCCATCGACGGTGTTTGGCTCTTGTCAACGTTTAAGTTCTTCCAGCTCCTGCTCCGGCTGCTCCTGCTGCTGTTGTTGTTGTTTTGCCTTCCTTCATCGATAAACACTTGACACTTTTGGTGGATCGAGTGGTGGGTGGGTTTGTGTTTGGGGCAATAGTCAAAGGCATAAAGTGAATTGAATTTTTGGTTTTTCAGTTTTTTTTCTTAGTTTTGTTGTATTGTTTTTTTTGCTTTTGACATTGTTGAAAGATCAAAACTAATTAGAACTATAAACAAGGCCATCTATCATCTACCATCTATCTCACTTTCTGTACATAAATTTCATCATTCTACTCTTGATTCATTTTTGCATTCGATTGTGCTGCAAAATGTTCGCTTTTCAAGTTAAATGGCCTGCAAGTTGTTTCTTTTGATGCGCATTGTTTTTGGTTCTTTGGTTTTTGTTGGGGTTCGGACTCAACTGTTTCCATTGTGAATGGAATCGCTTCGAGCTTGTCTGGGGGCCATTGAAGCTGCTCTAATTGCAACTTTGAAACTCAATTGGTTGGCCCAAAAACCACTTTCCCCTTGCTACACAGAAAACACACACACACACACACCAATTAAGTACAAAAATTCATATTTTTTGCGCTTTTCCAGCGCCTTTTTTATATATGTGTTCTTTTATATGCACATTCACAGTTTACAGTATACAAAAATGTACAATTTACGGCAACCACTAGAAATGTTTTTTGGTTTTTTTTTGTGTGTGTTGGTCAGGACCTGGTCGAAAGGTCAGCTCTATTTTATTTTTCTGTATAGAGTGGTGCGCCAAGTGGTGCGAATGGTGGGGCACACGTGTACACTGTGTGTTTTGTTTAAATCAGCGGGAAATCTTTTGCCTTGCTTAACTCTCTCTCTCTCTCTCTCTCTCTCTCTCTCTGTGTTCATGCCACTTCTCGTGTGCAGCAAAGCGTGTGTCTGCATTTTAGTGCGTCAAGTTTTGCCGGCAACAAATGCGACAGTAAAAACTTTTACACTGCCTGCCTGCAACGCTGCCACCCAGTGCCTGTACGCCCTTTGAAAAGTGCGGGCGGGGGGCGTGGCTAGCTTTGCTGTGGGGACACATTGTGCCCAAAGTTTTCAGCTCCTGGCTAAAAAGTTGGAACAACTTTTGCAAATACAGCTAAAAACTGCTGGCAAAAGAAATGCTGCAAATTGCTAGAAAATTGGAATACTTTCAAAAGTCGAAAGTTGAAAATTCTATACATTTTCGCATACCCTGTGGTTAGGGGAAGTAGCGGGTGAGTAGTTGAAGAAGCTAATGATTATCGATAAATATCGATACTTAGTTATAAACAAATAAGTTGATTTTAACATAGTCTTTCGCTGCCTTTTTGGATAAACTTAGCGTTCAAAAGTTATGTAAGTAAACAATAGACTTTTGTTACAAACAAATCGATAAATATCGATATAAATCGTTTAATTTGATAGAGCTTAAGTTACAGTACAGAGTATTAACACCCAAACAACTCGCTTTCGTCTCTCAATAAACATATTAAGGGCACATTTGTGGGCATGGCCATTTGTAAGCATAATTAATTATTAATTAGCGAATCTTTCGAACAGGCACAAAGCCAAATAACTGCCCTACCGACTGCAGCTATAAAAAAAAGTAATGAAGAAATAAATGAGTATATCAAATAATATAATTCATGTTAAAACATTCGCACAAAAGGCCAGCAGAACTTGGCACTGGGATCTGACCCGTCGCCTGGAACGGTGAGAGGGTGGTTTTGGTTTGGTTTGGTTTGTGGTTTGTGGTTTTATGGTGGTCATTTGAGCGCGCGCGTGCGACGGCTTTTGTTGACCACAGTCCGCGCATTAGCGTGGCTAAATTGCTAAAGTGGGCTGCTTTGGGTGGCTATGGCTATGGTTGGGTCGAGTGACCACTTGGCTTGGAACCATAGCCTGCATTGAGGCGATGGGGCCAGCAATGTGGTAATTGGAATTAATTTAGCATTAAGCTGCATTTCTTTAGCCAACTCTTCCTCTTTGGCTGTGTGTGATGAAGTGCCTACATTTTATATAATTTTTTCTATTCTCATTTGGCTGTGTTTTTTAATTAATTGCGCTTAGTTGCCGCAAATGACTGGCAGCTTAGGGGCGTGCCACAAACTGCTCAAGCTCATTAGCGTACTGCAATTAGCAGCAGGGTCAAGCGTTTAAAGTCTTCCTCTCAGATCAAAGAGTATACATCGGCAACTAATCTCTAACTAACTATCCCTATTGACAACAAAGGGTAACAATTGCTGCTGCGGGTATATTGCGCGCATGCAAACACGGCGTATGCGCAATGTCAAGTGCACAGACCAAAAGTCTACCTTCAACTTGAAGCAAACAGTTGTTGTTGCTATTGCTATTGTGTCCTTTTGGGCGTGGCACTGAGCGAGATAGCTGAAATTCTGTCTGCAACTTATTGACATTTTAGCAGTGCCGTGGGTTGACACTAAAGTTTGGGCTTTAAAAAGTAGAGTTGTTTATTCATATACTTAAGCATAATAACCAACTAGTTCTCACATTCAAATCGAGGCTATATCCGATTAGTCAGAAACTTTCGAAGCAGCCCGCACTGTTTGCCAGTTAACTTACATATTTGCACTCCCGTTGTCTCTGCCGTCTGCTTCTTGTTACTTTTATCTGTTTTGCATGTACTCAATCTGTGTATGTGTGTGTGTGTGTGTGTGTGACCACCCACTCAACCCACTTTAAACAACCAATTCAACCCACCATCCGTTTGGCATTGGTCCGAACTGTTGTCAAGACACACACATGCGCTCTCTCTGTCTCTTTCGCTCTGTCTCTTGCTATCTACTTCACACCCTCGCAAACACTCACACCTCACCTCAATTGTTCTGTGTTATCCGTAGAACTCATTAACCTGCGTGTGCTGCAAAATCCTATTGTTTGCCAACTGACAATCGGGCAGCTTTTGCCTCTCGCCCCTCGCGATTACGTTGCCTCTTTTGGCCATTGTTATAAATATTATTGTAGATATATTCATTGTACTATTTTACGCTTGATTACAGCCAAATGATTTTTGGCACACACACACACACACAAACACACACAGCGCTCATACCCACAGTTTGTAGTGTGCTTTGTTCGTTTTTGCATTTGACCGCGTGTTTGGCACATTCTCCTGGCAACCACTAAGTGGATACGCTTATTATCCTTCGTTGGCGTTGGCATTGCCGTTGATATGTGCCGCTGCCCACCCACCTTTTGACCTGCCTTGGCTGCCTTGCCTTTGGCATATTCCGTGTAATTTTATTCATAAACTCGTCTAAAACATATTGCTGGCGCAATCTACTTTTGGCCCAGGCATTGTTTTTGTGCCTCTGGCAGTTTGGCAGTTGGCAGGGCTGTTTGCGACTTGGCTTTTGTGTCAATGAATACAATAACCAAATTAAATAACCAAGGTGATGCAATAAATAGTGCTGCCCCTTGGGCTCTGGCTCTTGGCAGCTCTAGCTGCAGCAGCTGTTTGGCCAAGGGGTTAAGTACAATTAGCCTACACACAACACACTCAATGCTAATAGATACTTATCATGGATTGAGCCAAACAACAATATGCCAGACCACTTGAGCGAGAGCAATGGTTCTACATTTGTCTTGCTGCGTTTATCATTTTGATATGCATTTATATATATATATATATATTTGTACTGATTGTTGTTGGCCCCCAGGACATTCTCATGAAATGGCAAACAAATAATGAGATAGAATTTGTAGAGATAAACTCGGTAACTCAAGCATTTAATTCAAGTGCAACCTGCTCAACGAAACCTTCCCGCAAACAAACAAACAAACACACAGAGAGACAGATGTATGTGCGTATCCTTTAGATACATTATACACATTTCCCGTACCTTTTATTCCACTTGAGCGAACGGCCTGCGAAACAGCCAAAACACTTGAAGCATTTCGTTTTTATTTTTAATCTTTCTTTCTTGCTTTGTGTTTATTTTTTTTCTTTTTCTTCTTTTTATATAAATATGTTTTTGGCTGTTTTATGTGGGCAAATCTCGTGTGCGATTTAACTGCAATTAAATTGCAATTTTTCATGCCACACACAGTGCGGTTGCTGCTGCTGTTGCAAGGAGGCAACTCAAGGAGCTGCAGTTTTTTTATTTACCTTTGTGTAAGCACAATTTTACACAATTATTTTCGCACTAAAAACCGCGGCTTCTTTTTGGCCTTTACTGCCCCCCGCTCTCTCCGTTTTTGGCGCCTCTTGACTTGCTTGCGGCTTTTATTGTTGCTGCTGTTTGTTTGCTTGTTTGTTTGTTATTGCTGCTGTTGCTTTCCTTTGTGTGCGTATGCAAGGCGCATATACAAAATGGCCGACATCTTCTTTGCCTAGCTCCTCCTTTTCCAAACTCTCAACCTTTGCATAACTCTCTCTCTCTCTCTCTCTCAGCTCTGTTTGTGTGCAACGGCGTGTGCTTTGTAATTTGTATTTAAAAGATATGCCCTATGCCAAATAAAACCAAAATTCCTTTGTGCTACATAATTGCTGGGCTTTTGTGTAACGCCTCTCACCCTCCTCACCCTGCTTTTTGTGGTTTCTTTGCAGCTGCTGCCACTTTTGGCTAGGTGCTCTAATCGTGGCTCACAAGCGCTCAAGTTTTGCCTTAGTACATTAGTACAAGCAAATGGCTTTTTCCTATTTAATTAAGAAAATCTTCGGTTTTTTTTCTTTTGAGATTAAAACGTGTTCAAATTGCAACAACAAAATATTAATTAAAATGAAATAAAATCAGGTGCCAAAGTGTTGTTCCTGCCCTTAAACCACCATCTACACTCTCTCTCTCTCTGTGTTGAAGCGTGTGCTGAATATTTAATTTAATTAAATTCACTTGGAAAATAACTTTGAATTAAACAAGACGGAAGAACAACAACAACAACATACAATGAAATCGACGCAAGCAAGTAATGAGAAAAATTTGCATAAATATTTCTTGGCTTGTAGACCTATGCGAAACGAAAGTTTTGAAGGTGACAAACAGGACGTTAATCCTTTTGCAGCCAAATGTGGGCATATGCCAACAGCAGAAATCAAATTAAATTTTCTATCAAACAAATTTATGCCAAATGCGATTGACACAACAACAGCAGCAGCAGCGATAGGGATAACAACATTTTCAAATGTTTAAAAAATCATTTGCTACTTATTATAAAGGGAAAATAAAGAATACTAGTGCGTGGCACGTGCCACATAGCTGTTATACTGTGACCAAAAGTTGTGGTCCATTGTTCGGGTGCAAACTGCATCTAATCCTGATAGCGACGGCTTAATGTCACCAAAACATATTTCACTTTCCAACAAATTGAAAACCACATTTTTCCAAGTTACAAAAATATTTCTATGCTCTTCAATTGTTATCCTTTTATGTGCTCAAGTGTGTGTGTGTGTGTCTCGTTGTTGTTGTGCTTCGCATTGTGCTAGTCAAACTGGTCAGCTTGGCAATTTATTTCAAGTGTCCTTTCACAATTTAGGACATTTGCCATGTTGCTGATGCATGAATTATGCGTTTTGGCTGTTTTTGATCATTTTTGCACAGTTCCATTTTCCATTTGATTTTCCTTTCTCTCTCTCTCCTGTCATTCCATTCAAAGTTTTGAAACTTTATGCGTTTGCCACAGTGGCATAAAAAGCTTACATTGTTGGTAAAAATAACAAAAATTACGAAAGAACTTTTCACTTCTATTGACTTCAAAATCAACCTTATGTTTTGGCTGTTTAAAATCCTTTCCTTCCAAATTAACCTTATGTTTTTGCTGTTTAAAATCCTTTCCACCTATTGTGTTCAACTAATCCCCAGAATGTGACTTTTGTTCTGACTCAAAAATCAATTTTCAAATCGTCTTTACAATATCACAAATGTTGTGTTTTGCTTGGTGACCATCTGTAATGCTCATTCTCTCTATTTATCTGTGTCTAATGCTAATGCTGATGATGACAACCACTGTGGCAGCCCTTTTTGTGGAGTGCTGCACGCTGTCTCTGTTGCTGGTTCGCTCTAATAAACTTAACAATAACGGCTTTTTTATTCACCCCAAACCAGAGGAAAAACCAAACGGTTCCGACCTTCCAACGTTCCAACGTTTGTCATAAATAATTCTAATAATAAATTAAATGCATCCGTTACAGCTCGAGTCAGCTAAGCAAAAGAGTTTGGGTCAATGATGTGTGTGTGTGTGTGTGTGTGTGAGAGTTCTATAAACGTTTTGCACCCCCATTTGTCTTGCCCAAAAACAGACAGACCAACAGACAGTTATCCTTGCCAGTCCTGCATAAGCACACAATGATGCTTACCAAAAAAAAAAAAAAGGATCTAATTGTTAAGTACTTTGTGTCCGCTTGAGGGCATGAGTTGAGAGAAATGTGATTTGTTTGTGTGTGTGTGTTTGTGTGTGTGCGAAAAGCAATTGAATTAAAATTAAACTCTTGTTACCTTTTCACTGATGATTTTAATTAACAATTGCACACCTGGCCAAAAGCGGAGTGGGCGCCAAAAAAACGAAAAACACTCAATCAAAATCGACTACCCAAAACATATAATGAACTTATTTACACACACACCCACACACACAGACACTTTGCGTGACATAATTTGATGGGCAAAACGAGCAAATGAAATTTGTATTTTCGATATTGTGCGGAATGTGTCATCCACAGACATTTAGCCATTCAACCACCCAAAAACCACCAGCTACCAGTCAGGAATCAGGCGTCAGGCCAGAGCCAACCCCAATTTAGAGCTTGCCTTTTGACACGCGAGTTGTTGCCACAGATCCGATCCAACCTGCTATACCCTCTTCACCTTGCCCAGCTAAATATGTATTACAAAGTGTTTTTGCACCCGCGGCGCGTTTTCCGTCCTCCTCTTCGTTCTCGTCGTCATCTCCATAGCAAGGGGGCGTTTCGTGGGTTTGGGGCGCGACGTTTATTGGCAATATCCATAGAAGGCAGCAGCAGCAACCGCAACCCCCAATGTGGGTAACCCTCGGTCCGAGACCCACAGACAATGTCAAAGTGTGATATTTTGCTTGAAATACTTTTTTCTTTCTATGCTCTTGGCCCCGAGGAATATGTTTTGGTGGCATTTTGAATTATGTTGAAGTGGCAGGAGAGGAGGGAGGGTAGTTGTTGCAAGCTTGGTTGGAGAACACTTAAGCTGTTGACATTTTATTGAAAATTGAATATTATCTTATGATATTTTCCAAAGTGTTTGCATTGATGAATACAAATTGTGACAGTGCTTCAATTACGTTTCGTTTCAAGATTGGGGGAATTCAAGCAATGAGAAAGGAGCTTACTAGATAATGCTTGCTAGTGATTAAATGGTTATAATCATGGTGAAAGTAAGTAATTGAAGCTTAGGATAAAGGCTGAATAGGCTTAGCATGACCTAAGCACGTTTCAGTTTGTTATAAGGTTTCTAGAACTGGACTATTGGAACAGTGTTAGAATAAGTTAGGTAAGGAAGTCATCCTTTAGTCTGAGCTTAAATCAAGTGAAAAGGGATTATTCTGTCTAAGTAACTTAGAAGCTCTTTAGTCGGCTTTAAAGCTCAACAAGTTATATAGTTATGCGCTTGTTTGGGCTTTAAATAATAATAAATACCTTAACAGAAAACAATTATGAGAGCAAAAGCTAGATTTATGAAAGTTATTAAACCTTAAGTCTAAAGAACAAAACTTTCAACTTAGTTTTTTCTATATAAACTGTCTCAATATTGACTACCTAACATTTCTTATATATGCTTCTTGGATGTATATAAATATATCCGTTACTAAATAAAGTTATTTCTGTTTGCGTGAATTCAATCGGTTTTGGCAACATAAAACGTTTTTTCCTGTTTGCCAGCAGTTTCGAAGCGAATAATCTCTTGACAATGCCAAAGTGGCCACAACTCGAGATCGTACACAATTATATGCAGCATTTAAAGACTAAATTTCCTGGAATTAAGTGTGTGCTTTAACCATATGCAAAAGCTGCTAAACGGCTGCTAACAGCCGCCATTGTGACGTTTAGCGTTAACTGCGACGCTGACTGCGACTGCGACTGCGACAGCGACAGCGACTGCGTGACAGCGTTTGCGACTGCGCTGAAATGATTGTATTGAAATCAAAGCGCGCACAATGGAATGGAAACCGATGCGAATCACTTGAATATAATAAACTTATGTATTGTATATGTATACTTTACACATAAACTACCAATTGTGCGCATTATGTGCGCATTTCAATATTTTTGTATGAACGAAGGTTTCTGAGTTCAGGCATTGGATATTATAGTAGTTAGTATAATACAATGAACACGCGAGTGGCCCATTTGCAAAGAGTAGAGAGAGAGAGAGAGAGAGGGAGAGAAGGCAAGCACAAAGAAACTGCTCTCCGTTCCATTGTTCCCATTGTGCAATGTGTTAAAAAGTTGTTAGCGATGTTTTTCGCCAGTCCTCAACCAGAGAGAAGGAGAAGGCGAGAGAGAGCGATTCCTTCGAAAGGAACTTGCGCAGGCGCGGCGTCTAAAATTTCCAACAGCGGCATCCTGCACCCAATAATTTAAGATTCTTTTTCCACTGAAATCTTTGAAAATCTTTTATTGAAATTGTAATTCAATTAAATGCAATGCATTTTCGGTACTTTGTTGTACTTCCTTCTATTGAGCACCATTCGCTTGCCATTGTCCTGAATGATTGCAGTTGTAATTGATATTTGTAGTGCGTATTTGTAGATAATTCAATTAATTGCTGCCCACAATAGATTAATTGTGCGTGACACTGAAATGATTCATACACAGAGAGAAAAATGGGTTTTCAAACAGAACGAATCGGTCTTAAGTTAGTCTGAAAAACCCCAAATACGAAAGGGAGAAGGAAAAGAACTCCTTTCTTACTGTGCATCAATGTGATTTGAGGTTTTACGGCTGCAACACAATGACAAGCAAAAAACAGGCACACACAGAAAAGTAAATCAACTATTAATATATTACTCATACGCCATGCATGCCAACACGTTTAACCTGAACATGTTAGAAGATGTAGAACGTGTCGAACAGTGGCAGTGGTAGACAACCAACGCGACATCTATGTCATGCCGTCAATGACGTCAAAGGACATTGGGCAGAATGTATGTAATTTGTATAACTTAATGACCGTTTGGCACATGGCAAATTATGTTTGACAGCCGGAACAAAATAGTCATGTTATAAAAGACAAAATAACTTTGTTAACGAGGCTCTTAGGCACACACATGTAGCACACACACACACACACACAGCCACACACAGCAAATGTGAGCGTATAAAAAGTACGTGAAAATGTGAATAGAAAAATGCCAAATGCCAAACGGGTAAGGGAACTTTTTCTCGATGGTAAACCGTCGATTCGCGCATTATCCTTTGCAGAAATGCTAATGTTCTGGCGTTTAGCAACCCAAAAACAAAAAAAAATGGAAGAAAATATAAAAATACATAAATATGCAAATGTGTTTTGCGGCATAGTTGCCTTCTTGTGTGATATGAAGTCGTTAATGTGCTCGATGATAGCGATTTCGATTTTTTTCTCTCTTGGTTTGTGGCAAGACTATGATAACTACCCAAATGGGGTATTAGGAATTTGTTTTAGGGTTTATTAGATTTTGTTTATAGTATTCAAATGGAAGCTGAAATCTGCTTAATTGAAGAGTATTCAATAAGTTTTAGTGTGCAATTGGTTGTCTTAAAAGAATAAAG
Organism: Scaptomyza caliginosa; assembly: GCA_035044725.1. Classification (NCBI taxonomy): domain Eukaryota; kingdom Metazoa; phylum Arthropoda; class Insecta; order Diptera; family Drosophilidae; genus Scaptomyza; species Scaptomyza caliginosa. The sequence continues at coordinate 1,267,746 of JAWNNR010000120.1, read as the reverse complement.
TTTGATTGTACTTAAATGTTTTTATTCCAGTTTTGAGAAGATAGTTTCTAGTACTTAAGAAAAGTGGAAATATTTATTCCAATGTTTCTTCAACTTAATATCCCACAGAGTATTTGTAATTCAATTTGAAGCGACAAATCCAATTCAAATTCGATGCACTCGAATCTGGTTGAAATTTCAATATGAAATATTTTTATATACCATTATTTTGGGTACAAAAATGTTGCGGGGTGATTGCTTTTTGCAACAGCAATTTGTACACTAAACAAAATTTGAATAAAAATATGCGTAAATTGCAGACATGCCAGCAAGGATTGAGCAAAGGATCAAGATAAAAAACACAGAGAACTAAATCGATGCCATTGTCTCAATTCGTTGCGGATAAGTGGGAAGAGTCGGGTAGTGTGCTTGCTGACAAATTACTATTAACAATTCCAAAGAAACAAGCAGAGCTGCCCGATATGCGACGAAGGGAGTCAAGAAGCAGTTGACAAAGAATTTATTTCACAGCAAAAGTAGAAAATTTGCATGATTTAAATGCCGTTTTAATTGAGTTTTAGTCAAGGCGATGCGATGCGGGGAGGCTAAAGTGTCGAGGGGTTGATGGCTCAACCCCCCGTTGGTGTGCAATGCCAACAAGCATTTAACCACATTTAAATGAAATTTGCCACCAGCTGCGACGGTAAGAGCGAAAGGGATGGAATAAGAGAGAGAGACAAGGCGACAAATACACAAGTCGCATGCCGTACACAAGGCAAACTTGCAAGGCACATGTGTGTGTGTGAGTGTGTGTGTGTTTGCCTGGGGGGCGTAACAATGCCAAGTGGTCAGGACTCGGTGTGCCATTGGACTGTCCTGCGCCATTGCAGTTTGTAATTATGAAACTATGCAATGAGCATGAATGAGCTGTTATACTATGTATGTATAAGTGTGTGTGTGTGTGTGTGATACACTTAGAAAAAATGTATGTATAACGCTTAGCTTTCAAGGGTATTTAACTAGAGTAAAGTACGTTCAGTTCATAAAACTTTTAATAATGTTGCAAAGAAAATGTTTAAGGACTTTCGCTAGTTCTGGACATGCTTTTTGTTAGGTGTACTCTACGTACGTGTGTGTGTGTGTGTGTGCGGCAATCATATCTTTGAAACTTTTCTCATTGGTTGCGGTTGCCGACCCTCGCCAAAAAAAAAAAATAAAATGTAAAAACGGTTAGCAGCCATTGTGTATAGCCTCAACTCGAAATCAATATCACGTTGTATCCTTCAGCGGCAACAAAAGGAGCTGCTGATTGACAGAAACAATTCACACACATCGACACACTCACACACGCACACGACACATGTGCTGAGGGGCTGTAAGAACAACCCTTCAACACTCAACTACATTTTGATTAAAACTTTATTTGTAGCTGCGTTTCCCAAAAAAAGTTGTGCTATATGTAAAGAGGAAAAGAGAGAGAGATAGAGATATTTCCTTTGAGGCGCGTACAAATGAAATAAAATATATATGTATAAAAACGCAAACTACTCGATCAACAATGCGCACAATGGCCAAACTGATGGCAAGAATCCTTTTTTTTTGTACTTTTGTTGAGCTCTCTACAACCAATTTGTATTTTAACTGCCTGTCATTGTGGCAGCAGCAAGTAAGGGGTTTAAGTTATGGGGGAGGGGGAGCAGAGGGAGGTTGTGCTGATCCTGCTGCCGATTTGGGTCGCGTTTAAAAAACATTTAAAGAAAAAGCTGCAAAATAAAATGTATTTCTTGCATTGTTTGAATACCCTATAGACAAAATTTCCTTGGGTGGATTCAGAGAAGTTTTCGGAACTATAGCTTTTAAGCTTAAAGTGATTATGTTTAAAGAAAAATGTTGCGTTTTCTGTGGTAAAACCTCTTTTTAAAGCTTATCGGCTTAATAATAAAGCTAGCCCTGAAAATGTTAAAAAATGAACAAATAAAAATTCTAATGAATTTTTTTTTTAAAGTTTGGCTTCTAATAAAACCTACAGCTCATCGGATTTGATCGTAAAACAGCTATATTCTTTTAATGCAATACGAGTTGACATAACCTTAATGACCTTAAACTATAATTACTGGGTATTCTCCATTTATACACTTTATTCTCTTTAAAGACTCTTTCAAGTTTATTATATTTCTTTCCACTTTAGTTTTATCATTTACTCGCTTTGCCCCATTCTGTCTCTTTGTAGGTTAGTTTGTTGCTGCCAGTGTTGGTTAACTCCATTTGCGCAGTTCCTTTGACTATTTTTATAGCCTTATTATAGCTAGCAATTTATTTTAATATTGCTTTTATAAAATGTACATATTTTTTGCTTTACTTCTTTGTTTGCACTCTCAATTGTATTGTTATGACTGTCGCTCCCTCTCACTGCCGCATTGCAACCCTCCTCCCCCTCCTCCTTCTCTTTCGCTCACTATAAGTCTGTAGCCGACATTCCCCCGTCTGCCGCTTTGTTCTTTCGCTTGCTTTTTTTCTTTTTTCTGTGGAGTAGCTCTTGAGTTACGTTGCCATTTTTGTGTGTGTTCCGCTCTTTATTATTTGAGCATTTATTTTGCATATTGTATTTTGTATATTTCGTTTATACACCGCCTTTTGTTGTTTTGCTGCCCTTTGTACTATCAAGTGTCCAATAGTGGGGACTTTTGTATATTTATATCCTTTTTCTTGTTCTCGTTTTTAGTGTTTTAGTGTTAAACATTTTGGTGATTGCAGTTTTTTTTCTATATTGTTTGACTGTCCGGGTTTCTGTAGCATTGTGTTATGTGTCAATTAAGTGAAGAATAGAACTAGTTCTTAAACTAGCTTTAAATTTAGCATATCCTTGTCAACGCGTGCCAATTAATCTATACTCCACGTGTCCTGCACTCGAGCCACGATTCGTTTGTCAATTAACTCAAACAAAACTGTTGGCCAAACATGAACGTTGCATTTTTTAGATATTTATCGCACTTAGCTAGTCAAGCTGTTGGGCCACCCTCTAGCCGCTTATGCCATGTCAACCGCAGAGACAACACGTGACTTTTATGTAGAGTGTAGAGCAAGGACTTTGACGAAGCGACGTTGATGCCAGTGATGAGAACGTTGATGGGCAAACAATGAGCTAAGCAGCGAATGCAATACAAAAAACATAATCATAATAATGAAGGACAAAACCCACCCCGGCCCACGCTTTAGTTAACAAAGTTAAAATTTATAATAAGGTACAGTTGGACAGCGGAAATCAACATATTGATGCTATATGCCTACAATAACGCGTCGGCTTTGATAAAAGTCCCCTCTCAAAAAGAAAGCAACAGCAGCAAATGTAAAAAATCATTTGAAAGACAACACACACAAATACTAATCAAACACAAGGCAAGAAAGAAAGAAAACAATATGTAAATTATGAATATTTGTGTAAACAAACTGAGTGCATCAAAGAAGAACATGAACCAAACCATTAGCCCAGCTACTGTATTAAATCATATGCGAGTTGCACTACCATGGGCCATATCATCTGGTCTCTGCTTGGGCGGCATCAAAACAGATAAAAACAAAATTGATTTCTCATCGTGTCTCAGGCAGTTAGGTTTTTTTGGGTTGGACACTCTGCTTATTAGCTGGAGTGAACTAGCCTTATTGACGTCGCACAGTGGGTCAAAAAGTTGCAACGAAATCTTGACTTATTCTACTTATGCAGCCTTTTCAGCTAACAGCTTTCTCCAGTCAAATGAATCAGAAAACTTCTTATAAGCTTTATTAACTGACTATTTTTAAACGAATTTCAAACCACTGTGCAACGATGGCGGTGTCTCTTGTTGTGGCAAATGGCCTGGGCCACCTACTTTACACGTTTGCTACTTGAAATGGCATTTGTTGTTTTTATCCATCTCTCTCACACACACACACACACACTTCCATCATCTTTCTGTCGGTGTGTTGGAATAACAAAAAAAAAAAACAAAAACGGAACACGAAAAAAACCGAGTTGGGGAACCTGCCAAATTAGTTGCCATGTAGCCTTATGACCCATTGGCTTGACAAGCCGCAGATTGAGTTACCCAATCCAACCAAACCCAAACCGAGCCCGGCTGTCTCTTTAATGTTTGCCTTGTAAAAACATGAGTGGAAGAGTGAGGGAAAGGGAATGGGAATGGGGCGAATGCATTTGAAATCTGGCAAAAGTAAATAATAACAAATAAATGAAACTAATGCCAAGGAGAAGAAATAAATAAAAATTATCTGGCCCGGAGGACCACCCTAGTGAAAACATATGTCTAGGCATTTAAGCTGTTAAGTAACCCTTTTGGGTTTTTTGGTTCTTATTTTCGCAAGAATTAACCATGTGCCATTTCTTAAAGAGTTGGAAAGAGCAAGCGTTGCGGGCTATGTTTTAATTGACGGCACTTATGGTATAAAGCCACAAGAGTGCCCGTGTGGCATCTGCAGCAGCCCCGAGGACACGAGAATACTAGAAAAAACCCCCTGCCTATTATCCTTGTTATCTATCGTATCTAAATATCTATTTGTTAGTTGGTTTGTTTGCTTTGGTTTGTTTGTTTGGCTTCAGTTGGCGTAATCGCCTGCTATTAATTCATTGTCCATTATCCGGCAGCTCCTTGCCTCCTGACATTGTATGCATTTTGTGTGCCACATCAACAACCAGACACACATGCATGTTGCCTCAATAGCATGGAACTGCCTTGCCATTGCCATTGTGTTGTTGTTGTTTGGCCAACATGGAACGCTACTCTAAGATATTATCGACAGCTCGTCCATTGACAATAACAAGAGCAAGCGGCTGGCCAACTGACTGACTGCCCAGGCACCAGCACAGCCACCAGGATAACTGATACACCGAACACAAACAATTCAAACAAGAGGATAACGTTTAGCTGAGAACTAGTAGAGTTTTTCTTCAGTGTAGCTAGAGCTATGGTTGCCTATTGTCCAGTTCGGGGTGGTTGTTGATCTGTGGTTTTGGGTATTAGACCACCCCATCATTGTTAGGCACTGACAATGGCCAGTCGCATTGTATGCTCTAGAACACACACACACACACACACATAGAGTGTGTGTTGTTATGTTCTGTTTGGTTTTTGTTGTTGCTGTTGCTGTTGACTTTTGGAGTTGCCGCACAATGCGACAGAGCAACCTATTCGTACAAATTGATATCCAATAATTTAATTTTGTTATCCATTCGCTTCCATTCAGTTAGCATGTCCACAAATAGTTTTGTAATTTGCACTACGGCATGCGTGTAACCGATATTATTGTCCTGCCAGCCAGCCTCCTGGTCCTTTAGCCATTGTAAAATAACTCAAATGCCAAGAGGGCGAGAGAGATGATGCTGGTCATTTTCACAGCACTAGCCAACTCACTGACCTTTTGACCCAAACCGCTTAAATCCCCTGTGTGGGCATTAGTTTTATTATAATTTGTCGTGTGTCCCAAACAAGTCAAAAACAATGTGTGTGTGTGTGTGGAAAAAGGATTTCACACTTTTCCATTTTCACATTTCACATTGCCATTGCCGACGTCGTGTGCCGTTAGTTTTTGATAATAATAAACAATATAGTGGCGAATAGTAGATAAATTTGTTAGGGTTTAACGCCTTCACATATCAATAGCATAATCCCATAATCATATTGTCATTGTCATGAGCGTTTCATATTGAATATTGCTTTATTTATTTCCCACTAACTGAAAGATGATTCATTTGGATAATTAATTGCATTGCGAATTTCATTAAGAGCTACAGTAAATAAACGATTTGTTTTTCACATACTATACAGTATTCAAATGGCAAGTCTTTGGCAAAACCTACCTCAATTCAGTAGTTGACGTAAATTAACTATAAGAAACACTTTTGTATTCAAAGTGAAACTTTGTTTATACTTAGATTAAATATATACAAATACGTACTACTTTCAAGGCAATGTCGTGCATTGCAATTAATCCCAAATCAGAAAAGTATTTATAAACTTGTTTTTGGGTTTTATTTCGTTGCTGCTAAGCGGAATACATTAGTTAAAATAAAATCTTTATGACTCGAAAAGATGCAAAACATCTTTGGCGTTAGTATTACAGCCAACGGGAGTTACTGTTGAAGATGAGGTCGGTGATTGTCGCAAATCCTCATCAGACAATATGCACTCGATGACTTCAAGTACATTGCCACAGGAACGCTGTAGCAACTGCTCCACCACACTGCGTCTGCGACTTGGGAATACTCGCAGCAAGGTGTCAACGGCTGAACGTTTCTGTGTCGGAATCGGTGGCAAGTTTGCTGGCTGGCCTTGGAAATGTTGCGTATTCTCTTTCTTCTTGAGACTGAGATTCTGTGGCACAACTTCATTCAAATGGCAATTTGTTGTTGTCGGAACAGCTGTATCGATAAGGTTAGGACCGTTTTGCAGCCACTGAAAGGCAACTGGTTGTCTGGATTGAAGTTGATTAAATGCCGGAGCAATGCTCGGTTCTTCTTGTGTTGGATTGTGAAAGAGAAACGTTGTGGTTTGATCGGAGCTGGCAGCATTATATAGCATAGATTGGCGATTATCCAAGGCTTGCTGGCGATGCAAGGCGACCTGGAAAGGCAAAATCGATTTAATTGGAAACAGAGTAAGGCTTTCCGAAAGAACCCAATCGAACCTGAGCAGCCATAACCCGCTGACGTTCCGTAACTACAGCACATTCGGCACAGAAACAATTTTGCCAGCGACAAAATCGTTTGTGACCCCTCAAGGCGCTAATCAGCATTAGAATGGCTTAAAGTTGATCCTTTTTGAGACTAACCAAGCCATGATTACGGCATCTGGCACAATTTAGCGTACGATTCTTGCGATCCAGGCTCGAACGCAGAAAGAAAGCTGGCGGCAGACCATTCATGTTGCATGAATAGTAGTGAACCTATCAAGTGAAGCACTCGATTGCAACTGACACACTAAATGCAATGCAATTGTCTATTCGCATGTCGATTAATTTTCGAAAAGTATTCTAGACGAACGCCTAGAAGTAACACTTTGTATTATCTATAGAATTAATTTGTTTCAACAAGAACCTAGGAAAGCTTAAACAATTCTAATGGATAGTAATTCTTTCAGCCCAAAACAGGAACCCAAAAAAAAATGATAACAATTTATTACAATTGGATTTATTGTATTTTGTTTTAGTTGAATTTATTAAATACTTTAACACAGTGTTTGAAATGTATTATCTAATACATGATACGATATATGTATCTCAATAGTTTATATTCTTCTTTACACAATAATCTCAATAATACATATATATAATATTAATATTAATTTCATCTAAATGTAGTATCTTAAAGGTCGCTTAATATATAATACAAATACTATCTGTGTGATAAGCATGCCATGCAGATACAATTTACAGTTATGCAGAGCAGTTCCGGTTATATGTGGTTTATATATTTGGATTACGATACAAATATATATATATATAAATATATGGCCAGCGTTACAAACGATTTGCCTAAAACAAAAAACAAGGTTTACACTGGGCTTGAGCTACTATTATGTCTCGAAGGGGCGAAAGACAACCAAGCCTCAATCTTGAGAGTCGCCAGCATTACTACTCCGATCCATGGGAATACCGCCAGCACCATTCGATTCGGACTGATCGATGTCCGAGCTGCTTAGCACGCCGGGCAAGTAACCAGTGCCAGCATAGGGAGCGGATAGAAAGCGCTTGGCATGCGCCTGCATGAAGGGATGATAGCGATGCGGATGTGTGGGTGAACCGAACACAGCGGGCGGTACCAGCGGCGAGAAGGCGGACTTCATGGGGAATGGCGGCGAGGGTGGCACCTGTGCGGCTGGCGGCGGTGGTGTTTGTGTCAAATCCTCGCCAGCAAGCATGCACTCCATGGCCTGCAGCACATCGCCACGAAAGCGTTGCATCAACTGTTCCACATCGCTGCGTCTTCGGTTGGGAAACACACGCATTAGGACATCAATGGGTGAACGCTGTTGCTGCTGATGCTGTGCCTGAGGATGCTGAGCCAATAGTTGTTGCTGCTGCTGCTGCTGTTGCTGCATGGGCGAATGCGCTGCCGGATGATGTGTGGGCAGTCCAGCGGCGGCCAGGAACTGCGTATGATGATAGGGCATAAAGCCCTGGGCATGACCATTGCCAAAGGAGCGCAACAGATGCAGATTCTCGGCGGGTGTATTTGGCGGCGAGTTGCTGTCCTCCTTCTTGAGGCTAAGATTCTCTGGCGTAGCCTCATCCGGTGCAGAGTCTACATCCAAGTCAGACTCGGGTGAGCTGGGCGGACCGGTGCGGGCGGGCGACAGACTGGCGGTTAGATTAAACAAGCCAGCGACCTTGGGTCGAGGACTGCTGGGTGAACCGGACTCCGAACCCGTATCCTGATCGGTTTCATTTGAGTGGGCAGCGCCGCGTTTAGAAACTGCAAAGAGGCATGGAAAAAAAGGATTTTCGAATAAATACTTGCAACTTTTTACTAGAAAGTTAGAAACTAAAGCCATCAAAGAACTATTTAATGGAAAAAAGTAACTAAATGTGAATTCTGCCCGAGTTGTTGATACAGCATTCAGGTAGCTGTGGGAAACTCTGTTTGTGGTTTTCCACAAAACAAATAAAAGTATCGAATTGTGCGACGCGAGAACAAAAAAATTTAATCACGGGAATCGCAAACACAAGTTGAAGTCGGTAGGGTTCGTTGACATGACAACCCTGGAAACTGAATGAAGCGCGGGGGTTGTCAAGCGATTGCAACCTGTACGGCAGTGGAAACAAGTTATACGATATTTTTTTTTTTGTGTCTATTTGATTTGGCAGTTGACGAAGCCGCAGTGAAAATTTAATTAAGTTGCGCCCTGTCGATTATTTTTTTTTTGTATTTTGTTTGAATCCGTCTCCCGCCGTAAAGAACAGAGGAATGTTCAGCTGGTGGAACTGGAATTGTTGTATTTTTATTTGTTTCATGCATGAAATCGTTTTGGATTACAGTGCAAATAAACAGTATAGTACTTAAATGGGACAGGTTTTCGATTGATTTGCGTGAGAATCCTTGTCTGTTTTCCTTTCTCAAAGGCAGCAAGAAAGAAACAACAACAACATAATAATAATAAAGAACAGATATTGAGAGCATCTCGCATTACGCCCTCAGTTTGGAATTGTCTTACAACCTGACGTTGTAAGCAAGCAAACCAAATTAGCACTTAATAAACTGCCTAAGTATCTATTCCAAGGACTTTGTAACTGTTGACGTGCCCCCATTGTATGAGCTTATCAAGTGGATAAAGGTTGTGACTATTGTGTTGGATAATGTTGCCATTAATTGTATTATAGGGTTTGATAGGATCAATGGCAGCCTTTGTGATATTCAGTTATCCTTGTGGATTCTTTCTCACTTAACCAACTTAAAGTTCACATATTAAATCTATCTAATTACTGCCTACTGCTAAGCTTAAAGAGTTTTGTGGTTGTTTGGAGAAATAAAATCTTTAAGACTTCTTCTTAACAGTTGCAATAATAACCCATTTAAATACAATCTTTGCGTTGAAGGCTGGTTTGAGTTAAAGTCGTTGTTTCTGCAACGTTTAACCAAGTGCAGGTTAAAAGCCTTGACTGGGAAGCCCTTGTGTTAACAACACCTAAAACTCCACACACACTCGCACACACACACTCATGTCTGGGAGTGTGGCACTTTATGCGCCGCTGCGCTTTTGACAATTGAAAAAAAGAACGGGACATTTTTTCGCTAGCGGTTTTTCTTGAGCAACTTTTGAAGCACATTTGTCGAAGAAGGAGGCGTAAACAGGGAGTGAGGAGAATGGGGAAAGGGAGAATGAAGGGTGTCACACACACACACACACACACACATGGTCTGCACACTGAAGTGAGCGCTCTTGTTGTTTGCGATGCTGGGCAGCAAGGCGTAAATATAATAATTTCTTCTTTTTTTTTTTGGTTAAGGACTTACCAGGACTCTCGTCTAGTTCGGTGCGTGTGGGTGAGTAACCAACGCTTAGGTGCTCGGAACGTGTGCGTCCATCCGTGTCGGATTCATTGCCATTGTAATGCTGCTGGCGCTGCTGTTGCTGCTGCTGCGGTTGCTGTTGCTGTTGATGATGATGATGTTGTTGCTGTTGTTGCTGCTGCTGCTGCTGGTGACTGGGCGTGGAGCTGGCCTCGTAGCCATCGCTGGGCGGCGAAGGTATTCCGCCATGGAACACACCATTCTGTGTGGCAGCCGAATTGGCGCCAGGTCCAGTGGGACTATGTGAGTTGGGCGTTACACTATCGCTGCCATTCTGTTGACCCGATCCAGGCACCGAGGTGTACAGTAAGCCCAGTTCCCTTGCCTCGTTCTCCTCCTGCGCCTGCTGACGTCGCAGCGCCACCTGAAAGCCAACGGAAACGGAAAACTGACAGTTTAGATGACTATGCGGCTATAATGAGGCCAGTGGCCATCACCCACCTGTGCGGCCATCACACGCTGCCGTTCCGCTATCAATGTGCACTTGGCACACACACAATCCCGCCAGCGGCAATAACGTTTGTGTCCCTTCAATGCGCTGACCTGTGAGAGAGTAGGAAGATTGTTGTTTAGGATTTTTGGCATAGGAAGTATTCAAATAATCTATGTTGGGATAACTAATTTTGTTATTGTTATCGGTTTTGCGGTTTTGAAAAGTCTTTTGTAAATCTCCTGGTAAACCCCTGGATATGTTTGTATGTTAGGAAAGGTTTTTCAGGGAACTTCAAGCCCAAGGCTTGTGGAACTCTCAACTCTTAAACTACCAATAGGAATTTGCTTTAAGGCTTTGGGTAAGACTGGAGGCATACTAACCACGCCATGATTGCGACATCTTGCACATTTTGGAGTACGCTGATAACGTTCCGAGGCGGCACGTAGGAAAAAAGCGGGCGGTAGGGCGCCCAAGACCGGATGCTGTGACATTAGATTCTGCATATCGACGCCCGACGGTAAACTCATGCTGCGAAAGCACACACAAAGATATAAATGCACTGATCTGTCTCACACACTCACACACACACACAGTTTAAGTTAGTTTTTCTTGTTGCTTTATGTTGTGTTTCTTGGTGTATTTGTTAGTTTTTCAATTGTAATCACGCTGTGGTGTAACAGTTAACACAATTATCACGGCACGCGCATTGACGACCATGTCAGATGAAGCATTCGATTGCAACTGATTCAAATTGAATGAAAATTCAAAGGCGAACAGCAGCAGCGACGACAGCGACAGCAGCAGCGTTGCCAGCGCCGAAGGCAGCGACAATGTTCAAGGCAAATGGCGGCAAAGCGGCAACATTTACCAATACAAAAGCCGCACGCACACATACACACACACACGTTAAACAGGATGCGAGAGAGAGAGTGTGAGTGTGAGCGAGAGAGCGTTGCTAAAGTGCTGGGCATGCCTAGGGTTGCAAAATATAAATACACATAGTATACAGAGAGTGTTGCCACCACTTTTGTTGTTGCTCTGCTTTGCTGCTGTCGGCGTCGTCGCTGGCATCCACAGCAGTAGCAGTAGCAGCGGCAGCGGCAGCAGCAATTAAGAAAAAAGTTTCAAAATCTAATTTGGTACTGTATACAAATTTGTGCACTCGAGGCGGGCAGCGACGACGACGGCGACTGCGACAACGGCACAGTGGAGCGAGTTTGGTTGGTTGTGCTTTCGGGCTGTGTTTGGTGGATGGTGGTTGTGGTTGTGGTGGTGTTGTTGCTTGTAGGCAGTTGCTCCAGCTGGCTGCCTGGTGGTTGTTTGAGGTTTCTTTCATTTTCTTTGTTGCTTTTGTTTTACAATTTCTGCTTTTTTTTCGTTCTTCGTTTTTGTTGTTGTTGTTGCTGTTGCTTAGCTTTAGCACTGTGCGTTTGTGTGTAAGAGCTTCGCTAATGGAACAGCCAACCAAAAACGTTGTTGCGCCTCAGCTGCGATGCGACCTCGCCGCTGGTTGGCATGGCAGCGTAGGCGAATACACACACACACACACGTCTCGATCGACACAACTGACACAGTTGGCATGCAGTGCTTCGTTGTTGTTGCTATTGCCTTTTTGCTTATGTATAACATGTTTGGGTGTAAGATAGGGAAAGGCGAAGGGGTGGTAGGGTAATGGGATTAGAGAAACTTAGGAGGTCAACGGTTATGGCTAACAATTGCTGCCCGGGTGCGTCTGCCACATTGAGTTGCAGCTGTTCAGGCTGCTTAAATGTTAAAGTTCTTTTGCTTTTGCTGGCATGTTGCCACTTGCCATTCATGTTCGGACTGCTCTCAATATTTAGCATCAAAGTGGTAGCACATATTATTGTTTATTGTTTATAATTATGTACACAATATGTGTGTACATTGAGTCTAAACAAAACTAAAAAGTCTTAAAAGCCAAAAAACTAAAATAAAAACTGTTTATTAGATTGGAAAATGTTAAATGGAACGCGTGTGCATGAAGTACATAGTATGAATAAGTGTTGGAAAGCGTGGTTTTTAAACCTTTAAAACATAAAGTTTACTTTTAATAAAACTTTCTTTGTAGCATTGTGTTATCAGAAAAGTCGAATTACTTTTGTTTTAACTGGTAAATTTAGATGACAAAGTAATACAAATTGAATATTCTTTATACTAAAACAGTTTGTGGGGTTTTCACCAATCTAGAAGTTGTACTCTACTTACCTTAAAAACGCCTCAGCATGAATATTAATTCTATAAAGTTTTATTCTCTTCCAATTAGCCTTAAGATTTATAACTAAAACCACTTTAATCGATTTCGATTACTTATCGAAAATAGCATCACGTTTGCTACTGTAACAGAAAAAACCAGAAAGAAAAAAAAACTGCAAGTCTCTTGTACATAAGAGACGCCAATGGGGAGTAAGAGTTGATAATGGGTGGGCAACTCTGGCGCTTCAATGGGTCGCATTGGCCTATTAGAATGTTACAATATAATTGCAATTGAAACAAACTGCGACGGCAATGCCGTTGGCAGCAGCAGCAGCAGCAACAGCGCAGGCAGCGACAATAACAAAAACGTTCAAGTCACGTGTGCGAGAAGAAGCGGCGACATTTTAAAAAGCTCTGCGCACTTAACGCTCTCTCGCTCTCAGTTTTGCTGCGCGCTAAACGTTTTTGTGGTTTCTCTCGCATTGAGTGTATAGACTCCGCCTACGCGCAGAGGCGGAGCTAATGCTTATACACACACACACACACACATACACGAACGAAACATGAACACAAAGCGGTTACAATGTTGTATTTGGAAGCTGGTCCAAAAGAAACAAGTTTCCAAAACTGAAGAGAGAGGAGCAGCAGCAAAAGCAGCAGCAGCAGAGTCGCCGTGTGTGTGAGAGAGCAGCACAAGAGAGTAAGAGCGAGAGTTTATTGCTCGCTCTTTCTCTCTCGCTCGCTCGCTCGCTTGCTTGCACAGTGTGCTGCCAGTTAACGTTGGCAACTGTAAATGGCTAGAGTATGTTGTTGTTGTTGCTCTTCTGCTGCTACTGGTTTTTTGTTTTTGTTTGTTTGTTGTTTTTTTTTTGCGCAGAGGCAATTTCTCGTATTTTAACTTTGTTTAAAGTGCACACACACACACACACACACATAGTCATGTACTATATATGTGTTGTTGCTGGGTGGCCACTTAAAATGTGTTTTTACTGCGGGCAAAATATGCAAATTAGTTTATACCACCGCGCTGACTGACAACTTCTTTAGCCAACAAAAGCTGAAACATGTCCATTATATCTTCGCCGTCGCCGTCGCCGTCGCCGACGCCGTCTTCGTTGCTCTTCATGCATGAGCTAAACTCGAAAGCATTGTGGATAGGCTAGGGGGAGTGTAAGGGGTAGGGGGGGAGTGAGGATGGAAGGTAAAGGTGTGTGCCAAAGCGCTGCAATACAAACAATATGCTCGTAATAATCATGGGCAAGCGCAAGCAGAGTCAAGGCATCAATCATCAATCGGTAACCAGTAGCTAATACACCAACAACAACAACAACGAAGCAACAAAAGCAAACGAAACAACAATGAAAACAAGTCGGAATCATCGTAATAAAAGCAAAAACACATCTTAACTGATGAATCTGATATGCGTTAAGTGGTTATGTTTTTTTGTTGTTGCCTGAACTACATTGCTAGTTATTTTACCATGATTTTAATCGAAATGTATTCAGCTGGTTTTGCTTTATCTTTGAATATCTTAACTTCTTTACTCAAAAGCTATTCAAACTTAATAACTGACTGACTGTTATCAGTGGGCAGCACAAAAGTCAAGATTTAACGATCTAATTTTGTCAAGAAAAGACAGTAAATAGCTCTTAGATTGGGTTTAGTAAAATATATAGATACTAAGGACGATTTGATTGTCTTTTTTTGCTTTCTGTACACACAAAGGCCATGCGATGAAAGTTTGTGTTACCAAATGGTTAAAGATCATACTGCTACTTTACTTACCTTTTGCTGTTGGCCATGTTTCTTTGCTTTTTGATGCCTACCGACGCGAGAGACAAAGTCAAAGATGCGACTCAAGTGCTCAAGTGAGTAGCAGCAGTCTGAGGTTTTGCTTCTGATTCAGCGGCAGACGAGACAGTGACAGTTGCTGTTCGTAGGCGAGGGGGGAGGGAGGGAGGTGCTTGAAGCACTTACAAACTGAGAGAGACTGAAAGAAAAGTGCCTTAAAATGTTGACAAATATTTGCCGTGCATTGGCCGCAAAATTATTTGATCAAGACCACCGAAATATTAAGTTGTATACAAAGATCTCTTTTTTTTTGTTGTTGTTGTCTTTGTTGCTTTGTTGTGTGTGCAGACAATGTGTGTGTACACTTGGCAAAATTGGAGGTGGCTTAAAGCAAAGTGCGGTAAACAACTTCTGATTAAATTTTTGATAAAATTTTTTAACATAAATATAAAATCCTTAAATCAAGAAAGCGTTTTAAAATCAAGAGTTTTCGGTTTAGAGCGTTTTTAATATTAGTTTATAGAAGTAAAGCTCTGAAGTATAAAATAAAAAAGGGAATATCATAAAAATGAATACTTTTTCCTTACTGTAACAGCCTTAAAATAAAAATTAAAAAAAACCTCTTTTTATAGATGCTTTTCTCCATGTGTAGAGAGATCCAAAAATATTGTAGAAAATTAAAAATGAAACTTGAAGACACGCGGCTAATGAGATTTCCTTGCGTCATTGCCTCATTCATTCATTCCGTATTGCGATTTGTTTGTTTTATGTTTTTTTTTTTTGTTTTGTTTCTTCTCTCTTATTATTGTTGTTTTTGCTGCTGCATTGCGCAGTTGAACTTGTGTTTTATGTTTAGCGTTCAAAGACAATATTTGAGCAATCATTGAAGAAGCGTCAAACAGGAGGAGCGAACATTGTCTCCATACGATTTGCTTTTCTTTTAAGGTCTTTGCTTTGGTTATAGCCACCCAGAAAGCAACCTCTCTTTCCCTGCCTTTCCCAGCTATATTCCTTGTGAGCGGTATTTTTTTTTTCATTTGGAGAACTGTCAGCGGCAGGCATTGGAAACAAAGCGAGGACGCAGCCACTCCAAGTGGACAGGGGGCGAGAAAAAAGTTAATTTAATTTCAAGTGTGTGCAACAATTGTTGGTCCTGCGCTTATCCTTTTCATTCACAACCTCCCCCCCCCCCCAACCCCTTGCCGTTTGGTTTCTATGTTGTTGCTTTGTATTTTGACTTTTGCATATTGTTTTACAAGCAAAGCTTTGCTGCTTTAGTTGCCAACTGTGTTGAAAATCTTTGACTTATCTTTGACATCAAGAAAATCTCATTAAATAACTTCCGGCGCTTTCAAGTCTTTGCAAAAGTCCTTGCCATCCAGCCAGCATATCCAGCCAGTGACTAAAGCTAGGAGAAGCTTCTTGGCTTCGCTACAAGCTGAAACTTTGAACTCTCTTTCACAGTGCTCATGTACAACAATTTCGTGTTTCGTCGTTCAGCGAGCCATGAAATTACATTTTCTGATGATATACGAGTAGGATGGATGCTAGCTGGGGGGGGCGGATGAATGGGGGGAAGGTGTGCATATAAGAATAGGAAACGTTTGTGGGAGTCAGAAGCCATTTTTTGGCGTCTTCCACGTGCCCAGAAATAAGAATAATAATATATACTTCGTATGCGACAGAACAGATTCAAGGAAACGTGAAAATGTTGTTAAAAGTTCACAGAAACTTTTTTTTTCTTCGTTCGTTTGTTTTGCTTGCCATATTGTTATCTGTTCAGAGAGTTTCTTGTTGGTTGTTAGATTGTTGAAACTGGTGTCATATGCAGATATCAAGGATATGAAATTGCTTCATTATTGCCAAGCTTAAAACAAATACTTCTTGTTGTTGTTATTGTAATCGAATTATTGACAAAAATATCCTGTGCATAGTATCAATATCCCTTGTGTCATTTGACACACGCCAAAAGCATTCCTTGGAAAGATTGGCACTACACAAAATGGGCCAAATCTTTGACGAATAATCAATCGAAAGCCGGATGCTCTGATTTCAAACACAAATGGCTCAAGAAGCAAACAAACTCACACACATAGATTTATACAATATTGCAAATTCCGTCAGCCAAATATCATTTGACACCCTTGACACAAAACGAGCCAGTTTACAGGGATCGTTTGTTGGGCGGAACATTGGGATTATGATGCTTGTAACTTGAGCTGGCCACATTTGCCCAAAACAAGGTCACACCGAGCCTCGTTCTTGCTGACTTTCAGTTTAAGGATGTATATAATTCATATATAATAACATAATAATCATTTTTTAATAACAATATGTATGGCATATGATGGTAAGCAACGCCTCTCTCGCTCTCTCTCTCTCACAGCTACTGTTTCCGATTTCGTCGAGCGGTTACACGTTGAGAAAATACATTGTACCTACAAGGCTACAAGTAATCATGTACTTGTATTTCGCTCAGTGCACAACCAGCTGTGGATAACTGCTCTCATCAACACCCCCCAACCCAAAAACCCCTTGGCCCAACCCCATTCGTTATCTAACCCTCAGTTATGGCACCAACAAATTTCAACGCCCCTTTGACAACGCGTCGAGGCAACTGTTATTAGTTTAAATCTGCACATATGCCTGTCTGCATTTGGACGAAACAAGGGCGCGTGGTTCCCAGCCAAATATCACTCTCACTCTCTCTCGTTCTCTCGGCTTATGCTAATGACAACTCTTAAAAAGTGCCGCAGGAGTTTTTGTATTTTGTTTGGCTGCCAGCTGTGAATTTTATTTGATTTAATTAAAAGAGAGAAAAGAAAAAACATCAATGGCTGACAATTTGACGAGCATTTATGCGTCCTAGTTGTAGTTTTAACTTTCATGTGTGGACATTCATATGTGTGTATAAAATAATTGGGGTGAATGCTTCTTGGCCTATAAGATAACGGTTGAGTGCTTTATTAGTTTTCTAATGTATATGTACATGTTAAAACTTGTTATATACTTGATAATATTTTTAATAGAAACTTGACACTCAAGCAGTGGTAAGGCGCAGTTACCTTGTTACTACTTAATCAAATTTGACCGCCAAGCTTTAGGGCTGCATTAACATGGACTTCAAAATCGATAGCACATGAAATCGCACAATGTGGCCACCCACCAACTGTTAAGTTAACAGATACCGCGCACAGCTAACAGCTGTTAAACAGTTTGAGCTGTTAAAAGTTTTTAAATTCAAAAGTACAAAATTTATGTGTTTGTATACATTTATTAATAATCAAATAAGGCTTTGTGTCAAATAATAGGAGTGTAAAAATACAATACAAACGCACGCAACTACAATACAAAATAGTGTGTGGGCGTTGCCAATAGTCATATTTGTTTATAACAAACAATTTTGTAAATAACTGTTAACGTATTATTTTAACATTTAGGTATATAACTTAGCACAATTGGTTTACTATTTGCCAGTGGAAGCATAGCATGCATTACAGACCCTAACCGGCCTACCCGGCAGTCCCTGAGCATTGAGCAGAGGCAGTGAATTCTCAGAGCACGCCTTGCAAAAGATTTCGCCACAACTGCGACAATGATGTTTGCGACGGGTTAAATTAAACTCCCGACTGCAGGCAGTGCAATGGGTGGTTATGGAATCGGGCGCCCAGATGCCCGGACTGCTCACAGTTTCCGGCATAGTTTGCAGAGATTGCGTTGAGCCGGACATCAGCTGTTGCTGGCGTCTCTCATTGTCCTGGTACTCGGCTATCTTCAGCTTGCTCACACTCAGCTGTATGCCCAGCTCCTCCAGCGTTGTCTGCGCCTCCGACCATTGTGTGCGCACCTTTTCCAAATCAAACTTTAGCTTGTCGCTCTTCTGCTTCTCCTCGTTCAGCTCCTTGACACACGTTTGCAGTGTCGCTATCTTCTCCTTTAGCTTTTGCTCCTTCTCCTGCAAGGATACGCGCCATTCGCGTTCAATGCGCGTCTCAGCTTCCGCTCGGGCAGCTCGCTCCTCGCTGGCACTCACTTGGGTGGACATCGTTTGTGAAGTGTTCTTGAGTATCTCACCCAAATTGCTCTTATCATTGGTCCATCTGGGAAAGAATGAACTTTAGTATCCTTAATGATAGAGCAACAAAAAAAAGGATCACTACAACTAGTCCTCCAACCAAACCTCTACTATAGACTTTATCGATAAGATATTAAAGCGATCTTACTTCTTCTCTAATTGTTCAATTGTGCTGGCCATATCTTCCTTTTGGCACTCTAACTTGGTCATTAGTTCCGTCTTGTGGGTCAGCGAGGCCTTGCAATCCTGTCAATAAGATAAAAAAAACACAAGAATTGTTTTTTGTACCAGCTGTTTTTAACAAGAAGAACAATCAAAAATCTGAACTTTATGTGGGTTAGTCAGAAATGAAAGAATTGAGTTAAGATAGGTTTTATTTCTTTGGTTTTTTAAGTGTTATATGTTTGTATGTGTTGTACGTTTAACATGTTTAGGTACATAAAGATACATACATACTTTATTTATTTATATAATTACATTGTTAGTATTTGACTAGTTTTTGAAGTACATAGCAGAAGTTTAAATAAGGTTTTTTTTTTTACTTTTTACCGATACAAGCGAGTGGAATAGATTTATTCTTGTAATTTCTATACAAATATGCGCATATAATGATATAATACTTTATTAAATCGGAATGATAATGAGACAAAAATTCAGCTAACAGCTTATACATTTTGAACATCTTCAACAATTTGGAATAGCTTTTGTTTCTATAGCTATACGAGTACTATATATATATATATATATTGGACTATGGTTCTGTATAGGTATAGTATTAAAGGCAACATACATTTAATATTGGTTCTAAAATATATGGGTATATATATATATAGTTATA
This sequence comes from Scaptomyza caliginosa, assembly GCA_035044725.1. Taxonomy (NCBI): domain Eukaryota; kingdom Metazoa; phylum Arthropoda; class Insecta; order Diptera; family Drosophilidae; genus Scaptomyza; species Scaptomyza caliginosa. The sequence continues at coordinate 1,248,359 of JAWNNR010000120.1, read as the reverse complement.
TTTATATTGTTAAGCAGTTGCACTTTGAGTTACATTTAGGTTTAACAGCTCTATAGTTGACCGTAATGGGAACTTAATTGTTTAAGTACAGTGATTGATTATTTGAAGTAAGAAACGATTCCTATTTACAATCAACCAATGTACCTTTAAGGTTTTTTATGTGCCCATAGGTCCCGTTCTAGACACCGAACTAGCATAAATAATCCATAAGCTTAAGTAAATGCCTTCTTAACAATTAAATTCAACTAAAGCCTAATGCATTTCTAATCAGCGATTAGTGCTGGCAATGTATCCTCTCCGCTGGACAGAGCATAATCGCTTCTAGAACCATCTCCGCCGCCCTTGAAATGATGCGTTACAGCAGCCGCAGCCTCGGCCAGCTCATCGTTCAATGATTTGGCGGATGTGGGTGTCTTGACTGCAGGTTCTTCGGGTTGCAACTGAAGCGGATTGGGAGCTGGGCCCGCCGGCGACTTGCGATAGTTGTTGGGATTGAAGGGTGGTATGCCCTCCATTTTGAGATGCAAACGCTTCATGGGTGGTCCAGTGTCGTGCTTCTGCTTCTTGGTCATTGCCTCGAACTTTTGCAGATTCTGCTGGCGTCGCGTATTGGGTGAACGATCTCCGCCAGAAGCGCTCATCTGTTGCTGCTGATCGTAGAGCTTGTTGTCGTATTTCTTTTCTAGCGATTGTAAAATGTTACCAATTTGTGAGGCTTTCGTTTGCAAACGAGAGACCATCTCGCCCTTCTGTGTGAGTTCATCTTCACATTCCTATATTTTGAATTTTAAACGGGTGTAGTTGCAGGAGTTATCTTTTGTTCTTTAACAACAGCTTGATTAAGGCCATATTTGCGTTTTGCAAGAAGGTGAATTTGATATAAAATTATTCAACCAAAGACAAAGAAATAAATACCAATAGGATGGACGATCAAATGGGTTAGTTGATGAATGTGAATAGATGATGAGTTGTGATTTTTGATTGTGTGTAGAGTTGTTAAGTGGTCAGTGGGTAGAGTTGGGCGCGGGATCAGTTCCTATGCCACGCCCATCTCTATGTGTTTTGTGGCAATACGCACCTGCAACTTACGATACATTTCCAAATTGATTTGTTTAATGTCGTCAAGTTGACGTCGCAGCGAGATAATCGTGTCCTGTTTCTCGTGTATGTCCTTCTCCAGCAGCTTCATGGCCATATCAGATTCCGCCTTTAGCGATACCTGTAACTTGAGCTCTTTGTCCAATTCAGCGCTACGTTTCCGTTCCTCCGCTAGATCAGAGCTTAAGCCGTCTGTCTTGTCCTTGTCTTTGTCCTTGTCCTTGTCACTGCCGCTGCCCGTGGAGCTGTTGTCGGAGTGAGCTTGTTGTATGGCAGATTGACGCATCGCTTGATTCTCTGCTTGGAGAGCTAGTAAACTGTTGCGCGCTATTGCTAGATCCTCTTTCATTAAAGCATTGGTGGTGGTCAAGGATTCCACCTTGGCTTGCAGATTGCCAACAGTGGCGCTATAAAAATTAATTTGCTTTGAATCTTAATTTAAATTTGTTGATAGAAAACGCACTTCAAATGCCGATTGAGCTCCTCGATATAGTTCTTCTGATCCAGCACGGCAATCATGTTGCCCTGTCCAGTGGCATCTATTGGAGCTGGCGGCACTGAAGACTCCTCGTTGGCCTCAGCATTTCGAGAACTTGAACGTAAATATAGGGAAAAATCGATGACACCCTGCTGCGAATCGAGATCCTCTTCCTTCACACACAGATTGCAATCGATGACATTGAGTCCCACTAGAATGCCCATTATGACAACAATCTACAAGGCAAAGATGGGAAGTTACACATGAACTCCAGTTGAGTTTGTTAAAGGACACACCTCATCGCTCATCATGAGTGCATGTGGCTCATAGTAGTCGAACAGCGAGTCGTCACGATGCTCAATCAATGCCTGCAGGTAATCGGCTAGCTTCTTTTGCATGAGCGCAATCCTCAGCCAGGCTCGAGCTCGTCCAATATGCGTGCGCACTGTGGGAAGATCCCTTACACTAGCTGTTATGTCCTGTGCCTCGGGGCAATAGTTTTCCACGCTCTGAAGTAGATCCCAAAGTTCTTTGCGCGGTCCGAGTAGACCCTTCTTTGGTCTCAGTCCATGACCCAGCACATGTTCAATAACGATAAAGAAATGCTGAAGCGGTAGATGATCTGAGTCGAGCATGCGTCCATAACGCAGCGATTGCTCCAACAGTTCCTTGACCACCAATTTGCATATGTTGACCAAATTGCTACGCTCAATTTCCGCCGTGTCGCGTGCTGCAAATAAGTATTAAGTAGAGTCCAAGCGGGCTTTAGTCTTGGCGTTCCCCATAAGAATTTGTGCGTATAACTACATAAGGGTAACGTAGTTGGTTTTTTGCTTGCAGACTGTGTGCAGAAACATTTGACATTTCTTTTTCGTTATTAAGAATACCATGAAAAGATGTTTTGTATTGAGCTTTTCAGAAAAAATCTCCAAACAACAATCATATAGTTCGATTAGAGTTATTACGGCCCCTACGCTTAGCATTTAACTTCAAAAAGCAATGGAAGAACTCAAAAAGAAGTAAATGTATTATGAACATTTATGTACTGTTCTCGCTGTTATTGTTCCTGGCGCCCGGCGGTTGTCCAATCTACAGCATTGATCTGTCCACGTTAGAGGTGCCCACTGACTTTCAAAACGAGCTAACGCTGCAATCGATGCTTAGTTCCGAGCTTAATCAATACCGAAACAAGCTAAATGCCAATTCAAATGCTGAAGAGGTCTCATCTATGCAACATTTTCAGCAGGCACGCGATCTGGACGAAGACCGGGACCATCATCAGGACGAAGATCCGTTTGAACGGGCCGAGCTATTGCGCAGCATTGAAGATCGCATTAAAGCCACCTATTATGCAGCTGCCTCGCCGGAGGAAACGAAGCAAGGGGAACGGAATACAGAGACTGAGCAACCAGGGGGACGGGAAGATGTAAAGAATGATGTGTGTCCCAATGAAGAGGCAACATTTCTTGGCACCAATCTCTTTGGCACTCATCCGAAACGTTGCTTCTCCACAGAGGAAATTGCTCTCATGTCCGCTCGCAAGGACTTTGAGATGCTGGTGCCCAAAACGTATCCACAGACTTTGGTTACCGATGATGTTGTCTATATGCTGATGAAGTTCTTCAATAGTGTTAATCATGTAGTCAAGAGAATGTCAGAGTCCGACGAGCGACGCCTAGTGCAGAGGGCCTTCTATGATGCCTTGGGTGGATATCTACGATACTATCTGGTGCCGATAGCTCAGGTTTCCTATTATGCAGGACGACTCAAGCTGTGCACGGTCCAACGTGTGGTGGCTCTGTTTCGACAGTGTCAGCTAGTGCTCAACACCAATGGTAATGGCTGGAAAATGCCCGAAACCGATATTGTGGCACAACTAAAGAACGTGCGTATTAAGCCCGTCCAACTGAATGAGTCAAGCACAGCGGAAACTGAAGCCTGTAGCTGTGCGCTCTTAGATACCAACTGTGCAGATAGCGAAACGGGTAGTGATGAGCAGATGCTTGTGCCGCTGCCATACTTGGAGTTGGAGGATACTTATGGTTTCTTGACAAACATATTTTTGCCCTTTAAAAACCGACGCATTTTCAATCTACGCTCTCCCGACTCCGCATTTATTCTAGTCAAATTCTACAAGACTGTTAGCATCTGCTATCGTTTTCAGGGCGTAAGTCAAAAAGATTACAATCAGAAGCTGCGATTGTGGATAAAGGAAAGTGTGCAAATGCACTACAGAGATGAGATGTTCTATCCGGGCTTGGGTGGCGTTTTGCAAATCTATGAGGCACTGAGCATGCCGGGCGTAACAAATCAGTCGCCGGACGATGATCAGCCTGAACAAGAACCTGTGCTCAGCGAAGAGGAAAGCAAGGATTACGATTTTGCACCCGAGGACATAAGCCTCGATGATAAAATAAAACCAGGGAAAAAAGTTAAGGCTAAAGGCAGTAGTAAGAAAGTTAAGGGTAGAGTCAAAGAAGTTGAGAAGGAAATTCCGCCAGGACGTAAGCAAAGTCGATCACCAAAACCAAATACCAACGAAGAAAGAGCTCTATTCTATGAAAATCCTAGTCAATTACAGGATGATGCAACTACGGAAAAGTGTATTGATTGCAGTACGGACAACTATATGACCTATGCAGTGATCGCTTCAGGCGCCGTGCTGTTATTATTACTAATCATTGTGTGCTTATGCATTTACTGTAAAAAAGAGGAAAAGAAACAAAAAAATCATCCGCCGCCAGAGCCACCAAAACCACCAAGTTCGAATAATTCTGACAGAAATGTTACCGAACCAATACCAACGCCAAAATCAACGCCAAAATCAACCAAAAAGGAGGAAAAGAGCTGCTGGAAAACAATGTTCCGAAGCCGTAAATTGGAAAGGGAAAATAAACATAAGCGATATGGCATATTGCCTATTCAACAAGGCTTTAAGCAAAGTCATGGCAGTCATGACCCAAGAAGTTCTGCTGGTTTTATTGATGTGGAAAAGCAAACTCAACGTAAAAAACGTGGTAAGTTTGTGAACTCAATTAGTCGACTGATGGTTGTCCAATTTAATCTTTAGATCACAAATATGAAGAACTGTCTGAGGATAGCTTTACATCAACTTCATCGTTGGGCTATCAATTAAAAAAGAAGTTCATACCAATCAAGATGGGTCGTGAAAAACGCGAGGAATACTATAGAAAGGCAGAGAAGAAACGTTCGAAAGCAGTTAACAAGCCAGCAAGCAGTCAGGGGTCGACACAAGACAAGCAAAAAGATAGAGGTCAGAAACTCACAAAACCCAACGAGGAAAAGTTAGTTGGGAAAGCTCCCGTCAAGGAGCGCAACTTAGATGCTAAGGTGCGGATTAAGGAGAATCAAACAAAAAACATATACAAGGTTAAACAAAACAGACAAGAGGGTGGTGGCCCGTGCAGTCAACAAGGGGAGATATCAAAGGAGAGTGAGACAACGGTAAGTGCAAAGGTTTCAAATCCAGCAATGTCAACCTAATCATACTTTTCCAAAATTAGGAGGAGACGGGACCTAGCGACACACATGACACAGGTTTAGAGGCGTCAAGAAAATGTTCAGGTGTGTAGCAAAAATACACTTTGTGGCAATGCACTTAAGTTTCACTTAAGTCAAATCTTTGTTGCAGCTTTCTAAACCTAAACTCACAATTTCAGCGACAGACATTAACAATGAATCAAAATTAAATGTGTTAATATGCATAGAGGAAAAGCCAGAGATCGTTAATCAAGCTCAAGCTAGCGATGGCATTGGTTTTAAAGAACAGGATATCGAAAGGAAACCTAGAAATACACGGAAAAGTAAGAACAATGATGTAAAAACAAGCGAACGACAAGAAGATAATCAGGAGGTTGTGAAATCTGCACAAATGACTATATCTGCTTCAACGGTTGTCTGTGTGGTAAGTTTTTAATATAACCTAACTTTTGCCATATTCTACTGATATATTCTCGCAAACAGACATCAAATTCAAGTTGGGAAACAATTTACACTGATGAGAGCAAGTGATTATAATTTGTTGGTTAAATGTTTTGTTTTGTTTTTCGTTGTGTTTCTTTACTGAGATATTTGCCTAATAAAGTGCAGTGTACTTTTAAGAATGCTAACCTCAGACCAAGTGCGAAGAGCGAGTGCAAAGCAAAAGTGTAATAATGCAATAACATGCTAAATAATAATTATCTAAATACCACGCTTATGCTAATGTTGTGATATAGATTTATTAAGCTTGTTGTAGAAGCGATTTGCTTGCTTCATTAAATGATCAATACATATGTTCCTTTGGTGTTGCCAGATCGTCTACTGTTTCATAAGCATAAGCGTGGTGGAGGTGAATTCCAATTGCAAAAGTATGGCAACTGATTAACGCAAAACAAAAACATTCACAAACCGAACAACTATTACAGGTTAAATGAAACGAAATAACGCTTGCAAATGAAGTTTGATAGAGAAACAAGAAGGCAAGCAAGCAACCTACAGAGATGCGACCACTCAGCAAGCGTGCCACCGATGAGGCCCACATTTTTGTGCTGTTGCTGCTGTGACGCAAGTGCATTGGAGCCGACGACGTCACACAGACGACGTCCGATAAGATTTTCAATTGCCATAATACCGTTATCCTCGAGTGTGCTGCTGCCACCGGCCGACGAGAGTCCCGAATAGCGTTTGTTGCGCTGCCCAAACTGATGATTTCCCTGCGAGGAACGCAGCGACGTAAAGTTGTTGCTGCCACCGCCGCTGGCAACACCACCGGACCCAGCACCGTTTGCATTGTTTATCAATGCTGCACCGCCGCCCACAGTCTTCTGCCCGTTGGCCACGTCAATGTCCTGTAGCTCCTTCAAGCACAACCATTCGCCGTCAACGGAAACACGAAAATTGCACAGATAAATGGTGTCTTGAACTCCACCTGCCAGCTCCTCGCTCGTATTGGCATGCGACGCTTTTGGCAGCGTTATTGTGTTGCTGTTGTTGTTGTACGGCTGCAATTGTTGTTGCTGTTGTGTGGGTGGTACGGCTGCAGCTGCGACAATTGCTGTGGTTGTGGTTGTTGTTGTTGCTGGTGCTGCTGCTGCTGCCGTTGCTTGTTGGGGTGGATTTTGACCCTTTTGTGCTTTTGCTGTGACTGTCTTTGTGGTGGTTGTTGTTGTTGCTGCAGTTGCTGTTGATGACGTCGTTTTGGTTTTTGCGCCGACTTGTTGTGACATCTTTTTGACACCACCAACCGCTGTTGGTGTTGTTGTTGTTGGCGTTTTAATGACGCTTTTTTGGGGCCTAGATGTGCTGGCACTAACCAATGGCTTCGACCTACTCGACATACTGCTGCTGTGGCTATTGTTGTTGTTGTTATTATTATTATTATTGGTTGTTGTGCTCAACTTTGTCTTTTTCGCATCCTCGACTAGACCACGCATCGTGACTCACTTCCTTTTATGTATTTGGTCCACAGCGATAAAAATAGATAATCCGAAAAAAAGGAGACAAATGAGCGCATTTAAAAGCTGCGGGGGCGACGCAGTGCGAAAAAACATACGTGAAATGAAATTGATGCGTATTTCCTTTTAAATTTGCAGTTGCCTTTTATGTTCTTGGTGTGCTTTTGAGGCATATACTAGCTAATTGTTTAATTAAATTTAAACTGCAAAATAATAACAAAACTTGGACAAATATACTGAATTGTTTAAACGTTGCGCCGAGTTATCCTGTTGTTGCGTTGAATAAGACTGATGCAAAAGCTTCTATTGATTTTTCAAGCACGCTTTGGCAGCGCAGCTTTTAACGAGCTTTTCTTGCACAGGGGTGTTCAGGCGAAACTTTGGGCAAACACTAAAATTTGGCCAACATGTTCAATGCATTGCTTAATGCAATATGCGTACTATCGATAGTAGTTTAAAAGTAGATTGTTAATGGAAAGTGCACTCACCGGGCTTTTTGCGCTTGGAAGTGCCAACTTTAGTGACTGTAGCCACTGTTTGCGACACCTCAGGGTAGGTGGTGGTGCCATCGATAACCTCTGAGGCGGCTGCTGCAGCAGCGGCATTTGAGAATTGTGTTGAAATGTGATTCAATATGTGTGACGAAATACTTTCGGTGCGTCGGAATGTGTCACGCAGGCGATTCAATGATGAACTGGGCGCAGGCGTTGAGGTTGGCGTTGCTGGCGACGTTGGAGTCGAATCATCGCTTTTGTCATGGCGCACCAACAAATCGTCTGTACTCATTGCAAACGGCACTAATACACATGCACACACAACACACTCTGGTAATAAAACTGCACACACGAATATTTATTGCACGATTTTGGTTTTATTGCAAAAGACAAAAACATAAACAAAGCCCGAGACCAAATACGTAGAGCAACTGAAACAGCTGTTGCATGCACAGCAAAAAGTGTGACCAACAATGATAACTTTAGCTTTTGCTATCGATATATCGTGCACTTAGTCGTGATTGTATACATCAGCTGTTGATGTGCAGCCATATTTGTTTTTCGCACGGCACAAAACAAAACAAAAGTACGTACATATGTGACGCGTGTTTGTGTTTCATTTCAGCTGTAAGAGCTCGCGGCACAACAACAATATCTGATAACATTTCTCGAAAGCTTGAACTGGGTTACAATCCCAACAAATTGAACAAAAAGTGTAACACACAAACAAAACACGTTAAGCTTGTAAGCATCTCGAATAAACGTCCCGTTACTCAGTCTCAGTGCAGATTAGTGGCCGGGCATTAACAGCGTCATCGGAATTGATCGATACTGCGCATTAAGCATATTTTGCATATTTTATTAGGACAGCAATAACAAAAGCAACCGCAAAGAAGTTACGTCGCCTGTGATCAACCGTCAAACATATTTTCCGATACATGTGTAATGCAAATGTGGAAGACAAACAAACTGCAAGCAACTAACGAAAAACAAATAGACGGTAAGGCGGAAGTGTAACTAACCTACACCCACAATGAATATAAACATATTTTCACTCACACACACACAACAACAAGCATAAACGTCATTAAACAGCAGCCATATTTGCTATTTTTGCAAACAGCACTAAAGTTATTATTGAGAATCTGTGTTCTGAGCACCATTCAAGTATGGCGGAATAGCTTGTTGGCTTTAATCAAAGCGATAACAAGCTTCAACCAACTATAAACTGGTTTTTTGGCCCAGAGCGTAATTGCGACGTTATGAGACTCAGAAGCAAATTTGATGGTCGCTTATAAATTTTGTTGTCATCATAATCGAAACGCTTTTCAATTTCACAATCCTTTGTTGTTGCGTCCAGTTGTGTATGTGAGTGAATGTGCGTGTGTCTTATGCATGCAGTAAGAGCAAACGACGCCATATTCACGCCTTTGCTCTCTATGGCACCAACTCTCTCATTCTCTTACCCTCGCTCGCTGCACAGCTGATCGACTCACGCTCTTATCAATAATGTACTCAATGCATCGACGACGGTTGTTGTTTATACATAAATAACTATCAGGTCTGAATACTCTTTTCTTCACGGATTAAATCAATTCGCTGTAATAGCAGCTACATATGCTATTAATAGTTCTTTTGTGCTGTAACTAAGACACTATTTACTGGAGACTTGATTGTTCCCCTACGAGCGTTGTCACTCTCCTTCCATTGGGTTTTACAGGTTCATGTCTTCAACGAAAAAAACCACGCGCCAGTTAAAAACAATAGCAACAAGTGGGTGACTGTAAAAATTTGCGATGCTTTTGGCACGTATGCCAAGACCTATGCTGGAGTGCAACGGTTAACTTGAATCATTTCTCCGAAATAGAATATTGCAATGGGCACATATTCACTCAAGTCAGTCGGTGGAATATTTAAACGGTACGGAAAGGCAGCCGCTGCCTCAGTACGAGCCCAGTAGCCGGCGCGATAAGAAGTGTTGTGTGAAATAAAGAAAACCGATCTGCGAACATAAATTTCCGCATTAGTGCCGCGTTCAAGTAAGTGGCAGCGAATTGTATTGTATTTTACTTTGGAAGATATAATATAAAATACATACGAACGACAACAACAAATACACGGATGCCACAAATCAAGTTCAAAGCACCGGCACACTTGTCAATTTTTTTCCCCCCAGAGAGGCGTACAAAAATCGCGCTATATCTAAGGCTTTTATTCTTCATATCTATGTGTGTGTGTGTGTGTTTTGTGTCAATTTCTTTAATTGAAATGTGTTGTTGCTATTGTACATTCGTTTGTACAGAGATACATATGCTTAACATAGTCATAACGTTGTTGATATCAAACCTTTCGTACACGCGTATTTCTATATGATTTACGCAATTTGTTCATGTGTTTGCCCCTAGGCAAAAACAGAATAAATCAAATAAAACAACAACAAAGCATAAAATACTGGTCTTAACCAAGTTCACCTTGTTCTTTAGCTTGTTTATACAAGTGTCAGGCCGGCTTGTGTTTCTCTACAAACTAAAAGATCACACTGAGCGTATGAGGCAAAGTTTTTAACTTTTATTTTGTAACGTACGCTTGCTGCTGATAAGCGAATCGCAGCAGATAGTTTGTGATTTTCAAAAACCAGTGCATTTATTTACCAACAAACAATGAGCGTCTACGCTGATTAGGCTGCAAAAATCACACAAAACACAAACTACTCTGATAAGCCAAAGTAAAAGCAAAAAAAACACTGCTCTCCGTGTTGATGGGCTGGGATTTGCTTACCAAAAACCGCTAGCGTTTTAAAGCCAATTTTGGCATTGTCAGGGGTGAGGGAACTCGAGACATTTGCTCACGTTTCTCGTTATTTATCCATAGTTGACGTGCAGACTTAAATTTGCCCCCCTCCGACAAAGGATTTTCTTGGAAATCCCACATAAGTGCCTATATCTTTTAAACACACTCAACGAACACTCGCTATTGCCATTCAGCGGCTTCTATTTATACTAGACATGTGTGTATGTATCTTATCACAACGAACAACAAATACATAGCGAAACAAAAAGTGAACAATTTAAGCTGCATCAACAATCAAAAACAAAAAAATCCGTCGCGAACTTAAAGAAACTCACAATGTGTCATAAATCATATAGGTGCACAATCGTTACTGGATTTTTCAGAAGAAGAACCATTTCAAACATTTTCGCAGCGTTCGTTGTTCAGTCTCCTTTGGCATGCCAACGTGAACGGAATTCGATTCGAAAGTGTTGTTTCAGTCATTTTGCAAAGTGCGTTTTTCACTGTGCTCGTTTGTTTGTTGCTAGCTTGTTTTCCTTGAGGAGAAACATTGGCGCATCGTATTACACAACTCAGGGCTTGCATTTGTGTGTTAAATAATTGACAAACAGAGCACAACAAATTGAATTTGTAATATTACTGATATCAAAGTATATTCCAAGCACGTTTTCGTGTTCCTTTTGGACTCTGAGTCAAAATAACTTTTTAAGTCTAAACTTTGGATATACTATATACCATACTATATGAGATTACAAAACGGTTTTTAGTAATAGTTATGGTTTTCTTTCGTTGATGTACTTATATAAATACAATTAAAAAAGTTTGCAATAGTTGTACCCATGTGTCAGTACCTTTTAAAGGTTTTTCCGAAAAAAAAAACCATCTCCAAAAAGCTTAAATGTCTTTTGTTGAACCTGTCACATTTTTACACAGTTATCTAGTCATAATTAAGCTAGTGATACTTGAGTTTTACACTAGACCGCTTATCGATGGAACAACGGCGATTCTCTATCGGCTGTTGCCCGATGTGGCGTTCATTGTCTGATTTCTTAGGGATTTATACATCAATCGTATCGAGCATATATGTGTATATCAGAAAAGCTAAAACACAATTGGACAGTTGCTAGGTGACTTAAACTGGACATTTTTCTTGTTATTGACTTGCTTGACGTATGACTTTCGATTGAAAATTACATTCAAAAAATAAATTTCTAAAATTCAAAACCAATTCCACAGTTAAGTATCAAAAGAACAACTAATCGGCCTTAGCGTTGCAGTTGGAAGGACATGACAAGGCAGTGACTGAGCCCAAGCCAACTTACCAAAGACATTAACACACTAAACCCTATTAAGAGAAGAGATAAAGCAAGTGAAAGACTTGAATCAAAATGAATACCACTAGCACTTTTTTCGATGAGCACTTCGGTCTTATCTACACAAATCTGGTGAATCAATATGTGCCCGAATATATAAAGAGCATGGAATATACACCTTGGGTATTTTCCCTGCTTGGCTCCATTGTAATTGGCCTCAGCGGCATCCTTCCGCTCCTTATAATACCCACGGCCGATAAGTTGGCCAAGGATGGTTACAAAGATCGTAAGTGCTTAATGCCTTAGTATTGTCATATATATCTCTAAGGATACTTGATCTATTTATAGCCGCTGAGTCCAAGTTTTTGCGGGTTCTGCTCAGTTTTGCGGTTGGCGGTCTACTTGGTGATGTATTTCTGCATTTACTGCCTGAAGCTTGGGAAGGCGATAATCAAAGTAAGTAAATCCATTGTTCTTTTATTTTTCTGTGTGATAAGTATAAAAAAAAAAAACATTCACTTCGTTTGTAGATGCCAACAGTCATCCGTCAATGCGGTCTGGTCTGTGGGTACTTTCCGGAATACTCATCTTTACGATTGTAGAGAAAATCTTCTCGGGCTACACCAGCGCGGATGAGGAGAATCCACAGCCAAAGTGTGTGGAAATTGCCAACTGCCTGTTGCGTCGTCATGGCGGCAAGTTGCCCGAGGGTGAGACAGCGGAAAGCTGCGGCGGTGCCTGTGACATTGAGGATGTGGACAAAGTGTGCTTTTTGCGTGAGCGTGAAACAAAGGCAAACAAGGAGCCCACTAAAAAAGTTGCTGGCTATTTGAATCTGCTGGCCAATTCCATTGATAACTTTACACACGGTCTAGCAGTTGCTGGTTCCTTTCTGGTTTCGTTTAGGCATGGAGTGTTGGCTACTTTTGCCATATTGCGTAAGTCTACTTAATTAGAGTTTGTTTTTGGTTGTATTTTTTTCAATACACTCTTTGTCTGCAGTACATGAGATTCCACACGAAGTGGGCGACTTTGCCATATTGCTACGTTCCGGCTTCAGTCGTTGGGATGCAGCACGCGCACAGCTGCTGACGGCTGGTGCTGGTTTATTGGGCGCTTTAGTGGCCATTGGTGGCTCCGGTGTTACCTCAGCAATGGGTAAGCAACTGCCTGGAGGCCACCTTTTGAGTTGAGTTTAACTTGTGCATCTTTTGCAGAGGCACGTACATCGTGGATTATGCCGTTTACCGCTGGCGGTTTTCTACATATTTCGTTGGTCACAGTATTACCAGATCTCTTGAAGGAGGATGAGCGCAAGGAGTCTGTCAAACAGCTGCTGGCACTTATCTTTGGCATTGCCTTAATGGCTCTCATGACGGTGCTATTTGAGCATTAAGCGTCCTGCGCGATTCCAAGCAGCAGCAACACTATTAGAATGTTTTTAAAATTATTTTTGTTATATATTCGGCCATTGCAAATTCTAAATTGTCATTGGCAGTACAAATCGATAGGAATTTTTTGTATTATACAATAATTGTAAATTGCACATTACGACACTATTTGCGCGTCTCGTTAGTGTTATGTAATTATAAAGCCAACTAATACGAATGATATTTGAACTATTGTTATTAATTACGTATATACAAATATTCTGTACCATATAAAGTCAAGTTTGCATAGAAAACAAAAAAATATATTTATACATATTCATACATAAATATATTTCTCATTTAAGCATGAAACGAAACTGGTTTTACTTAACGTTTTGATAATCTGCAATTGCTTAAAACCCCTTTGAAAACATTAGTTAATTAATTTCAACTCCCATTAACGCCAATTCCACTTTAGTTTTTTTTTAATATGAATTCAAGATCCATTACTAACTATTTTACATAGTTACTTGCATCAGGATGCACACACACACATACAAACGATTGAAGTAAAATGTGTAATTGTTCTTCTTATAAAAAAAACCAAGCCGTTTTATTTTGTTTTATGTTTTCTGCAAATCAGTTGTTGGTTCGCATGTCTTATCTAGTTTATTTCTTAGACTTGATCTTCTTAAGGTAGAATTCCAATTCCTTGCCCTCCAGAATGTAGCCATCGGAGCGACCGCATTGACCGGGGCGGGATGAAATGCAAGCTGTACGGGTTAGAAAGAAAATAAACAATATTAGTTATACTGTAAAATACCAATGCTAATAATGTTTTGTTTGAAGCAGACATTCTCAGAGTAACTATGACAAGCCAAATTCACACCCAACAGGCTTACATCGCACTTAAAACAAGTTTGACGCAATAAATTTGTTGGATCGCTAAGGTTTTTACATCACCGAAAAAGACAACGAAAGCTTTTAAATTAAATTGAAACGTACCCAAGATACGGCCGGATGTGAACTGATCCTCCAAAGCCTGCTCGACCTTGCCGTACTTTTGGCGCTCGAGGTACTTCTTCATGACCTTCTCGCTGCGCTTCTTGGACAGCACATCGTTCTCATCCTCCTTCTGCGCGTGCTTGGGATTACGCTTGCGTCCCAGGGGCAGCACATAATGCGCCTCATACCATTGACGGAATGGCGTCGCATCGATAACCACAATGCTGTTCTTCACCAGCGTCTTGGTGCGCACCAGCTCGTTGTTGGAGGCATTGTAGACAACATCGGCGATACGGGTTTTGCGTGCAACACCCTCAGAAGCCCATGCGAAATTGCCGGTTTCCAAGCGCAGAGCGCGCAATTTGGTGTTGCCACCACGGGTGCGCACTGGGTGCACGCGGGCACCGCCAAGCTGTAAGTACAGAGTTGCCAGACATTAGAAATACATACTACAATATGCATGAAACAGAAAAATTAGTTTTGGAAATATAATCAGCAGTCCGAACATAATGCTTTTTAATCATCAAGGATTTGTGCTCACGAACAAGTCGAGTGCGATTGCAGTTGACACGCGTTATCATCATTTTAAGTTAGTATAAAAGAACAACAATGGCGGGGGCCAGCAGGTAGCACTTACCTTGGTGTTGGCAGCGGGACGGCCCAACTCGAACTTGCGCTTCTTGCGGAGCGACTTGCGCTTGCCACCAGTGGCGCGACGCTTATGTGAACTATCACGGCTAATACCTTTAAATAGAGCGTAAAAAGAGGAGACACTAAAAATTAAAACTCGAAACTCGATACAAAAGCCAAGACATCAAGAAAATCGTACAACACGCGGAGCCTGCCTTACACTATGAACATTAAATTGCACAAATATTAGCTTAATTCCATATTATTCATATATGTCGTATTTGCATTGATAGCAGACATGTATTGTGCGCACTTTTATGTTATTTTTATGCATCTCACTATTGATTTTCCTGATATTTTAACACATTTTGCACTAGCCGACGACTCACCCATGTTCGAGTAAAAAGCGAGAAAGAAAGGAAAAGACACGCACAACCTCGTGTCAAAAGTTTTTAGGTTACCATTTGACAGCGATGGGCAGCACTTTTGCAGGGTTGCTTTACCACTGATTCCTGCCCACCTGACTGAATTGCATAAAATATTTCTATATCGGGCTCTTTTCGATGTTATCGATAGCCCTCCTCTCAAACGAACTTGAAGTTTCAAGCTACAAATGGTTCATTAGTGTAGTTTGAAGCTATTAAAAATCTAATAATACTGTTCATTTCTAAGAAAAAATTTATTTTTGATATTGGTTTTGCCTACACCCTGAAAATGTTCTACAATTAACATATTTGCAATATGAAATTGACACGATATACTAAAACCATCGATATAGCGATAAATTTGCTGACTCCCTACTGTACATGAACTAGAAAATTTTGACCCAAGCCAGGTCGGAACAAAGTAATTTGTTGATTTTTGCGCGTATACAAAAAAAATTCAATCTCCAAACATCAAATGCAAACATGGTTGGCCGGAATGCCAAAGCCCTATCACATTTTCACCGGCTTACTGAATATATTGTGCAGTGTAAGCACTGTGACAAGACTCTTTCATCAAAACACACTTCATCGAATCTGACGCGCCACTTAATCCGGAATCACAAGTTACTGGCACGAGCTATATTTGCCGGTGAAGAGGGTAAAATGCTGGCCGAGCTAAAAGAGGAACTAAGTGCTCCAGATCCTGAACCAGAAGTGCACATTGAAGCGAACATGGGCGAGAGGGAAACCAAAACTGCGGTACGTACTATTATTGATAACCAGCACCAGGTACGCCAGGAGCAACAACATCATACCGAACGAAACAAAGTGATTGGTAAGAACAATAAGCTGTGGGCGCATTTTGTGCGCATCTCGGAGTTCATGGCCAAATGCAAACACTGCAGCAAAACGTTGTCATCCAAGCATTCGTCATCCAATTTAATGCGGCACATCATCCGGCGCCATCACAATTTGTCGAAAAATTTAAGCTATTCCCAGCACAGTTTAGTTTCACCCAAAAGGGAAGTAACGCACAGTGATGAACGTAGGCAAGTGGATCCACTGGAGAAGGTGGACTTTGATGATGTTGACAGCATAATTGAGAAGGTCACTGATCATATAGAAGATGAGGTTAGCAATAAGAAACAAGCATTTAATTCAGCAGCGTATGCATTTTGATTGAAGTTTACTTCCGATTCTATGCAGGGCCCCTTCTACGAGTACGTAGTGGACAATTCGGATATGATGGTCGCCCGCAACTGTGAAGATGATCAAACAATGATGGCGCACTCGATGGAGCACCCAGGTGATACCAATTCGATAGGCGAGACAACCACACAACTGGACGAAAAGCTAAAAGCGGAAACAATATATTATAACGAGATGGCCGAACTGGCAAGAGCCAAACGTCGACTAATCGATCTCCAAACCAAGAAGCTTTTACTTGACATGAATGTTGTGGAAAACAACTAGTAGCGCAATATGCAATTAACTTGTTATATTATGATTAAAAAATAATTATAGTTGTAATCTGTGTAACATTTTTGAATTAAACTTACAATTAAAATCAATTATTATAGCGGCATTAGCTGACAGTATTATCCTCTTCCTGTGCAGCTTTTAGCTTCTTTATTTCCAAACGTTCTTTTTTAACCTGTTGCGCTACTAAAAACTTTTGCATACGATAGTAGCCGGCCTTCTCACTAAAATACATTGCCTGCTTTCGCAGAAGATCCTCCCTGAGTTCACGCATAACGGGCGTATCATCTGCCTGAATGGTCGTCGTCACGAGCTGTGCATCCGTGCTGTCATTGCTGTAATCGGAGACAACATTATCGCCGGATTGCGCAGACAGTGAGTGGGCGAAGCTGCCACTTTCGAGAAATTGTTCACAATCCTCTTCAACATTGTGAGCATCCTCTTCGATTTCGATTAAATCATCGTACATGGCATCATCACTGGCAGCGGCATTGCTACGCTGTTGGACTTCTTCCTCCGGCTGCACAGCATCTGCAGAATCTGAATTATTTCCATCAGCAACAACTTCTGTGTAGATGGCCGCAATCTCTTCATCGTCCTCCTCGGGTGCGGTTAACTCCTGAAATAAGTATATTATGCATTAAATGAAAACTTTGCTGTTAAGATAAAAACTTACATCACCATCACGCAAGGTAGCACCATGTATCCTAATCATATGGCTGCTTATTGCATCCTCGAACGATTCATTTTCCTCAAAATGCATTTCACACATTTGACACTTCCAGACGGCATCGTCTGTGGTAGCTTCGAGAAAATCAAAAAATGAATTGGCATCCGCTTGATGCCATTCCGGTTGGGAGGGCCCACTGGCCTCTCTGCCGCTCCAAACAATGTTGTGCATGCGATGGAGATGTCGTTGCAAATTGCTTGTGCCCTGATATGATAGATTCTTTACACAGACACGACAACGAACTGTATCATCTGAGATTCGTGTGATATATTTCCAAACAAGACTGCCGCTGCCGAGCGTACCTCGACGCCATTCTCGAGCTTCGTTTGTGCTGGATGTGGCCACCTCTTGTACCTTATCCGGCGACTCTTTTTTTAACGGACTTGTCTCGTCCAAAATGTTGTGTCGCCGCTGCAAATGTGTTATGACATTAGCTGTGCCATGAAACCGCATCCGTCTATTGCACAGCTTGCAAAGCACCGTGTTTTTTGTCACCTTTTCACAATAGTTCCACACATAGCTCGATCCCTTGCGTTCCTTTTTTAAAAATGGCGCTTCAGTGTCTAAGCGACCCACGCGTGGCATTATTTTTGCCTACAATTTAGATGGCATATTAAGTACGATTTGAGTTAATTGCTTAAATAAACTTACCACTTCCTCCAATTTTTCAGCATGCATGCGTCGTAAATGCTTTGTGATGTTGGACGTGTTACCGCCGCCAAAATACAAAACTTTTTTACATAAATGACACAGGGCCCGCTTCTCATCTAGCTTAGTGCAAAAGTTCCATACAAAACTGCGATTTGGGCGGCCTTTTTTGACGGCATCATCTGATTGCGGCTGTGCAAACATAAACATTATATTAACTTCCCCGTATACAAATCTACATATTTACTAAATCCGTGATGCCGTGTGCCGTTTGAAGGTGTCGACCAAGAATTGCCGTTTTATTGCTAAATGTTTCTCTGCACACTTTGCATCTGTATACATCAGAGTGGTCGGGCACCTTGCTAAAGTAACTCCAGACGAAGCTGCGACGCTTGTCGGGTGGTTGGGGTATTGTGTTTTGGTTTTCTGTTTGCTCATCTGTTTCCGGATCGGCAATTGAATCACTGTCTTCGAACATCTCATTGGCATCTGCATGGCATTTAATAATTAAGTGCTTTCAAATAATATTCAAATAACTCACATTTTGGTTTTCCCTCGTTCATGATTTGGATGTTGCTAAAGGTATAATCGGCTTGTTTACTACAACAAATTCGATAGCTAGTTCATTTTACTACTGGCTCAGTTCACACTGCTGACAAACCAACCAATTAATCAATTATTATAAATGAAATGTAAATTCTTGGCTTTAATCAGTTTATGTGTGTGACGCTAAGGAACAAATAAAGTTATTTTCTATGAGCGAATTTAAATGTCTAAGTCTTATTAGGACACAGAACACAGCTGAGCTGTAAATAAACATGTATCGCATATAAACAGCGAAATGAACTAGTTTAAGTCAACTTTGGATTGTTGAAATTAAGATAACAATATGTTATCGAAACACATTGGCTACGATAATCTAAGTGGCACATCACTAACAATAGCATTTCATTTTCAGTCGCGTCGTTGATAAATCTGTCAGAGCAGAAAATAAAAAGTAATGGCGAGTTTTTCACCGAACCAATTGCGCCAATGCGCACGGTTCACTGGAACGTCCTGCACTCCAGAAAAAGAGCAAAAACTGCGTGATCAAATCCACAGCGAGCTAGCGAAAATGAAGTACTGCAACAATCCAACTTATCCATGCAGCTTGATGCGCCTTGACGGCTACGAATATTGCATTAAACACATATTGCGCGACCCGCGCGCCAATTATCGCCAGTGCACCCATGTCTATCCTAATGGCAGAAAGTGCGGCAATGCTGTGCCAAAGTTGGATACCAAAAAAGAACAAATTATGACCACGCTCTGTTTTGAGCACAATCGCCAATCGCAGCTGCAGAAGACGCATTTATCTGTGGGCCGCCTACGTAATCGCGTGGAGACAAATGAGATATTGTTAAATAATTTATCGCATCATGTCAATGTAGTGGATATAAAGGAGGAACCCAAACCCGAACCAGATGACGATGAGATTGATGTCGTTTCGCCGCATGTGACGCCATTTGGTAAAACGAATTTATTGAACTTTATACTTAAAAATCAGAAACGTATCTATTTAAGGAATTATTGCATTCACCGCCTGCATTTCGCTTAACACAACAGTTCTGACTACCATATACCTTTACAGCCAATCAGGATCATACAAGTGCAATTGGTCAGGTCGTGGCCAGTGTACGCAAACGTCGTCGCATTTTAGATTATGCCTCTGATAGTTCAAGCAATGATGAGGATCCACCCTGCTTGAAGAATACCGCCAAAGATGTAGAGTTCAATGAATCGGACTATGAGAGTGTCGATTCAGAAGAGGATGATCCACTCAAGTAAGCCCGAAAGCAACTCACTAATGTGTACGTACTTATTTAAATGTTATTTACAGACATGCTGGTGTCTACACACGAGCGGAGGCAGTGCGTCTGTCTGAAACGAAATTGATCAAGCTGCGAGACCTGTATAAGGAACAAATTTCACATTTACAGCACGAGATGAAGCAACGTCGTCGCACCTATTTACAGGACATTCGCCGCGAGCGCGAAACTTATTGTAATTAAGAAGTTTGTTGCATTATTAATACAACGACTTAAGTGCTTGTTTATTACAAATTGCAGGCAGCATACATGACCAGCTAAAAGAGACGCCACACGAACGTAAATTGTATGAACAACTAAAGGCGCTAAATGGTTATCATCGACGTCAGGGCATGGAGGCGGTGCTCTACAAAAAAATGAAGGAGAAACGTGCTCGCGACACACAGTTGGCAGTTAAAACTCCCTCACAGGCAAAATGCATCTTTACCGAGGGGGGCGTCAAGTGTGGGGAACGCACATTGCCCTGCTGCAAGCATTGTCGCAAACACATACTCGAGGATAAGCGACAGGTGTTGTACCGCGCCTGTGGCGTTGAACGTAGCGGCGTTGTGTGCCAAGAGCCAGTGGCTAGCATATTAGAAGACTCCACTTGTGTTCTACACCTGAACGTGGCGCCGGCCAAGCGCCAGTACATACAAAAGGTGCGTTAAATAGAGGCTGAGCCTAACCCTACCTACCAAATGAATACCACACTCTACCACACTAATAGCACTTAAAATAAGTCTCGCTACATTTTGTGTACATACTAATTGCATATACTACATACACCTACATATAACATATACGTAAAGTTGTTCGTTTTTCATCGAATTGAAAAACCCAACAAATAATGCTTAACATAGTAAAGTATATTAATTATGATCATAGTCATAGCTTTAGACGTAACAACACGCATACCTAATTATTTCGTAGCGTTAAAATCCACAAAACAACAAAAGAAAAAAAACGTTTGTGATCAATTATAAATAAAATACCGACCGCTCATCCCCCTTCCCCCTAACATAGTTTTATGAAGGTCCAAATACCCAAACATTTGGCAATGTATTCGCAAATTGCGAAGGCAGTGAGAGTAATGATTATGTAGATGATGATGAAACTGCTGAGTCTGATAGGGTCGGGGATGGGGACGATGAAGATGATCTATTAGATCTGGGAGATGATCTTTTTGCTATCGATCCAGGTACAGCGGCAGAAATTGATGCTCTGCTTCTCGATATGGACTGGAGCGATCTGGGGCTGCAGGATGAAGATCCATTTTTGAACAATCAAGAAAATCAAGAGCTCGATAAAAATCAAGAAGAGCCAATAACAATTCCAGTTTTAGACAATCAACAAAATCATATTCCCAATCAAGCCACTCATTTTGCAACTCAAGAAAATGAAGTTTCTGATCTAGGCGAGGCAATCTTAGCTGAAGCTACTTTAAACATTCAAAATTCAACTCAAAATGAGCCAAATCCAGAATTTCATCTAGATGATCACGAATTGTTGAGCCTCATTCAAACCATTAACCAGATGCCAAATTTCAAACTTGACTAACATAAAAATAATTATTCAACTGCATGTACATTTTAAATCTTAGTTTGGAATAAATACTAATTTACACCTTATGTCATCCACAGAAATGCGAATCAGAGACCGAAGACGAGGAGTCGTCTGGCATTATCATAAAAGAGGAGATCAAGTGTGATAATGAAGCAAATAATTCCCTTAATACAACAACGGCACACGGCGAACAGAATAAAAATAAGATTGTTACTTTGTGTAATGTGTAGTCAAATATGTTCAGCCTCTATGTTTAATGTTATATGAAGTTAGTTTAAAAAGAAAAATATATATGTAATCTTGTTAGTTAAACTTAAATTGAAAAACGTTTGTTTAGTTCCCCATCATTCTTTCGAGCTTACAAGTTTAGCTTTTATATCGATTATTGTGCTCATCTCTAGTTGTGACAGGGTGTTTGTTAACACCCTGTGAAATGCACACAGACCGTGCAGTGAGTTCTTGAATTTTATTTGTTATGCTTGTTTTATAAATTAAAATCAACTGCGTGGTTAGATTGGATGTCAGCATGAGGCGACACATGCAACTGGGCATTAAGCAGGTTTTTGCTATATTTTGTATTTGGAGTGCTTCTTTCTTAAATAGCACTCATTGCAGCTTACCGCCGGTTACACCAATAGACAATTTTCACCCAAATCGGTGACAGAGCAGGCGCTAGATGATGCCATAAGATTGAAGGCATTAAATGCTTTTGTGTGCCTTGCACCAGAGCAGGCGTTGCAGCAGGCAAATGAGTCAACAGATCGTTATGCCAAGCAAAAAACCATCAGCGATCTAGATGGAGTAACCATAGCTGTTAAGGACAATTTCTGCACCACCAATATACCCACAACTTGTGCCTCCCGGTATGTGTTTTTATACCAAAAACATAGTTATGTTTATCTTAATAATTTTAAACCACAGCATGCTAAAGGATTTTGTCCCTCCCTACGATGCAACTGTTGCCGCACGATTACGTCGAGCAGGCGCCGTTTTATTGGGAAAAACAAATATGGATCAATTTGCCATGGGCGCCGGCACTGTGGACTCCATACATGGGCCAACAAAGAACATTTGGAGCGAAGATTTGAGCCAGGACAATTGGAGAATAGCGGGTGGCAGCTCCGGCGGTTCGGCATCAGCTGTGGCAGCTGGTTTGTGTTATGCGTATGTAGAAATTTTATTTGTTTACATTTTTAGAAAGGTTCATCCTAACCTCAAACGTCAAAAGCATATTTACAAATCTCGGTTTTTATTATGCGTAATGCACTTGAAAAAGGCAGTGTCTCTTTACACCGATTCATATGCAATTTTATTCAAGGAGCACAACACGCGAATTAACTGTTTGCAGCAGCTTTTTTGCATTACATAACCATTCGCTTACAAAACAAAACTAAGAGTGATAATCTAAATGATAATTTCCGTCTCGCCGAGATCTTCGTCCGATGGCAGTGCTATGTTGGCTGGGTCCACATAATTGGGGCTGACCAAGTCGAGTCCAGCCTGCTCGCGACGACGCAGCTCCAAGAAACCCTCTCGTTGTGCCCAACTGCGCAGCTGTGTGTCGGGCAAATAGGCCCAGTAAAACGTGCCCCACACCAGGCAAAGTGTTACGGCAAAGAAGAATGTTGATTTTGTCGCTTTGCGATCCTCTGCCTCCGATTTGTAATCGAAACCGTAGCTCATCCAGTTTTTCGGGCTAGGATTGGCAAAGTCTTCGGTTGTTACGCTTGCTGGTGCTGCAACTGTTTCATCCTTTTTGGGCGATGTTTTGATGCTGCGGCATGCACGTTGCAGCGTTGCGGCCTGGTTAAATGCCACAGAGCGCTGTAGCGCCACGGCGCGACTTGTTAGGCGAAAGAGCGCAGACATCGCTTCAGCACGATACAAATATTTGCAAACTTTCGTAGATGTTTTACTTATTTTCTAGTTCGCTTAAGGCGCAGTGTGACCGTTCGGTACATGCAGCTGTCAGCTGTGCTTGTTTAAATTATCAAAAACATACGATATGTCGATTGTTACAATAAAGCTTATCGATGTGTATAATTTAAATTATTTTTCTTGCAGTGCAATTGGCTCTGATACTGGTGGTTCCACACGAAATCCTGCCTCCTATTGCGGAGTGGTTGGTCTAAAACCAACATATGGACTTTGTTCGCGCCATGGCCTAATTCCGTTGGTCAACTCAATGGATGTGCCGGGAATACTAACCCGCTCAGTAAGCGATTGCGTTGAGGTTCTAAATGCAATAGCTGGTCCGGATTGCCTTGATTCAACTACTATACGGAAGCCATTCAAGCGGCTTCATTTGCCAGAAGTTGACAAAATAGATTTGCGATCCGTGCGCATTGGAATACCAAAGGAATATCACTGTGAAGGCCTTTCCACCGAAGTGCTGGAAACGTGGATCAAAGTAGCTGATTTATTAGAAGCTGCCGGAGCACATGTACATCAGGTGTCTTTGCCCAACACTGCCTCCAGTATATTTGTTTACTCAATACTTAACCAATGCGAGGTTGCGAGCAATATGGCACGATACGATGGCATCGAATATGGACATCGTTCAGATAATGAGCGCAGCACGGAACAGCTCTATGCCCAAACTCGAGCTGAAGGTTTCAATCAGGTGGTCAAAACGCGTATTCTAACAGGCAACTTTTTATTGCTGCGCAAGAACTACGATCATTATTTCGAAAAAGCGCTTCGCGTGCGTCGCCTGATTGCTGAAGATTTTGCCAAAGTTTTTGAGGCGAAATTACCCAAAGATAAAGTTGATATTCTACTAACTCCCACAACATTAAGTGATGCTCCACTGTACAAGGACTTTGCTGCTCTGAGCAACAGGGATCAGTGCGCAATTCAGGACTTTTGCACACAGCCCGCAAATATGGCTGGCATTCCAGCTGTCTCGTTGCCCGTTCGTTTGTCCAGAGCCGGTATGCCGCTCAGCCTGCAGCTCATGAGTAATCATCTTAATGAAGAGCTGCTGTTGACCGTTGCACGCTGGATCGAATCACAGGTGGAATTTGATTGCTTAGAGAGTTTGCAACGGCATGAAACAAGATTGTGATTTCTAAAATCAAATAAACTTGGTTAAACCAATCTTAAAGTTGGCGCGTAAATAAATTTTAACAAATAACATCGGCTAGCTCTGAACGATACTCTAAACGATATTTCTATACGATGCGCTTATCGATAGTTGATTTACCTTATTTGATGGTCTGGCAGCACTATGGCTATGGCAAGCGAAAATAAAAGTGCCGATTTAAAACAAATTCAGCGTTCTACACAACGCGGCTTAAGGAAATGTGCAACTTGTGGCGCTATCAATGGCAGCCGAGCTCTTCTATGCCGCAATCCCGCCTGTCCACAAAATAAAAACGTCCTCGACGGAGTGCAACTTGTGTGCCAGCGTGCAGGCTGTGCCTTGTATTCTCTTCTATCAAAAGAACGGGATCGAGAGGCTCAACCGCGCAATTTTGTGTTCATTGAGGATGTAACATTATCACTGCAACCGAATGCAGCTGTGGTATCCAGCAAGGCGATTTGCTATGTGGACGCATGTAAAAGTGACAGTGACTGCCGGCACATCAAAGCCTGCCGCGAGAACCAAAATCAAATGCCAAAGGCGATTGTTTACACTGTGTCCCGTGAGGTGCTCTGGAATCTCAACATAAGTTCTGAACAAAAGCAAGAGCTCTGGCATCAGTACAAAGCGACCGAGGAGCTGGATCAGTTGCCCGCTGTGCAGCGCATAAACGCGACCACTTTTGTAGTAAAATGCCAACGCTCGAATAGCTTTCCTGCGGCACATCTTCACGTGACCGCTCTAGCAAATGGGTTGTCTACTAAAAAAGCCACTTATGCTTGTGCTTGTCGCAAGCTAAAGATCATTGTAGAGCCGGACAACTCGCTGGTCATGCAGGATGAGATCTGTGATCATTTGCTGCTAGTCCTGGCCGGTATTCTTAGTTCACCGCAAGGTAAAACTGTTTATGGTAACTTTACAAAGAGCCTGCAATCGTTTTGGATGCCAGACAAGTTGGAGATGCCATTGGGTGCAGCCACACACGATGACTTGCGATTGAGTTTAAGCATAAATATAAGCGGAGATGCTGATCCACCCGAGGATATTTATATCTTTGATGATGAGTTCTGTGTGGCAGATTCGGATGTAAGTTCCGTCCACGTTTAATTAATATTTAATAACATATGTTAATTGCAGTTGCTGCCCCTGCCTGAGGAGCTCTCTGATGTTGTATACGATGTGAATGTGAATTCCACGACTTCAGTGAGCAGTGGCAGTAACAATGGCTTAGTGCGATGTGCCAACGATGCACACCTCTTGTCCAACTATGATATATACGCTGAGGAGCAGCAGGATCAGCATCTAGAGCTGACCGATTGCAATATTGAGCTCATGGATCAATATCAGCTGACGGATCAACTCGATTTGTGCAGCGATGATATTGAACTGCCGCTGGTCAGTGATCCCTTTAGCATACTAGCACCGCCAGCAGTCACAAATCAATTGCCAGCCATTGAGTTGCCCACAATTGCGGTGGTCAAAAAGCCAGCAATCAAAGCAACAGAAATTGTCGATGAAGTCAAGACACGAAAGCAGCCTCCGCTGCCAGCAAAGCGAGCGCTTATTGTTAACGAACCCACAACAGCTGTTGTTGAAAATGTGGGCGTGTCAGTAGAGCCAGCATTGGCATACGCAGCTTGGTTGGATTATGTGATCGAGCTGCTCAACGAATCCATTGAGCCACCATCGGATTTGGTGCAGGCCATAAGCACGCGCCAGTTGCTGCAACACTTTCACGTTCACAAGGTTGGTTGATGAATAAACTTTTAAATGTATAATCTAAACGTAACATTACTATCTTTCAGGAAACATTCTCACATTTTAGCAAGAGCTTTAGTGCTGGCATTAAGCGTCGTCCACTGCATCAAGTTTCCGTTATTGAATCCGGCAAGCACAAAGGACTAACCAAATATGTTTGGCACTTTAGTGCCTCGCACACTGTTAAAAGAATCTTCAGTACACGTAATGTAAGTATCTCAACCAGAGCAACATTTAAAGTACATTTTAAATTTTCTTAATAAATTGATTACAGCTAAGCTTGCAGCTGGAACGATCCTTCGAACGGAATGCAGAAGGTAATTTTGTGCCCTACGTGCGTCAAACAAAAGTTGAGACATTTACTCAAGCCAAACAGCGTCCAGTGCATACCAGGCTAAGGCTTTATATGGTCAACATGGTCTTCGATGTGGAGCAAAAGGTAGAAGCAAAACTTTTTATAAGACCTGCTTGTAAAAATATAAAAATTATTGGCTTGCAGGTTAAAACTGGTCTGTTTATATCATGGATTCCCGATGTGCTGTCACGAAGTAGTTTTGGCCTTATGGATGTTGAATTCACGCTACAAACGCGAGCACCGATTTAATAGTAAGTAATAGATCTTAATAAGAATATTTTGTGCTACGTTTAAGTAAACGACAGTTACATAGAATAATTACTCAAAAAAGAGTTGTCACCTTGCTTAACCTATTTACTTAAATATTGTAGTGGCATCACCAACAGATAGTTTGATCTGGCAGCACTGTCGACGAGCAGCACATTTTTAATGTTTACGCAATTTTCATTTTACATTTAAACTTTGCTCTTTTAATTCCATTTGTAAGTAAAATATTATTTAAAAAGTTATTGCAATTACATTATTGACACTTACAGCCGAAAGTAAACAATAAAACAAAATGTCGCAAGCATTTGCAGCAGTTGTCTGCCGGACTGGAGTTGCGTTACGCTGCAGCCGGCGTTCATTGAGCACGGCCAGGTTGGTGCGCAGTATGGCCAGCGGTGCTGCACTGACCAGAAAGTGGCAACCAGCAAGTTCAGCACCTCTGTTGCTCACAGGCAATCTGCAGCAGTACCGTGTGCGAGAGTATGCAAATGAAAAGAAGGTGTTTGAGCGCACGAAACCCCATTGCAATGTGGGCACCATTGGTCACGTGGATCACGGCAAGACAACATTAACAGCTGCTATAACTAAAGTGCTGGCAGACAAGCAACTGGCGGAGAGCAAAAAATACAATGAAATTGATAATGCGCCCGAGGAGAAGGCTCGTGGAATTACCATCAATGTGGCGCACGTTGAGTATCAGACGGAGACGCGTCATTATGGCCACACCGATTGTCCCGGTCATGCGGATTACATCAAGAACATGATCACTGGTACCGCTCAGATGGATGGCGCTATCCTAGTAGTCGCTGCCACCGATGGTGCTATGCCTCAGACTCGTGAGCATATGCTGCTCGCCAAGCAAATTGGCATTGATCACTTGGTGGTGTTCATCAACAAAGTCGATGCAGCCGATCAGGAAATGGTGGAGCTTGTCGAAATGGAGATTCGTGAACTGCTCACCGAAATGGGTTATGATGGCGATCAGATTCCTGTTGTAAAGGGTTCAGCATTGTGTGCTCTAGAGGATAAAAGCCCAGAAATCGGCTCTGAGGCTATACTTAAATTGCTAGAGGAGGTAGATAGATTTATTCCCACACCAGTGCGTGAACTGGACAAACCATTTCTGTTGCCCGTGGAGAATGTCTACTCTATTCCTGGTCGTGGTACCGTTGTGACCGGTCGCCTGGAGCGCGGTGTCGTCAAGAAGGGAATGGAATGCGAGTTTGTAGGCTACAACAAGGTGCTCAAATCCACCGTCACCGGCGTCGAGATGTTCCATCAGATCCTCGAAGAGGCCCAGGCTGGCGATCAGCTGGGTGCATTGGTCCGTGGCGTTAAGCGTGATGACATCAAACGTGGCATGGTCATGTGCAAGCCGGGCAGTGTCAAGGCCCTCGATCAGTTGGAGGCCCAAGTTTACATATTATCCAAGGAAGAAGGCGGTCGTACTAAGCCTTTCATGTCCTTTATTCAGCTACAGATGTTCTCTCGCACCTGGGACTGTGCTGTCCAAGTCCAAATTCCAGACAAGGACATGATTATGCCCGGTGAGGATACCAAACTAATATTGCGTCTGATCCGTCCCATGGTCTTGGAGCAAGGACAACGCTTTACGCTACGTGATGGCAATCTAACATTGGGCACCGGCGTCGTCACCAAGGTGATGCCGGGTCTCACTGAGACGCAGCGTCTCGAGCTGACTGAGGGCAAAAAGGCGCGCGAGAAAAAAGTTGCTGCCAAAAAGTAAAATAACAAAACTTTGTATTTCATAACATTATCCCCTGCTTTAAGTCTTTTGTTAATCAATAAATACTACATATAAAAAAAACAAGAAAGTTTTTTTTCTGGGAATGTTTTAGGGGCATCCTTAAGCCATAACTGATCGGTATCCTTAAGGACGTCGATGAGAAATACATATATTAGCTAATCAAAGGATGAATTTTCGATTTTCATTCAAAAATTTCAAGGATTTAAAAAAAATAATTTTTTGAAAATTTTCCAAGGGGGTAGGTCAAAAAAATTGCAAAAAATCAGAAAATCCGCTCTAACTTGGCCATTTCAAGGACAATCTGGGTGTCCTTTGGACCAAAGATACTCTTTGCTCTCCCCATTAAATAAAGCAATAAAAAGGACGAATGTCCTTGAAACAGCCGAAATATATTGATTTTTTTTATAAACGAAAATGTCCTTTAACTCAGTCAAATCCTTAAGGATCTTAGCGAGTCCTTAGCCATATTATTTTTTTTTAATAGGACTATCAACTGGCCAAAGGACATGCAAATCGTCCTTGCATTTTCCGAGAAAACAAGGATTTTGTGATTTTGGTTCATATTTCTGCGCCCAACGGGTGAAAATTTGTCAAGTGTTTCGTTCTTAGATGACCCCATATTCCTTGAATGCAAATCGATAGAGTTGGTCCTTGTGATTCTAACGCAGCATATCCTTTAAAAATCTGTAAGGATTTTGCTGCGTTTGAGCGAATTTAATTTCGGCTGTGTGCCCCTAAAAGCATGCTGCAATTATTTTTAATTGCTAGCCATTTAGCCAATACAACAACCCAAGTCATTCGAATGGATTGTGAAATTGCTAAGTTTTTTCTTATTTTTTTATTTGTTAATTAATTCTTGCTGTTTTAACGTATGGAATTCGATTACTTCTTTTGGGAAGTAACGATTCATTATCGTAGCAGGCACCGGCTCTACCATTTCATAGCCCTCCCAAAGGACAAGAAACCATAGTTTGTCCTTGAATAATGTAGTATTCCTGATTTCAAGCAGTTTACATCCTCTCTCACAGCCATATACAATATCGCCAGCACTGTTTAAACGTATTACAACTTTGGGACCATCCATTATAAAGAGATGAATCTAATAGGCAATAAAAGAGTGAAATATTTGAAAATCTTACTTGTCGTTTTCTTACCTTGTTTATTTGTAGAAGAGAAAATTTTTCTTGAATCGTAGAATATTTTTTTGACAACTAAATGCAAGAGAGAAAATTAAAATTATTAAAGCCTACTGTTTTAAAAATTCAAACAAGTTCATTCAGATGTTCTTTATTTTTATTTTGCATTCGTTTTAGTTTTATAAGTTTTCTTTTGCATCCATATCAACTTTTCATTAGCTTATCGATAACTTAGATGTACATACATAAGTTTATTTTCAATTTTTTCATTTTCTGTTTATTTTATATATCGAGATACTTTATCCTTATCATGCAACGGGCTTTTTCCTTCTCCTCGTGCGCTACTTAAAAGCGTTCAACTTGTTATCTATTTACCGCATTCTTCTCTTTAATCGCATCTGTTTTTTTTAATATAGTACTTGCTCTCTACATTTGCTCTGATTCTTTTGCTTTCTATTACTCTGTCTTGGATACCCTTTCAAAACTATGGGTTTGTCGCCTAACCTGTATGCCTTAGCTCTAAAATCGTGGGTTATGCTTACTTAAGTTTTTTTTGTTTTTTTTTTTGCTTCTTTTCAGCTTTCATACTAAATCTGCTTTTGTATTTTTATAAATATTTTTGTGAGTTTTGTTTTTGTTTTTCTTTTATTTTGTATTATCGTATATTTATACGCTTAAGTTTGACATTCATCACATTTATAAATTGCATAACACCGTCAATTAGATAATATATATTTATATTTATATGATTCGTGAAGGTAGTTAAGTCTTGGAAAGGTTTCCTTGCTCGAGAAGTGTGTGTGTGTGTGTGAGTGGTGTGCAGTGTTTTTATTTATTTTTTTTTTTAATAATTTTTATGTTTTTTGTTTTCGTTTAGGTTTTCGAATCTTCTATTCTTCACATTGGCTGTCATAATCCTCCAGGCTGTTTTGGCTATCATTTACAAATGTTTTCATTCATTCAATATTTACTTTAAGTTGCGTAGTATAGAATACATTATTTATAACTAATAACTACATTGTGTTTAATAGTTAAAATGCTTTAGTTATCGTGTAGTTTGGGTTTTTTTTTCCTCTTTTGTTTTTCGAAAATATTATGATTTGTTTTTTTTTTGTTTTATATTACAGATGAAGCATTCTAGTTTTGCCTTTAGTATGAGAATTTACAAGCCATCTAGTTATACATATAGATACATATATAAATCGGTTCATTTAATCAGCTTAATCTATTTAAAAAAGGTAGAGTTCGTTAGCTCTATTTGTCATCATATTACGAAACATAATTTCAAAATTGGTCGTTAGGTTGAATTGTTTGTTTCCTTTTTCTTGTTTGGTTTTCTAAGAAATGCAAGTTGTTTTATTTCATTTAAGTTTGTTTACTGAAAATATCTAAACTATTGTTTTTGGCTCTCCAAATGTTATACTAAAAGGAAAACCAAACCGATTGAAATGGGCAAAACTAAACTAAAAAAAGAGTTCAAGCCTTTTAAGTTAAGATACAATAATGAATACATATACATAATCGGGTATACCTGCTTAAGATAAAGTGTACAAAAAACCAGTCTTTAAAACATTTTGTTCATCTTGCTATCAGTATAAATATACATATACATGCGCAATCCACTTACAAATTGTATAAATCTTACTTGCTTAAATCTTGAGCCAATGCAAACAGGGCGCAAGAAATTAAAAAAAAAGAAAAACAACAACAGATGCGGAAATGATGCAGCTGTAGGCGTAAGCCAAGCGATTTCAGTATATAAATACTATGTAAGTATTTATAGCACCCTGTTCTAACTGCAATTAAATACTATGCATAATGTGTATGTACTATATATATACTTTTACAGTAAGTTTGAAAAAATTGTTGTACATGCATAAACCATTATCTGCTATATAGCAAAAATGGCAATTCGAAAGTGCAACGTAATTGTTTTTTTCTTTATGTATATATATAATCTGTACAATCGAAATACGCCATGTATTTCATTAAGCTGAGCCAAGCTGAGTATTTGTTTATATGTATTTTGTTTTTATTATTATTATTCTTAATGCTAATCTCATTGATGAAAGCCTAAGCTCGCTTTGTTTCGCGTTGCCGTACTTTCATCAAATACGAGAATTTAATATTTTTCTGTTTTGCTGCACAGCTTTTTTTCCCACAGGAATTGTTCATATACATACATTTATATATAGATATTTTAATAATACTTTACTTTGCGATTCGCTTTACAATTAATTAGTTCTTAAATGCTAAAACGCTAAGCTGATTTGTTTTTTTCCACTTGCGTTTTAATATTGGTGACCAAGATCTTCTTGTTTGTATTTTTACAATATTTATAGCTCGTCTTAAGTTTTAGGTTTTTTGTTTCGCATTCTCGTTTATGCAAATACTACATATCATTTATATATATTTACAATTGTGATGTGCCTGTGTATGTGTGTGATTTATTTTCTTTTTGGATTTACAGTGATGTAGTGCGTTTTCTAGGTGCTTTTTAGATTAGATTTGTGAAAATATTTCTTCTATGTGTGCCTGGGAAAAATACATTTCGTTTATGTATGATGACGACATTGATTTTCTAAATATGTTCATTGTTCAATTCTATTAAATTCGCATTAATTTTCGCTAAGATTTTTTCTTTATCTTATTTTTTTTCTTTAAATTTTAACATTCAATCGTTGTGTAATATGTGAGCAGAAAACAGTATCAAATAACAGATTATAGGACGGACATTGAATCAAATTTCTTGCAATGAAAACAAAAGGATAAACACAAATATTTAATGACAATATGTAACGGTAACTGGCATTGTAAAGAACCTGATTTGAACTAAGTTTTAAGAGCATGGCACAAAAGTACAACAAATAATATTGTTATTAATTGTTAAATTGAACAAAATGTGAATACAAATTTATGGTTTCATTGTGTTTTTGTTTTTTGTTTGTTTGGGAACTTGTTAGTTAGTTTGTGCGTTAACTACATTTAAACATTATTATTCAATATGTTTGTATATATACTTAATCATGTGCCTTGTTGCTAAGTTGCTAGTTTGCTTATTTGTTGACTATTTCTTTCTGCTTGTGACTAATTTAATTTAAATGTAAAATTTAACATAATGTTTCATTTTTAAAAAGTATTTATGAATATTTATTTATGGTATAAACAGAGCTGTGAATATATATATATGTATAAGTAAATCAATAGTCGGGTAAAAAATTTCAACATAAAATCGTATATAGCAATAAATAAATGTAAGGATTCGCTTATAATAAATACCTTATTAATAATTACGTTTCATTTGTATTTTTTTGTTGTTTTTTTTTTGTGTTTTTAATATTAATATTGATTTTAAGATACATATATTATATTTTGTTTAGCATTTATAAAATGTTTCACTTTTATTCTAAGCTACAATATCTAAGTTTTGAGCATCTGTGACTGCTGATTGTTGCAGATTGTTAATGTTGTTGTTGTTGTTCATTATAGTTGTCGTTGTCGGTGATGTCGGTGATGTTGTTGTTGTGAGTGGATTGTGCAATGCATCAACATTTGTGGTCAGCAAACAGTTGACATTATCCGATTGTTGTTGTTGTTGTTGATGCGTATTATATTGTTGTTGCAGTTGAGTTTGTTGTTGTATGAGAGCGAGCATTTGTTGTTGTTGTTGCAAGTTGAGTTCATCGGCAACAATTGGCGGCACATCGGCAGCATTGTTAGTAGTAGTAACAGTAGTAAAATTAGCATTAGTATGGGTTAAATCATTTGTGGGTGTTGTTGTTGTTGTTGCTATTGCAGCTGTTGCTGTTGTTGTTGGTGGTGGTGGTGGTGTAGTTGGTGGTGTTGGGATTGTTGTTGTATGGATATCGTTGCTGTTGTTGGACGTTGATGATGTTGTTGTTGGTGTTGGTGTGGGTGTGATGGATAATGAGGCAACTGTGGGTGGTAACAATGATGAGATGGGTAATAAGGAAGAATTAGTATTGGTTGTTGTGATTGGTGTTGTTGTATCTGTATTAGCAATTGTTTCGTTTGGATGATTATTATGACTAATGAGATTTGATTGTTGTAGCTGCTGTTGCTGTTGCTGTTGTAATTGTAGCTGTTGTTGTTGTTGTAGCTGTTGTTGTGTTTCATGTTGCATTTGCAGCTGCAGCAGATGTTGTTGCTGTTGTGCGAGCAACAGCTGTTGCTGCTGCTGCTGTTGTTGTTGTTGTTGGAGTGTAACATTACCATTGCTGCAGATTTTGCTATAGAGATCCGGCGTGGCCGTTGTCACATCCTCAAATTCCGTACGCAGCGCCGTGCGCTTCAGTAAACTCAAATTGCCGGGCAAATAGGACAGAATATTATAGATGAGACGTATATCCTCGCTTGAGGTCCATACACCGGGACGCTTATTGTGATACAGCTTGGCATACTGATACACATTTGCCGTATTACAATACTCCATCTCAATGGACAGCGATGAAATGGCACAGAAGGTGCAAGCCTGTGCACCGCCATATCTGCAAAAGGATTGAAAGTAGTTTAGCTTTGGATATGACAGGATAATATGCTAAAGTTCACCTGTCGACAACGACAATCGGTCCGTTGCGATAATCATTGCAGCGTTCGTGAACATCAACAATGAAGTCATAGATGCTATTCGGATTGGACATCTCTGGCCAGCTGGGACAATGCAGCATCTTGACACTTAGCTCGTAGTCATCCTGTATGGATTGGATGACAAAATCACGACTAACATAATCGCTTTTGTTTGTCTTATTCAAGAATTTGACGCGATAATAATCGCTTTCGATGGGCGTGGCTTCATCCGGCCAGAATTGGGCAAAGTTCTGTGAAGAGCAGACAAATAGTTCGTTAGCTATTAGCTTAAAAGAGATTTAACAACTAACTTACTATATCATCCAATGAGGAGAGCAGCACAACTGTCTGTGCATTATGATCCCACACCATTTGCCAGAAGTCCTTGATGGTGTGCGTCATCGGATGTTGGGTGACAATAAAGTCACGCAAACGTCGAAAGCCATGTAGCCAGGATGCATTGATATAATCGCTGCCATCCTCGCCTGGCTTGGGCGTCAAATGGACACGACTGCCCTCAATGGGAAAGATGGCACCACGATTCTTAATCGAGTTCACCTGCTTCATGGCCGATGCAATGTGTATGTCCTTGGTCTGGAATTGTATGATATTCTTGTACTGTTGCTCCAAATACGGCGTACAGTTCTTTAGCTCCTCAATCTGATCCGCTGGCAGATTGGTCTCGCCCGAGGCAATGGCCTCGACCAGGGCATCATGCAGGAATATATATTGTTCCTCGGTTTGCACAAGGAAATTGCGCTGAGCGCGAATATGACGCAGAAAACCAAAGACGTTGACAATCGATTTTTGTTGGATTTGCTTAAGCATTGCGTCCAGGACAATGTAGGTGCCAGTGCGACCAACGCCAGCGCTAAAAGAGTTTGAAAGCGAAAGTTATTAATCACTTGTTGGCAATGGATTAAAGGCCAGAAGCTCACCTGCAGTGTACAACAATTGGTCCAGCTTCGGCTGGATTGGCAGCCGAGGATTTCTTGATGAAATTCAATACGGGCAATGGATGATCCGGTGTGCCATGATCTGGCCAATTGGTATAATGATATTGATAGACGATTTTCTCCATATTGCACTGCTTCTTCTTCTTTAACTGAAAGTCGAAAAGAACAATGAAACAAAAGCCAAAAACAAAGCCAGTGAATGGAGATCTACCTTCAGATGCTTGATTTGCAAAGTGCGCACCGTATAGGTGGACATGACCTCCTCCTCGACAAGTTTGACCTGAATAACACCATAGGTCTCTACACCATCCTTGGGCCAATACATGTCACACTTGCGACGTCCACGTTCCACCAAATTGGTTATCATAACAATAATCGCCACACGCTGTTCCCAAATCATGCGCCAAAAGCAATCAAAGGTATCGGGCAATGGTCCTTGGGTGCCAATGAAAGCATGCGACTTCTGATAGCCATCAATGAAATTGGCATTAATATAATCCAGATTCTTCTTCTGCCCAGGTGTGGGATGCAAATGAACGCGACTGTGATCGTCTGTGTGAAAGAAGAAAGGAAATTTTCATTAGTATAACCTAGCCCGAAATCTTTTTGGCCAAGACTTACAGGCTGTTATATTGAGATAGCGATTCTTGCGCTTGTTTTCCGGATGCTGCGAGTGCTCACAGGCCAGATCATCGCTGATGCATTCGTTTTGTATAGCCTCGTATTCGCGACTAAAGCCAATATCGCCATCGGCATGCAATGAAGCCACATGTTTGGCAAACTCTTGGACGGGCACAGCAGCACGGATTTCATC
Source organism: Scaptomyza caliginosa (assembly GCA_035044725.1). Classification (NCBI taxonomy): domain Eukaryota; kingdom Metazoa; phylum Arthropoda; class Insecta; order Diptera; family Drosophilidae; genus Scaptomyza; species Scaptomyza caliginosa. The sequence goes on along the minus strand of JAWNNR010000120.1, from coordinate 1,212,304 downwards.
ACCAATCTTGACGGGCACCTCCCAGTCGACCTGTGGCGCATTCGGATGATGTGGCGGATCATCCAGATAGTAGTAGGCCGCATGGAAGCACTTTCTGCTGAAAATGAGAGGAAAACGCAACGAAAAATCGAGTGTTAAATAAATGAATTCAATGGTCAAAAGTATTCTGTTTATTTTGAAATTAGTTAAAGCTTGTTGTTTCTGCTCTTCAGCATAGAGAACTGAAATAAAGCCACAAAAGAACTTGACAGTACTTGCAACAAATACTCAAGTACCTCAGACAGCAGGCAGCATAGAAAAGTTCGTTATTTTTAATTTTTTTTTTGTATAAAATTAGTTGAAAATGTCGGAAATAACGAAGATGTCAGGTGGGTGGCAAAGGGTTAGGGTTTTGGTTGTAAGTACTTCAACGTGCAACGCGCTTTTAACTAAAATCAAAATGCATAAATAATAAGCTGTCCAAATAGACGAAAAGAGTGTGAGAGAGAAGCGACTGAAGGATGCACATTAAGTTGGCTTGGGAGGTTGAGGGCGGAGCCGGAGGCGGTGGCGGTGGTCAACATTAACATTAACGGTATTTAGCTTCAGCGAGGCATAAACAAGTAATATTTTGAATAGCAATGCAATGCTGCAAATGAAATGAAACTCTTTCTCTCTCTCCCCCTCTCTCTCTCTCTCTCTCGCTGCTTTTGGCATTTGAACTTTATGCAAATATTTGAACATAGACCGAGTGACAATGATGAATGCACAAATGAATACGACCAGGTGAGGATTATGAATGGGTGGATGGGCTGCAACATTTTGTGAATGGCAATTTGCAGCAAGCAGCAGCTGCTGCTGCTCACAAATTGAGGTTAAGTTTTTGTAATTGGCTTAAGCGATTACAAGAAGGAGCAAGGAAACTTTTTGCTACACAACTTTTCATTTAGTGTGCTTCAAAAAATGAAAGCTTTTACACACACACCCGCAAACACACACACACACACACACACACACACATGTACTCCTTCTACGCAGAATATAAGTTTCCAAGTTTGTTCAAAGTTTTCTAACAAAAAAAAGCAGCTGGAAAGCTTTTGATTAGTTTGTGTATTTTTTTTTGTTGCAATCTGCAATTTATGCAGTTTGCTTTTTTTTTCTTCGCTCGATCTCGGTTAGCTAAGCAGAATATAAAAAAGGTTTGGCTTTTCATTGTTGATGAAAACAAAGTGTGAAGTTTCATTGCCTCAACACTTATCACTGGGTGCTGATAACGCGATTGCGCTAAGTGATAATCAAATATATGATAAGCTGTCGGCAAAGATAAAGTTAATATTACAAAGATTTGATCAAAGAACCCAGTTGAAAGTAGAAGAAAAATCTTTATTCTCAAGTTTCTTCAAGTTTTTCATTAATCATCATAAAATTTTCCAATTTGTTCACTTATTTATTATAAAGTATGCAAACAATCAACAATTTGCATAAACTGTTTTTTTCTCTTTCGTAACATCAAATTGTAAATTGAGCAACTGAGTCGGAGTCGTGATATAAATAAATAAATAAATATATATAAATGCAAATTGCTAGCAAAGATGAGGCTTGACAATAACAACAACAACAAGAAAAGTAATAACTATTATTTATATGAGCAATAAATTAGAAAAAGGAAGAAGAAGAACAAGCCACTTTAAGATGTGAAAAAAGGTTTTGTGTTTCCTCGGCATAACTTAAAGTTATTTACGCCAAGTATACAAATAAATACATATGTATTTGTTTATATATATATATATTTTTGTTATTCAATGCGGACAGTCTGTTATTGTTGTTCTTGTTGTTGTTTTGCTTTTTACGCATAAATAAATACATATTGCAAAGCTTGTAAATCATAAAACAGGTCATTTAACGATCCAATTAAGTTGGCAAAAAATAAAAACTGTTACATTTGCAATAATTATAATCTGTTTTAGTTTTAGTGAATAAACAAAACATCGACACATTTGATTTATGTTTTTTTTAATTATGAGGCATATTCCCCTTGTTATAACAATATTTAATTGTTTACTCAATTGCAGTTTGTTTTTTTTTAAATTGTCTTAGTCATAAAGTTAGTGTATTTGTTGCGGCGACTATTTTTTTTATATACGTATTTCACATTCGTTTTGTTTTCTTTGTCAACTTCCGTTTTGTTTGTTTATTTCTTATGCTTTTGGCAGCGGCAGTTTAAATGCTCTTGTTGTTGTTTATCTTCTGTTACTCTTATACTGTTGTTGTTGTTGCTGTTGCTATTGTACTCATTTGCTATGCATTTTTGTTGTTGATTGTTTTTGTCATAAAGTTGATCGGAAGATTTTCGTATGTTTTCCCTTTCACTCTCTCTCTCTCTTTAAGCACACGTGAGTGGGATGCTTGATGGCCCAATTTCCCACTTTCCACTTGCTGACTGCGAAAAACTTACGTAAACCAATTTCCACGTTGCGATTTGCGGCGTACAAGCGGCGCTGCTGCGGACGCTGATGCCGCCGACGTTGACGTTGACGTTGAGCTGCTGCCGCGTCGCTGCTTTTCACCTCCACCAGCAGCAGCTGACATGATGTTTACTTAAACAACGAAGCGGGTGGGAAGGGAAGGGAAGGGGAGAAGTAGGCTTTAGCTGGCTTTGTTCTCCGCCAGCCACACAAATTGCATTGCACTTGTTGCGCTGTCACAGTTGCAATTGTATTTGTTGTTGTTGTTATTTACACACACTCATAGAAAAAATTACGTCATATTTGCATTACTTGGGGGCGCAGCCGCTGTGTCGCCAAGGCACTTGCAAAATTATTGTGGTACGCAATTGACACAAAAACACGCACACACACACACACACGCACAACAATAATACGCAGCAACGTATCGATTTGACAGCTTATCGTGCTTTTTTGCTGTTTTCCTCTGATAAGCAATGTTATTGCTCTATCTCTCTCTGTCTATCGCTCACGCGTGCATTCAACTTTTGATGTCACATGCACACTTTTCGCTCACTTTCTGATCGCGCGGTTCGATTATCAAAACGCAACTGAAGTTACAGACGACAGCAATGGTTGCCTATGCCTAGCAATGTTAACATATTCTGTTAATAACATATGCTCGATCTGTATAAGAGTGAGATAGAGAGAGAGCTTTTATTTTGTTGCCCAATTCACAATAATCAGCTGTGCATGATAAGACAAGTACGTTATAAAGCAATGCTCAATATTTGTCTCTTTTCTTTGCATGCTTACCAAGGCAATAGTAATTTTCAAACGAGGCTAACGTACAAAACTTTAATGAAATAATTTTTTATTATTATTTTTCGAATACGTTCTATCTGTTGTTCACAATAAAAGAGAATGGCACACTCTAAACAATAGATAAACGAATTAATTGCCCTAATTGGCACATGCCGCACAGCATCACAGAAACAATACGAAACAGCAATTGTTTTTGGTGGACAAAAGTTTTCAACAACTGTTGATAATATCGGCGCAAAAGAACTTTCCAACTTGCCACTTAATATGCATAACACAAAACGCAAAAGAATAGCTACAAAACTGGCAGAGAGAGAGGGGCAAGTCATGTTGTATGCCCGTGTCGATGCTATAGATACTATACTATACATATTCCAAGTTAAAGTTGGAAAACTTTCATTGCTCCCAGCAGGAATACAATCGACGAAAGCAAAAAAGCAAAAAAAAAGAAATCGCAACTGATGAAGTGAAATCTTGTTTGGTTTCATCATTTTGTTTTTTCTTCATCATCATCTTCTTTTCTTTCCATTTGTGACCCACAAGGGTTTCGGGAAAAACCAAAAACCTTACACTCTACCTTACCCCATTATTGGAGACGCATTCCCTGCTGCCACCACCCCTCCCCTTTTGGGACTTACACGCATACACGTTCTTCTAATATTTCTGCCAAACAACAATGCAACTTTTTGGCCCAAAAAAGTTGCGCATACGAGAAGCCAAAACAATTTCTTGCCAGCATATTCCATTCGCTTGTTGTTTTGGTTCTTTTTTCAGGCAAAAGTTGGCGGCAAAACTCTCTACACAAAACCGCATCTTCCCCCCAGACACCCTACGTTCTGCTTACCACGACGCACACACATGGGACGGAGGCAGAGGCAGAGGCAAATAAAGCCACTGCCGCAAAACAATGTTGCCAAAGTGTATAAAATATGAAAACTATCAAAAAAGCACAAAAAGAGATAGTTTGTTGCTTTTTCTTTTTCTTTTTTCGCTTTATATTTGGCGTCAAAATGTAAATAAAAATTGCTGTTATCGTTGACATATTTGTGTGTGTGTGTGCGCGTGTGTGTGTGTTTTGGTACCAACAAATTGTACCAATAAAAATTCCTTAAGCATCAGCACAAAACTTTTATGCCATTGAACAAAGTATTTTATACAAGCAATTGGGTTTAAAACTTAATATTTGCTTATTTCAAGTATCTTGTTTTTTTCTTTGCATTATTCATCAATGGTTAAAATAGATTTATCAAAAAAAACCGCAAGATTAGCTACTTTCAAGTAGATTAGTTGCGCTCCGGTTGCCAAGCGAACCAAATTACCTATTTTACTTACTAAACTGAAACCCTTTTCTTTCTTTTATGTGTCCATTAACTTAGCTCGGGGTTTTTTTTTATTTTTTTTATTTGTTTGCATTGAAAAGGAAATTGTGGAAATTTGTTTTGTTTCTTAAATAAAATATATATATATTTTGTATTTACGCTCTAAAACGTTGGCTGGCAACTTGAAAAATGGGTTTTTGCCTTCAAGGCAAGTGCCTAACCCTGCCTGCGTCGCTATTCTTCTGCATCCTTAACTTTGCACAGTATTTGTAAAAAATAAATAAAATGGCATTAATTTGTTAGAAAACACAAGTGGGTGGGCGGTTAGGGGGTGGTAATGCGAGCGGCAACTTTTATTTGACATATTCGCGGGAGCATGAAAAATGGCATAGAGCAGGAGAAAAGAAGTAAAAAAAATTTCTCATTGAAGTTAAAAATACTTCGCATTTTCTTTATGTCGTTTAATAGCGGCGTGGGTGTTTTGTGGTCGACGGGAGGGAAGGGGTGTGTGGGTTTTTTATCCAACTGGCAATATCCTGCCGCATGTGCCCTGTAGCATGTTTTTTTGTTTTTTTTTTATGAAATTGGGTAACGCTGGCAACGGGTTAACCACTCTCACATTTAATAAAGACTTTAAGTAACTTAAAACTGTTTGCTTGTCTTTCCTATTCCGTTGCGTTCCGTTGCGTTACATTTCGTTTCGTTCCGTTTCGTTTCGTTTGACGTCCCCGTTGGGTTTTATGTGTTTGTTTTTTTTTTCTTCTGTTTTTTTGCTCTGTGATTTGAATTTTAATTAACATTTCTAATGAATCTGCCACAAGTCCGGCCCCAAACGCTCTCAAATCTCCCACTTCTTGATTTTTGCTCTCGGGACAATTGGAATTCTTTGGCATCTAGCTTCAAAGACTGCAAATGTTTGCTTTTTAATAAAGACTTACGAAATTGGCATGAGTTTTATATATATTTTTGTAATATTCAATTGATACTTTTGCTTTTTCAAGGCTTTAGTTACTGTTGCAGAAATTCCCCACTTTTTTTAACGATCTGGCAACATTTGTCATGTTTAATGCGCCATTTAATGTGATTTGTATTAATAATATGCAAAAACATTTTTGATTTTCGGAATTTAATAAACATTAATCAGAGCACTTAATTAATGCTCTGTGTGTATATGTGATTAAATTGTATTTAATGCAAAAATAAATAAATGTAATTATTAAATTGTTGCCTGATTAAATGTAATTATATGCACAAGCATTTGATATAAATTAATTTGATTAATTTTCCGCTCATATTAAAAGTTCATTAAGCAACAATTAAATCAATTTTTTGTTATTGTTTTTCTTTTTTGTGGTATTCAATGCATATGTGAAACGCTTGAAATACTTTTCATGTTCTTAAACAAATCGAAATAGAGCAAAACCGAACAACAAAACATATCTCAGTGCCTTGCCATACGATCTGTGTTAATGCCTAGATTGGAAGTAAAAACTCTTTCGACCACAAAAGTTCGATGTCCCGTCGTGTTGGCTGCCACATTATAATAGATATATCTGCGTTTTCTATCTTGTTGATTTTGGGCAAATTAAATGGGAAATAAAAACACATTTTCATCGGCACACGCACCCCAAAAATAGCGGCGAAACTTTCGCCTGCAGCATTTTGTTGCCTCAGACAGCCGCCGAGTCGACACTTTGATTTGTTGCCAGTTCTATTTTAAAGCAGCGCAGCGGGAGTGGGTGGAGTTGAGACAACAGACAACACTTAACAAGAAAAAGTGCTTAGAGTAAGGAGTTTTGGTAACAAGAAGTTACCCTTTACTATCGAACAAGAATCTTATTTAAAACACTTTGCTTAACTAAAAGTGATATCGATATTAATCGATAACATTATTTGTTTGTTGTTTTGACTAGTACTACCTCTTACGCACCTTCACAATATTACAGGGTGCTTTTGATAATGTATTTATGGTGTAGCACGCGCTGCGACTGCAGCTGCACTTGTTATGCTTTTGAAAAAGTGTCGTTTGTCTTTGTGTATGTGTGTGTGTGTGTGTGTGTAAACAAGGAGCACCACTTACCTCCAAAGGAAGAACGCCATGACAATCAGAACGATGCCAAAACAACTGAAGATGATGCCAACCAATACGGCCAAGTTATAGTCGTTATGCGATTGACGCAACAACGGTTGCAACTTCTCACAGTTCGGTTGCAATTGTATCTGAAAGGAGCATAGAAAGGTGGACGGTTAGTTAAGGAAGCTGTCTTTCGGTTCGTGTTTGCTAGTAAGCGACTACCACGTTTCACCCGCTGAGATTTATGTCTTTTGCCTGCAGCTGACACTACTTAAAGTGGAAAAAATGTTTTTGTTTTTCTATCTTATGCAAATATGTATTTTGCACACGAAGTGAATGCTTGTTTTCCTTTATAAAACAGCCCTTAGCTTATGCTCATACTTTGTGTGTAAGAAAGAGTAAGAAAAATGGTTAAGAAAGGCAAACATTTGGCCAAAATCTAGGCCACAGGCTGTGAACAGTCATGTTGGTCTTTAACCTTTTCAACAATATTATTATTCGTGTTGTTTGTTTAACCTTACAGCCTATTTCTAACTCGCTGTGTTATGATAAAAATTAACTTTCAATTGAGCAGAGAAATCGTTAGTTATCGAATTGTTTTTGTTGTTAAATTGAGTTAAATGTTTTTAGGTCAGCTTTAAAACAAGCAACTTCTAACGTGACAAATCATGGTATTTCAAAAATGTCAAAATAATTTATGATGTTGTACATAGAAAAAGAAGTTTTTCAAATATATGTATGTGTTGTTTGTTCGCATTTTGCGTTTCGTTGCTGCATAAATTATATATTTATTTAAAGGACATATTTTTCATAGTTGCCGCTGTTGTTGTTGTTGTTGTTGTGAGCTGTTCGCCTGAGCGGAAGTGAAACTGGAAGTGGCAGTGGGAGTGGCAAGAGCGAAAAGCGTTGCGCATGTAAATGTGGCCCGAAAGGTGCAGCCAATTGAAATCCAAGCGAAACAAGCACAACAGCAGCCATGAATTATATGTAAATGTACAAGACGAAGAAATACAAAAACAGTTAACAAAAAAATTATATATATATATAGTGTAGTTAAACTAGAAGAAAACTGAGGGCGTGACAATAATGCCATCCAAACAGAGCTTCAACCAGCAACGAGGTCAACTAAATTGGCATATTTTGTCACGGCTCTTCTCACATTCTATGCATAAACATATATATACATATTTATATTTTATGCATGCAGCAAGGAAAAAACTTTCAAATTGCGGTTGGATTAAATGTTGTTGTTGTGACAAGAGTTGAATGTGCTGTGACTTTGTCGATGGAAAAGTCAATAAACTAAAGCTAAAGTTGGGCGTGTCCTTAAAGGGGGCTGAGTCTGATTATGCTTGACAAATTGCTATTAAAATATGCATAAACGCTTATTACGCATACGCCCCGTTGCCCGCTGCTCAATGATGCAAAAGGCAGACATTGACTGGCTTCAGCTGCAGGCGCTAAGGTATACCAGCAAATTGATATACCTCTTTTATGCATATTAGGGTACATGGCCTACAAGCTCACAGAAGCTGGCAAATATGCAATAAACTTTTAGCCAAAAGCAGCAGCCAAAATATGCTGCAGGCAGATATCTAAAAATATACACACACACTACTTGCCGTTGCTGTGTGTGTGTGTGTGTGTTATCGGATATGGCAACGTCGAGGCCATTTTGTAATATTACAAGCCAAGTTTATGGCAAGCCACGCCCAATCATAAAAAGAGCCCGAAGAACACTTGGCTTTAACATAGCCATTGCATTTTTGATTTGTAGTTGCATGAAAACCAAAATTGCCTGCCATATGCGGCAGGTGTGCGTGTGTGTGTGTGTGTGTGGGTTAGTGTGTGTACTTACAATTCTGGAATCCGAAAACTTGCCCAACACCATTTTCTTGGGATTTATAACGCTGAATGTTGCCGCTGCCACTTTGACTTCGTAGTACGAGTTTGTTGTCAGATTTGGCAATATCATCTGCATAAAAGGTAAGAAAGAAACAACAACAAAAATATATATTAATAAAATATTCAAATGTTTTGATTATATAAACTTTCGCTCTCGATTTATGTTTAATAAGTTATTTGTTATAGCTGTGGATTTAATTATACACCTGCTCATTTATTATAGCAAAACAGATTTTCTGGCAAATGAAAATTTCACATAAACGCCTAACACGAATATATATTTATTTGTTGCTTTTTGAAATATTTATCAACAAATGGTATGTACATATTTATCAAGAACAAGTACAGAATATACATATTCATATTTGAGAATTTATCTAAAAATGATTGCAGTTCGCATCGCATCGTTGCCACATTCGTTTCGTATCGTTATGTTGCTTTGCCCAAAAATATTTCAATTACGAAAATAGTTTTGGGTAAAATGCAAACAACAACAACAAGAACAAGAACAGCGTAAAAGTTGAGGATGAGCTTATATTGCAAATAACAACAGCAACAGTAACCAAAGACAATAACAAAAAACCCTTTCCTGCCACATACAAAAAGCAAAAAACTCACTTATACTTTGTGCGGGAATAATAAAATTTTATTGTTACGATATTTATATGCTTTTGTTTTTTTTTGTTACTTGTTTCGCTGCTGCAGCGCTTTATATTATTTATTTTGTTACGTTTTTCTATCCGTGGCGCTAAATAAAAACTGGGCGAGCTACAGACAAAAGCCACCATACCCAAAAAAAAAACAAAACCAACCCACAAAACGGCATAAATTTAATTTATTTCCAACGAAAAACCCGTCCAGGTGTGTGTTCTGTGTGTATTGTTTTGCACAAGAATTTATGCTGCACAAAGACAAAGCCAAAACCAAATAAAAAAACAACCTCATAGTCCTGGCTGGTGGGTGTGTGCGTGTGTGTGTGTGTGAGTGTGTGAGTGTGAGTGTGTCTGCTGATAAACATTTGTAAAATATTTACATGTGTCGCCCTGCCGGACCCAACGTTTGCCTAGTTTTTTATTTTCATACTCAAAACAGTATTTACCTCTTGATAAGGTTTTCAAGCTTAGCTATTGTTTAGTTTTTGATTGAGTTAAATTTTTCTAGCTATAAATATATTCCCACTTCATTCAATACATATTGTATTAAACCTTTAGTAAACTTTACAGTTTCTTCTACGCAAACAAAGAAATTCCAAATGAAATTACATCTAGAGCAGTTTTACGGTCGAGTTGACCGAAAGTTCTTTCTTTTTTTTTATTATTTATTTTATTCGCCGCTATGGAATGTGCACTGGTTATTTATGCTGTTTGTAGCATAAAAATGCAATTATTGTTGGCATTTTTTTGCTTTTGCCAAATTCCCTGTATTGTGTTTCGCGTGTTTTTGCCTCTTATCTAGTTCACTGCTGTACAACGTTTATCAAAGCATACTTTTTGGGTGACCAAAGAGCAGGCAGGCAGACAGGCAGGCAGGCGAACTAAATAAAATAAGAATACAAAAATAAAGGAAATATCAAAAATATCATTGCAAAGTTGCCAACAATCAACATTTTGTTAGAGCGAAAAAAGACAAAAATGGACAACGAATAGAATGTGTAAAAAACATTTTACACTGTTTCAAAACAGAGCAGAGAAACAGGCGCAAACACACAACTTGCACACAACAATGAAAAGGTGTGTGTGTGTGTGTGTGTCGTCGCCCCCTCTGCCTCCCACACCTGTACGCTTGCCAACATGGCCGACAAAATGGCGGCATTGCACGAACAAAAACAAAAAAAAACAATAACGGGCTATATGACAAATTGCTGGGCAGCCAAAAGTTGGCAATGCTCTGTATTGCCGCAACACATTTAAAGCGGCAGCCTTTAAAAACTATAAAAATGCTTACCGCTGTTTCCAGCTCCTTGGCGGATGCATTGATGCGTATGTCACGATGCGTATCCTGGCCAGCGAGTCGTGTTTTGATGATGTAAAAGTCAATGGTATTGTAGAACTCGTAGGGTCGCTTCCAACGTATCGTAATCGATTCCTGTGAATGACACGTCAGATTTACAATCGCCGGAGCACTCGGTCCGCCCACATCCGTACGCTGGACAATCTGATCGGATGGTTCGCCCTCGTTCTTTGTTGTAAACGCTTTGACAATGACGCGATAGTCGGTAAAGGGTTCTGTGAATACCAAAACACAGCATGAACAAAAAACATTCAAGTAAGAAAATTCTATAAAACAATGAGTTTGCAATGACTTTGTTGTTTTTACAATATATATAGAAAAGCATTTTGCTTTTTCATCTGCCCAAAGGATTCATAGAATTGTATAGAAATCCTTTAAACAACACTTTGTGACCGGCCTTTTATGTTATTCAATTATACAAACTGTCAGTTACCAAGGTTATGGCTAAGCCAAAACAAATTGAGTTAAAATATTATAGATTAACATCAAATAGAAGTTAAAGAGCAAGAGGGCATTGATTAAGGGCTCTGATGTACAAGATTATGCAATTATGAGTTTTAACTTTTGAACATGATAATATTGAAGAACTTAAAGCGCCTTAACTAACAATAGTATGTTTTTTTTATGTATCCATTTAGAAGCTGTTCAAATTTATACAAGTTGCGAACATTTTAATATTTCCTCTCGAGCACTCAAGTGCCTTTTTATTGAGCAGCCAAAGCTACGCTGGTAACCGCAGCTCATTCAAAGTACAGTCATGCCCAAGAGGCAACAACAACAACAACAAGAAATTTTAATTGCTTTTTATGGCGTCCAGCCAGTCAGCCAGCCCCCTTAAGCAAAACTGTCAATATACATATACCTGACGCGATACAACCAGTCAAGCTGTCAGCAATGTGGCCAACATTGACGCCCACGTGCCGCACACCTTATCCCCTTAGATCCTTGAGAGTACCTACAAACAAGCCCCCCTCCCCCTAAGCCCTTTTTATTAGCTGTAATTGTAGCTCAAGTCAATTGTTTGCCCGCTGCTTTGTAATTAAATAGTTTCAAGTGCTTTACGCTGGCCACTTTTTGTCGTTGTTGTTGTTGTTGTTAACAACTTTGACGCCTGTAATTATGAGCCCAAAGTTGGCTACAACGCTCTAACCAAACAAATTATTTGCTTGTCGCAAAATTTGATGGCTGTTTCATTAAGGTAAAACGCGTGTTGTTTGAAAATTTCGCTTCACTTTATCATTGCATACTTTTAGGCGAAATGAAAATATCAAAAAAGGCCACAACAGTATTATTAGCTGTGCATAGTTTGTTATCAGCTAGAAAGCGAAAGAGTGGAAGCAAGCGGAAAAAATGTAAAAGGGGGGTAAGGGGGGGTAAAACCCGCACATGCCAGGCAATTAAATTGCAACATTCCGCAGTTGCTTATACGCCATGTGGCATGCATGAAAATGCTGCTAGAGGCGCTCACATTGTTTAATTAATTACGCGCATCAGATGCGCCTGGAATGAGTTGCAGCTGCTTTTGCAACCTGCAGCTAGCTGCTACAAAATACTTGGCAAATGTTGCACACACACACACACACACACACACACACACCACGTAGCAAATGTGGCATTGCCATTTGACAGCAAGCACTTTCATTAAATTGTTGAGAATTTAATACAGATTAAAAAAAAATAAAACAAACAAATTCTATGTATTGCATTATATTCCAATTTGTCAATGATGAGTAAATTAATTATTGTCTCAC
>JAWNNR010000119.1:0-12427 GCA_035044725.1 Scaptomyza caliginosa | reverse complement strand
AATCATCGCTCATTGTCACCACACCAACTCCCCTCCGTGACTCTGTGATGATTCGTTCGATGTGCTTGTGTGTGGCTGCGCCCCCCCCCCCCCTCCAGCTACACAGAGGCGCCCCGCCTTTTCGTTCGTCTCCTCTGCCGAAGAGTTCAACAAGATGAAAGAGAGGAGAGGAGGGGGAAGGGAAGATGGTACCCACTGCGTCAGTGGATGATGTGGTGCAGCGCGACGCACTGGGCACTCCACCCATCCGATGGGAAGCCGTCAGCGGCTTCTCAACGCCGCAGCATGTTTGTCTGCCACACTCATTTCTCTCTCCTCTGTTTTCTCCCTTTTGTAGTGTCAGTGATGCCAACTTTCCTTCTTCTCTATTCCTCCCTTTGCTCTTCCACTGCCGGCACAATCACCGCGACTGTACCGCAAACATCGGCGACAAAGGCCACTCAATCTCTTAATCCTCCTGCTCCGCCTGGTGCGTAGATCTATTACTAACACACACACACACTCCGTTGGTAGTTGCAGTCCCCAAGCATTTTCGCATTATCGACTTCATCTCATCCTTATAAATAGAATCGCCAGCGGGGCCCAATCTCGTGAGGAGGGCTTTGCCCCCCCCTCCCGGCCCCTTCCCGGCCCCCTCCACACACCCCCCACCCGGCACCCTCCCGGCTCCTTCGCGTCTCTCACTGCGACGCCCTCTCTTGTTGTTGCCACTTCTCGTACAGCTCTGGCTTTTTTTTTTTTCTCCGTCTCGGTGCACCGAAATAGCAGTTCTGGAAGCTGAAACCTACGTGCGCGCGGAGAGACTGACCGACCGACAGACCTCTCTCTGCATCTCGTCCACAAGTAGACGTGGAAAGGGAAGAATAGAGCAGGAGTGGGCAGGGATCGAAGGCTTCCTCCTCCTCTTCGTCTCCTGTGCATCCTCCCTTCCGCCCCCACACACATGCAGATGAGCGCGCCAAAAGGGAATTCCTCTTCGGTGCACTACATTTATTAATTTTTATTTTTCGGCCGTCGCCAATCAGTATGTCCACTTAATAAGTAAGCAATACTACGCAGGTGACGTGAGAGTGAGCGCGCAGTGCATAGGCAGACACGCAAGAGAGGCAGGCCCACCGCCGAGGCCACCACAGAGAGTTCAAGAAAGAGGAGCGAACAAAGGGGGGGGGTAGAAGGGAGTCTCTGTGTGGATGTGAGAGAGGGAAGGGCTCTTTCTCTTCTTCTCTCGTCTTGTTTGGTGACCTCCTTCGGTGCTGCACGGCTAGGCCAATCAGGTGTTGATGCACAACATGGCCAACGAGGAGGAGGGGAGGGTGGCGCTTCATGGAAGTGGGAGGGCCTGGCCCTTCTTCCTTTTCTGCTGCTGTTGCATCTGCTTGTGAGTACAAGCGACCTTTGGCAGCGGTCTCCCTACAGACAATGAAGGGGGAGTAGGACTGAGTGGCGTGCCCATCGTCGGGGCTGCACCATTTGGTGGCCCTCTTTCAGGACAGTTGGACGGGATGGTCGCAGCCCCCATCATCAGCAGCGGCACCATCTCTATATCCAGAGCAGTGCTCTTCACTGCTCCACAGACGTATCACGACTCGTTTGGTGGTGCCACTGGCAGTGGTGTGTCACTCGCCCACATGATGCCACCATACCGGCAGTGCCAGGGGTGGATGGCCATCAGCAGAGCAGCCAACCACAATCCACTATCAGCAGGAGCACCACCACCACCCACCACCACCGGTCAACATGCTCCATCAGAGGGGCAGCGGCACTGCAAGCAGAGGGAGTCGCCCAAGTCTCACTATTTCGCTGCCGCAACTAGAGAGTTCTCCATGTTGGCAAAATGAGGAGGAAGCGAAGACCAATGACGAAGGTGGTGACGAAGAGGAAAGGAGAAGGAGGAGGGACCTGTCAGCGGCAGCTTCCTCGTTACCGTCCTCTCCTCCCCCCTTCACTAACAACGCTGGTAGTGGAGGGAATTTGTGAGTTTAACCCGGCAGCGTCGTCGGTGTTACACTCCCATCGATCCGATAGTGCTGACGGGTGGCTCGCGGACCCGTCACGGCGGCTTGCTTTGCACCAACAGAACCTCGGCGAGCCTCGCAGCCCGCCTTCAGCACGCTGCGACTGCTTGTGGCTGCCAGGAGCGATTCCTCTCCGGTTTGACTGCCGATGATATACTGGCGCCGCCTCCGCTGGCGCTCACGTGGTATCCGGATGTGGAGCCGAGTGTGACACTTCACCCGGAGCGAAAGCGAACGGCAGGGGCAGTAGCGGCTCCGTCAGCGACATGGCTCAACGGCGGAGAGGTCAGCTTCCCGACCACTTAGCCATGTCGCTGACGGAGCCGCTACTGCCCCTGCCGTTCGCTTTCGCTCCGGGTGAAGTGTCACACTCGGCTCCACATCCGGATACCACGTGAGCGCCAGCGGAGGCGGCGCCAGTATATCATCGGCAGTCAAACCGGAGAGGAATCGCTCCTGGCAGCCACAAGCAGTCGCAGCGTAGAGAGCCTGAAGGGTGCAGGGCGAGAGCGGGCTGCGAGGCTCGCCGAGAAGGGTCTGTTGGTGCTGCCGGAGCAAAGCCGCCGTGACAGGGTCCAGCGAGCCACCCGTCACACTATCGGATCGATGGGAGTGTAACACCGACGACGCTGCCGGGTTAAGCCCAATGACTCCTCCTCCACTACCAGCGTTGTTAGTGAAGGGGGGAGGAGAGGACGGTAACGAGGAAGCTGCCGCTGACAGGTCCCTCCTCCTTCTCCTTTCCTCTTCGTCACCACCTTCGTCATTGGTCTTCGCTTCCTCCTCATTTTGCCAACATGGAGAACTCTCTAGTTGCGGCAGCGAAATAGTGAGACTTGGGCGACTCCCTCTGCTTGCAGTGCCGCTGCCCCTCTGATGGAGCATGTTGACCGGTGGTGGTGGGTGGTGGTGGTGCTCCTGCTGATAGTGGATTGTGGTTGGCTGCTCTGCTGATGGCCATCCACCACTGGCACTGCCGTATGGTGGCATCATGTGGGCGAGTGACACACCACTGCCAGTGGCACCACCAAACGAGTCGTGATACGTCTGTGGAGCAGTGAAGGCACTCTCTGGATATAGAGATGGTGCCGCTGCTGATGATGAGGATGCGACCATCCCGTCCAACTGTCCTGAAAGAGGGCCACCAAATGGTGCAGCCCCGACGATGGGCACGCCACTCAGTCCTACTCCCCCTTCATTGTCTGTAGGGAGACCGCTGCCAAAGGTCGCTGTACTCGCGAGCAGATGCGACGGCGGCAGAAAGGAAGAAGGGCCAGGCCCTCCACTTCCATGAAGCGCCACCCTCCCCTCCTCCTCGTTGGCCATGTTGTGCATCAACGCCTGATTCGCCTAGCCGTGCAGCACCAAAGGAGACACCAAACAAGACGAGAGAAGAAGAGAAAAAGCCCCTTTCCCTCTCTCACATCCACACAGAGAGCTTCCTTCTACCCCCCCCCCTTGTTCGCTCCTCTTCTGAACTCTCTGTGGTGGCCTCGGCGGTGGGCCTGCCTCTCTTGCGTGTCTGCGTATGCACTGCGCGTCACTCTCACGTCACCTGGTGTTCTTACTTTATTAAGTGGAGCAGTCTGAATTGGCGACGGCCGAAAAATAAAAATTAATGGAGCTGCAGTGCACCGAAGAGGAATTCCCTTCGCGCCGCTGTATCTGCCGGTGTGTCTGTGGGGCGGGAGGGAGGATGCACAGGAGACGAAGAGGAGGAGGAAGCCTTCGATCCCTGCCCACTCCTCTCTGCCTCTCTTCCCTTTCCACGTCTACTTGTGGAGGCAGTGCAGAGAGAGGTCTGTCGGTCGGTCGGTCAGTCTCTCCGCGCGCACGTCGGTTTCAGCTTCCAGAACTGTCGGTGCACAGAGCGACGGAGAAAAAAAAAAAAAAAGCAGAGCTGTACGAGAAGTGGCAACAACAAGAGAGGGCGTCGCAGTGAGAGACGCGAAGGAGCCGGGAGGGTGCCGGGTGGGGGGTGTGTGAGGGGGCCGGGAAGGGGCCGGGAAGGGGCCGGGAAGAAGGGGGGGGGGGGGGCAAAGCCCTCCTCACGATTGGGCCCCGCTGGCGACCTCTAGGAACTGGCAGATGAAGTCGATAATGCGAAAATGCTTGGGGACTGCAACTACCAACAGAGAGACAGTGTGTGTGTGTGTTAGTAATAGAGATCTACGCACCAGGGCGGGCGGCAGAAAGAGTGAGAGAGATGAGTCACTGTCGCCGATGTTTGCCGTACAGTCGCGGTGGGAGTGTGCCGGCAGTGGAAGAGCAAAGGGAGGAATAGAGAAGAAGGAAAGTTGGCATCACTGACACTCTACAAAAGGGAGAAAACAGAGGAGAGAGAAATGAGTGTGGCAGACAAACATGCTGCGGCGTTGAGAAGCCGCTGACGGCTTCCCATCGGATGGGTGGAGTGCCCAGTGCGTCGCGCTGCACCACATCATCCACTGACGCAGTGGGTACCATCTTCCCTTCCCCCTCCTCTCCTCTCTTTCATCTTGTTGAACTCTTGGCAGAGGAGACGAACGAAAAGGGAGAGAGGGGGAAGAAACATCTGTGTAGCTGGTGAAGAGGGGGGGGGGAGAGACAGCAGCCACACACGACACCATCGAACGAATCATCACAGAGTCAGCGAGGGGAGTTGGTGTGGTGACAATGCCTCCCACAAGTCCCACTGGCTTACGCACGCACTTTCAGCAAGTGAGTAAAATAGGTATATAGATAGATAGATAGATAGAGGTCGATATACAAATACATTGAGGCTTCACAGGAGGAGAGAGCAGGGCGAATAGACAGAGAGAAGTCCACTCAAGCAACAACAAGAGGGAGAGCACCAGCTGACGGCGATGGTTGCCTGCTACCATTTCCACAGACCGTGCAACTCCCCCCTCCCCCCACTCGAGCTCCTACCCACACGCACACACACACACACACCACTCTTCTTTTTTCTTTCTTTCTCTTTACTGCCAGCAGTACTCCTCTATGGAGTGGGAGGAGGCGACAGCGGAGCGTTGCACTCCGCCTCGAGCCATCATGCCCCGCCCCGCTCTCTCTCCCCCCCCCCCCCTCCGCACTCGTTACCGAACCTTCTATGTGCTGACCTGTCGGTCAGCATCGCTGCTGCCCGCCGCCACAGCTCTGTTGGCACACCCAAAACTCAGCTGTCAAAGAGTGACGAAACGCGGCACACCGCCATCGCCACGCAGCACCAACACCGCCACCAGAAACAAAAAGAGGGGTGGGGGGCGAAAGGCAGGAAAAGCCGTCGCACGTACAGGCAACCCGCGCACCCACGGCAGCAGCAGCAGCAGCAACAGCTCGCCTCCCCCTCTCTGCACAACACCGCCGAGAGACAAAAAGAACTACACCGTAGTATTACAAGAATGGCGTTTCATGAAGTGCAGACACGCAGCGCTTCACGGTACCGTACAGCAAGCAAATGTACCACAAGAGAGAGAGCGACAAGGGGAGACGTGAGCCAGGTGAAGCCAGGCCACTGCTCTGCACTACGTCACACCGCCTTTGCGAGATAGACTCGACGCTGGCGCCGTGTCAGTGACTTCCATTCCTCTTCCGCAATAGGGAGCCACTCCGCCATGGACATGCTCGTCGGACGATGAGCACGAGATGAACGACGGCCACCCTTCGCCCCTCCAACACCACTGCTGCTGCTGCTGGAGGTCAAAGACGACAGTGCCTGTCGCATCTGTCGAAGACTCAACGTCGCAAAGTGGCGGAAGGCCCTGAGCTCCTCGGGGGAGGCACCTTCCATTCCATCGGGTAGAGCAGCTATGCCATCCATCACACTTTCGCCATGGGGTCTCGGCAGCGAACCGGGTGGAGAAGCAGACGCCTTATTCGCAGAAGAAGTAGATGAGGAAGCGGCCAATTGTGAGGAGGGAGAAGCAGCACTGCTTCGAGACGATGAGCGACCCGCATGACACCGCACTTTCCGTGCCGCAGGGGCCACTCGACGTAGCGTCAGCTCCGTCGCTGCCCCTCGCTTCCTTGTCGGCGACGATGCCGACAACGAGGAAGAAGGAAGTGTTCCTCGACTCCTGCGTGGAGGCGAGCTGCTACGCCCCTGCTTTTTCTTCCGCTCCACCGCTGTTGAGGATGTCTCGCCTCGTGACTTTCGGTCGGGCTGTTGTGAGCTCCTCAATGACCGCACGTGAGAGCGAAAGAGGGCCGCAAGTCCCTCGTAGGCCTCCTTGCGGCTAGGCGACACAACCGTCCAGGCACTGAGAAGATCCGCCATGAGCGTCAGCAGCGGCACATCGAGACGTCCGGGATCAGCACTCAGGACGCCCATGACGTACACCGAGAAGCCTGTCAATTGCCCGGGCGGTATGTCGTACGCCACGAAGGTCTCGATGGACGGTGGTGTCGCTACATGGGAGGCAGTCATCAGATCGGTGTTCACGAGGTACCGAAGGTGCTGCATCGTACCACGCATCACGCGTTTCTTCAGCTGGGTTCGGCAGTGTTCCTCCACCATCATCAGCTTGCGCACGTGGCTCTCGCGGGCGGTGATCTCCTTTGCCCACCGGCGCCGCGCCTGCTGCATTGCCCGGCGGTAGACCAGCAGCTCCTCTGCAGCCTGACGCCCCGCCGACGCGGCGACGGCCGATTTGGCGGACATCTTGGGCAGCATGAGCCGCTCCGATAAGAGGATCCCACAACGAGGAGAAGGAAGAGTTTTAGGAGAACAGAGGAAGCCAAAAGAAGAAAAAGCGCTTTGATGGTCCTCTGATGCGCAGCAGAGACTCCCCCGCGTGTTACTACGAGATGTCACGTCTGTCAACGTGCTACGCTCCTATACCTTTAGCTGCCCCTCCACACAGACACACACTACCTCTCTGTATGTCTGTGTATGTGTGTGTGTGTGTGTATCGCTTTCCCTCCTCCTAACGTGAGCGAATCACAGTAGACAAAAGGGAAGGACGCAAGTGTTTACTGCACCAACGAAACACTTCAGCTGCGACGTCTGTGTGTGTGTGTGTGTGTGTTGATTCTCAGATTGGATTCATTACTCCACACACGCTACGACAGGGACCCTCCTCCTCACCGTTCCTTCCAGCTGCTGTGTATCTGTCTGTATGCAAGTAGGTGAATATATATATATGTGTGTGTAGGGTTGTTCAGGTGTGTGTACGGCTAGTGAGTTGAAAAACTCTTTGGTGCGACGGAGGCTGTCCAAACGGCAAAGAAGAAGGACAAAAGGGGGTGGGGAACTCTTAAGGAGGAGTGATGTCATAGAAGTGGGTAGTAGACAGAGGAGCAGCTCTCTCTCTCTCTCTATCTCTCTCTACATGCGAATGGAGCTCTGAGGCAGGGAGGCACGTGAAGGAGACCCCACACAAAAACCACGGAAGCTTCTTATCCTCACGAGACCCCACCTCCCGTCTCCCTCCTGCAACTTGTGAAGATATCAGAGCAGCTCAAGACGAAGAGAGGAGAGAGAGAGAGCCTCACCGGCTAATACCAGTGGCCAACGCAGGAGCTCCTGTCGTGGTGGTGATGGTCGTCGTCGTTGTCCACCATTAATATCGCCACTATTTTTCTAATATGCTTGTCTTGGTGCCCAGTTGGATTGTCGTGATGCACCACCGTTCAGTTAATGGCCGACTCCATGGAGCAGCCAAGAGACAACATGCACACACACACACACACACATCCTATCAAACCAGACTCTCAGCCAGTCTGATACATGGAAAGCAACAACGCCACAACAGGCATTCCATCTCTTCCCACCATCCTCCCCTCCACACACATTGCGCTGCCTCTGTCACGCCGCGTCTCGGCCACGTTTCACTGCGCCAAGTGCTTCTCGTCGGCTGGCAAACTGCGGCAAATCCGCCGTATCTACCGCCCCCACCCACTCCTGCACCGTTGAGAACCACAACCGCACCGCACCGCCCTGCGCCTGCTTTGCCGCTGGAATGCGGAATGGTCGTTGGGCATTCGTCTCTCGCTTTGGATAGTATTGCGCGTCGTACCCGCCGCCACCGCCACCGTGCATCGCTGCCTCCATGGCACCGCGAGTGGCGCCATCGCTGCCCGCCCCGCGCTTCTCTAATGTCCCGAAGCCGACGCGCTGTCCGAGCGCTTGCCGGCTGTACACATCCGAGAAGAGTGGGCTGACATAGCGCAGCGGCACGGCGTTCGGCGAGGCCGCCGTGCCGATCCCCGCCAGCGACGAGTTTCCCCTCTCGCCGACACCGCCGGCAGTCTTATCCAGCTGATCGAGAAGCTTACCGAGGGCGGCTCTGGCGTGGCCAGCCTCCTGCGAGTCCTCCGCCTCCGCTGGAGCGCCATCCGATGGACCTCGCCCGGCGCCGGCCGTCGTTGGCGCCGCCGATTCTCGTCGAAGCTCGACGAGCACCTCTTTGAAAAATTTAAAGGCGGTCATACTCGGCCAGCTATAGTGCTGCGCGCGTATGAGGTCCATGTAGAGTCGTGCTCGACTTGGCGGCATCGTCTCTAATAGCGCCATGCACCGACCGAGAACGCCACGAAAGGCCTCCGCCTCCGCCCCCGTGAGAGCCACCGTCGCCGCCGCTCTATTGTCACCCGCTCCACTGCCGTTGCCACTATCGGGTTGAGAAGTGCCATCGTCCTTTGCCGCTCCCGTGCTGGAGCTCGACGCCGGCCCAGCACCCTTCTCGATCCCAGTCACCAGTGCCTGCACAATATCCTCTTTCAGTAACTTCCGCTGCCCCCACCGAGACACAACGCGGAGACACTTCGCCTGCAGCGCTGGCTGCGACTCACCCAGGCCATGAATGTGACTAAACATTGGTTGTACTATCGGCCACACTTCTGCCAGCACGGCGGACAGAGCGGCGGCAGTTGGGGCTGTCGCAGCCTTCCTCCGGATGAGCGTGGCATCGAGGAGGCAGATCACCGGAAAGACAGCTTCAATCCTCCCCGCCGTGAAGCGTTGCGCGATGGCAAAGGCCACCCGTTGTGGGTCAACACCATTCGCCGCGATGGCACTGATGATTTCGTCCTGCACGAGGGTAATTTGCTCCTTCGACTCCTTCTGCAGCGCATCCAAAGCCGCCTGAAGGGTATCCATCGCCGTGGACGAGACTGATGCCCACACAAGAACCAAAAGGGGTGTCAGTAGCGAATCAGTTTCGTCCACCAGCCACCTCCCTCTCTCTTTCCTCCTTTCCTTCCGGGAGTTGGCTACGCTACCCAACAGCTACGTGTGATAGTCCCTCTCTTCTATTTTTCGTTGGCAGAGAGCCGCGTGGCGCTGCCGACTCGCACAGCTGCACGGAGAACTGAGCGCAGCAACAAGAGGAGCAAAGAGACGGAGAGAAGAAGAAAATAGATGTTAGAGGCAGCAAATACAGCACTCCAACGACGGTGAGGTGGAGGTGGGGAAGTGCAGTCATCCATCACCTGCCGGCTTGTGCCGTCGACAGACCATCCACCAATGCATCGAGCGACCGTCACGCCGTAGCGCCACGTAAAACAAAGCTTCTGTATCCCGCCCCCCTTGCAATGCTGGAGAGGTTCTGCAGGTTCATTTTCCTCCGCAGAAATACATCCCACGAAAGCCTTTTGATGTTGCAGGCAGCGTGCACTGGTGCTTGCCAGAGGTTCTCAGTGAGCATCCCACATGATCGCCGGGTGTGAGCCCTCGTCGACTGCCACACACCGCAGCAGCAGTTGGTGCTACCACGTCACATGCGTCCTCTCTGTAGTGCTCTCTGCGTCTGTCAGCTAAAATAGCCACGCGCTGCGGGTGTTTCTCCATCCTCTTTTGTGGTCCGCCTCGACTCCCTCATCGCTGCAGAGGGACAGTAGAAAGCTGAAAAAAAATCATTGCGCCAGCACACCAACACACACACACACACAGACAGACACAGGCAGGCAGGCACTGTGACGCAGCACCACCTCTCTTCGTCTTTGGATGGTTCACCGTTGCTGTTGGTGTTGCCTCTTTATTCTGTGAGCTAATCTGTCGCTGGGGTCAGCAGAGTGAGCTCCATGTCTCCCCGCTTCACCTCCTTCAGCACCGACTCAAAGCACGACCGCTGACTCTCCCCACACATCACCAGCATGCGTGAGAGTCCCACCACCTCCTCCACGTCATGATCACTATTTTCCGTCGGAGTACTCGTCGCCTGGCGACCCTTCGCTGGGGACGCATTGTCGTCCGCACTGGCTGCGTGCAGCTCCACAATGGCACCCAGCAGATGCTCCGGCCCAATCAAGGCGTCAACCGCTACAGTCTCCGCGACAGCAGCTGGCGAGGAAAAGGCATCCAAGAAGCTCTGCTTCCTCGACGCCCCCGCCGCTGTTTCAGCGCCGTCCATCATCAGCTTCACTGTGAAGCCAGCAGGTGGGAGGAGCGAGCGGTGCTGTGTGACCATCGCCGCCACCTCCGCCGGCGTCAGGCTCGTTGTGTCGACCACGATGCAGGTTTTTTGTACTGCCGCTGAGGCCCGCACGAGGACGTAGCTGCTGAGGTGGAAAGCCTCCTTCAGTCTGGTTGATGAGTCATATCGACTCCGCCACGCGGCCGCACCGGACCCACTGGCGGTCGTGTAGAGAGATGTTGGCAGGAGCGGGTGGATGGCATCGATATCCGTCCAGACAGGGAGCTGCTTTCCACGCCCCAGAGCATGCAGAGCGTGCTGAATGGCACTGCAGAGGAAGAGCTCATCTCTCGCCGGTGAAGAAGAGGAGGAGAGGGAGGGGGAGGTGAGCGAGCCGCTGGACCGCCACGCGATGGAGACGCTGTTGCACGCGGCGTTGTGGTAGAGTGGCTGCCCTGACACGGCCGATCGTGTCACGAGGAGGTGCGATTGATGACGCTCCCGCACCCACACGCCCATTGGCGCTGGTGTCAGTCCGACAAAGCTGTGCGACGGGAGGACCGGATGGCTGACCAGCACGGCGTGTCGCTGCTGCAGCCGTGCGAGCAGTTCCGCCTCGGTCCAGCCTTCGTACGGCACCTCCCCCGCGACGTCCGCCAGAGCAGCAGGCCAGTCCAGCGGAACAACACGCAGCAGCGATTCGGCAGTGGCAGCTGCTGCTGCAGCCTCTCGATTGGCTTCATCTACACACCCCAATCCTTTGGCGGCCTCCACGGACAGATAACAGTATGGTGACACCATCCTCCACACGGCAGCGACACACGCCGCGTTCATCACCGCGCCATTCTCATGTCTCCACTCCTCCGCCTCCCTGCCAGTCGTCGTACCCTCGGCATGACCAAGCGTCTCGAGCATCAGGCGGCTCATGTCGCTCATTGACAAGTACGGTGGTGTGGAACTGCGTACAAGCCGCAGAAGTATCTGGCGAGATGACTCCGCCTTCCTTGTAGCAGCTTGAGGCAACTCACCCAACCAGCGATCCGGCCGCTGTATGGTCGGCACAGCAGCCACAGTATCAGCAGTGCCTTTTGCTGCTTCTGTCTCAACAGACAAGGACGAGAAATGAGACGTCTGGACGGTGACGGGAGGACTGTAAGGCCCGCGCCGCTGCTGATGCTGCTGCACCACCGCGCCACGCTGGATCATGGTCATGCCATACGGTAGTTGTCGCTGAGCAAGAGGTTGGCATTCCGTGCGAGCAGACACCACTGCCTTGATGAGCCACCTACGACGAAGTGGCATTGGGCGTGTTGCCGGTCCTCTTCCTTCTCTCTCTCTCTCTCCGTCGTTGCTCCCTCGACAGCCCTATCCAACTATACGTTGTCGTGCACACTTCCTTATGAAGCTCAGCAACAATGAAACTTCAACGCAGGCAAAAAAAAAAAAAATAAGAGGAAGAGCAAGAGCAAGAGAGAGAGAGAGGTGTCGTCCCACTGCCGCTGAAGCCACGGTTCACCATCACGGAGTCTGCCAGTCCCAATGGAAGACAGGCGGAGAAAGCAGAAGAGCAGCAAGGAGACACATCAACTTACTGCTCCACCACTCCGAGTTGAAAAGGTAAGAAAAAGAAGAGAAGAGAATCCAGCATCACCACAACAGCTGCTACGGCACACTACAGTAGCAGCCAGTTGCAGAGAATCCCCCTCCATTCACGGGAAGGGGCACCACACGATTCGCTCCCCTCCTCGCCCACCTCCGCTCCCGCATCTGTTGACCTGTCACCCTTTAAAACCAATTCACAAAGGCCTCTTTCATTACAAGCTGTTAGTGTTACTGTCCATGGAGACAAGAGATCGCACGACCAACAGGCACACGCACACACACTCGTGTGTTGATCACCGTCTGCCCGCCTCTCCCTCTCATACGTTATTAGTGCTCTCTTTATACGTTCATCACGACGGGAAAGGGAAAACGGTAGGTAAGCTGAGTATTATTTCTTTAAGTCTCTTCACTCCAGCAGCAACAGCCGTGCACCGCCATCAGCAATACGTCGAGTCGAAGTAGGTTAACATAACA